>JARQOC010000002.1:585099129-585207908 GCA_033576535.1 Allobates femoralis
TGTATAGCGCTATTAATTCTATAGCACTTTACATACATCAGTAGTGCTGTCTCTCTTGGAGCGCACAATCTAAACAGTCTATCAGTATGTCTTTACAATGTGGGAGGAAACCGGAGTGCCCGGAGGAAACCCACGCAAACACGGGGAGAACATAAAAACTCCTTGCAGATGTTGTCCTTAGTGTCCTTTGTGGGATTTGAACCCAGGAATTCAAGACCCCAGTGCTGCAAAGGCTGCAGTGCTAACCACTTGAGCCACTGTGCAAGTGAACCTGTCACCTGTTTTGGGCATTATAAACCGTGCCCACCAACTTTAACACATTGTAATTTTGGTTCCTATAACCTCTTTTTATCCCCAGACGTACCCTGCACAACTCATAAATTGACTTTTAATGGGTCCTGCGCGGTATGTAAATGAGCTCTTAAGGGTCTAATGGGGTGAGGCATACTTCAGTCAGAGCTGACTCGCTGCCTAGAAAACCCACCCCACTCAAACTGCCACTACTTCTGTATATGTATGTAAATTACATACAACATCATTCACACATCTCACGCATACGCAGGGGTGTGAGTCACTTTGCTCTATTGAATCCGCATGGTGCTCAAAGTCTTGTGAGATTTCATTGACACGAGACTTCACATATCTTGCAAGAGTTTGGACACTGTGTGGCTTCAAAAGAGCACAGTGACCTGTGCCACTGTGCAGGTGCAAGACCTGTGAATGACAATGTAGGTCGTTTACATACATACACAGGACATTTTCAATGGCAGGTTTTCCAGGCAGCAGGGCACCCCATTTAACCCTTAACAACTCACTTAAATTACAGCACGGGTAACATTAAAAGTTGATTTATGAGGTATGCAGGGGCAAGTCTGGGGATGCAAAGGGGTCACAGGAACCACAATTACAATATATTAAAGGTGGTGGGTAGAGATGGGCGAATCCTAAATTACTCGGACTCGCTAGACTCTAACGAGTCTGAGTCCAGGACTCGATACTCGAACATGGGTGGGGGGTGAGGCGGGGTGAGGGGGGAGAGGGGGGGGTGCACCGGCCTGGCTGGCTACTTACCGCTGCCTCCACCGGCGCCGGCCACAGACTCGCTCCCCGAGTCTCTCTGGTGCTCTTTCCGGAGATTCCCGAGCGCTGACAGAAGCAGTGAATAAATTAACTTCCGTGACTGCTCGGGAATTTCCGGCAGCAGAGCGAGTCTGGCTGACAGCAGGGTTCAGCTCAGGTCATAATGACCTGAGCTGAACCCTGACTGTTTAGTCAGTTCTCAGCTCTGCTACATCCCTGTCTGCCTAAGCATTGAAGCGCCATCCTCTGGCACTGAACCCCGCTCTTCCAGTGGCCCTGGTGCATTGGCTCACTGGGTAATAAAGGGGTTAGGGCCAGCTTTGTGGTATCAGCTGGCCCTAAGCCCAAAATTTATGGTGGTCACGCCAATAATAGACATGACCGCCATGAATTTCTATTAAATTGTTTTAAAAAAAACACAACACAGAGAAAATTTTTTTTATTAGAAATAAAAAAAAAGCCATTAGGGACTCCATCTTTAATTTAAAAAATCCTCTTCCGTCCGACGTAGTCCAAAATGCGATGTCCACTCTGCTACATCCCTGTGCATAGATATACATGTCTGTACACAGGGATAGCAGGCTTGAGAACAATCTCAGCACTGCTACATCTCTGTGCACAGACATGTATGTCTGTACACAGGGAGAGCAGGCGGGCTCTAGGACCCCGGAGCTGCCGCAGCCTGCAATACCCGGAGCCCAGCACAGAGCAGACAGTCGGAAGAGAGGTAAGGAGCATTTCTCCCCCCTCCCTTCCTTCGCTCCCCGCTCGCTCCCCCCAGCCCAGTCCTAACTTAGGACTGGGTGGGGCTTGGGGGGGGGGGACTCATTACTGTGCGAGTAATCCCTGCGATTACTCGCAGAGTAACGAGTTGAGCGAATCCCTTACTACTATGCGAGTACCGAGTAGTAACGAGTAGATTCGCCCGTCCCTTGTGGTGGGCACAGTTTATAATGATGAATGAGAAAAGGGGAAGGGACTGTTGCTTCACTGAAATCACCTGGAGCTGTTTGGTGCCAGGAAGGATGTTTGCTATCCAAAAGTTAACGTACAAGAAGAAATTTCCAGCACCAGACCAATCTTCAGATATTCGGTGTCTTTATTTGTGCATCATGAATAAAATAACATTCTGGGGGACGCAGCCCCCTCCTAAATGCCGGACGTGTTTCGGGCGGATGTCCTTTATCAACAGCATAAAATTATTCCCATACTGCTTTTCCTTATGTAGAAAAGCCCTCCTACAAAATAATGCACCCAAGTGAAACCAATTACTGATGGGCTGAAGATACACCCACTGACAATGCATATAATACTTTATACAAAAAAGAAGGGATAACTAACCAACAAACAGATAAAATAAACACAAAATACATGATCTTAATACAGTACCCATAAGTTTTCAGGCATTTTTTGTATTCCATACATGAATTGCAAAAAACATGGCACATGTATAATAAGTACAGAATATCAAACCATTACTTTACATCTTTCACCATGATATGCTTCACTTTCATTATGTTAGTCTCTGAAACCATATGATTATACACTGAAAAGGACTTTCCCCCTTCCTTTAATCTAGCTTTAGTAGAAATAAGCTAGGTCTGTGTGTGGATTTAACCCTTTGGGATGCCTTGTATCCAGTGTAAGTATCCATTTAGCTTCCATGGACACGACATCCCGACTTTTGTCTCCGCATCGCCTTATGCCCGTGACTCGTTCTATGCCTTTCACTGTCAAAGCCGTCATATTGCTGAAATGGCGTGACAAGCTAGACATGCCACGTCTACTAGCCTGTAGCCCCGGATTAGCCGCGGAAATATGCTCACTCATGCGCTTTTTTAATGTTCTTTTAGTGCACCGATGTAATCTTTTGCACAAATTTGGCACGACGCCATGTACACAACATGAGTCGTGTTACAGTTCATGTACGCACCAATGTCATATTTCTGCTGTGTCTTTCTATTAGAAAAAAACTTTGTGACCACCATATGTTGGCATAATCCGCATCTTACTCCTCCACAGCGGTAATTTCCTTTAGTTTGCAACCAGGTTGGTTGTTTTCATTTGCTCATGAAGTCAGATGTTGACAATATATTACCAAGTGTTAGAGACCTTTTGGGAACACATTTATACCCCTGCATTATAATTTTGTGTAGTATTGGGTCTTGGTGTAAAATTGAGATGTCTCTCTTTAAGGCATCTGCGATCTTATTATAATCTACACTATAACTAGTGGAAAATACAGTTAGGGAGTTATAACAACCACTCTTTTTTCCTACAGCTGATAATTTTTTGTCCATCAATAGTGTGGTTTGCGAGAGGCCGGCAGCTCTTGCTGAAGCTCTGTTCAGACAATGAGCATTGTATCTGTGGTGTGATAGCCGCTTACAAATGTCATCAGATACCTTCCCATACGTGACTTCACAAGAGCAAGATCTCCTTGCCCTCACAAACTCACCGTAGGGAAATTATTAATCACATACCTGGGATGACAACTCCTGGCATGTAAAACCGTGTTTCCGCTTAGCGGTTTGCGGTACAGAGCAGAGTGAATAACCCCTGTACATGCATCACCTAGCAATTCTGGATTTGAGTTCACATATTCAAGAAAATCTTCAAACCTTAGAGATGGTGGGGGAGGTACAATGTCACCCAATGACCATATCATAATGACGTCATCTATGTACCTCCCCCACCAAATCATCTGACCAAAAAGGGGTTACCCGAATTGTGAACATACTTACTCTCCCAATACATCATATAAATATTTGCTAATGAAGGGGAAAAGCCAACCCCCATAGGGCATCCACAACTCTGCAGATAGAATGAATCCTCAAACATATAAAAAAAATTTGTTAGGAGATGATGTACACTCATGAGAATAAATTGACACATTTCAGGGGAAAACAAATGTGTGGTATCCAGATAATACTGTAAGGCTTCCAAAGCAAGCATATGGGGATACAAGCATACAAGGACACCACATTCAGTGTCACTCAGACATAATCCCTCTTCCATTTTAGCTTCTGTAGACTTCTCAGCAAGTTTATAATACCCACAACAGGTGACAGGTTCACTTTAAGCAAACTTTCATCTTTGATCTCCCACAAAGGTGCATAAATTCTCTTTGGTATCTCTATATGATCCCATATGGATGCAATCAGGGTCTTTTTTTACCATTAGACCCCATACAATTTAAATAAAAAAAGTTGCATGGTATATCAGATTTCATATATACAAATTATTATACATTCTCTTGAAAGCTTTTTTACCTAACATTGCCTGTGCACTGCTGCATATATTTAATACACACAGCTGTGCCCTGAAGCTCTATTCATACTGCATTAGTAATTTTTCTACCATACTGCCCCATACAAAAAGCTAACAGATCCCATTATCCACATCAATGATCTTCGTCAATATATTAACTATCCCTAAAATAACCAGACACATAAAAAATATATGTTCTCTTCACAATGAAACTGCAAAATATATAAAAAAAAATATTAAATGAAAAAAACATTATTAGTGTCATTTTTCAAATTGTTTATTATTCCTAATTAAGCATTTTATTTTCCAACTCTAAACGTTAAAGCAATATACAGTATTGAAAGAATTGTTTTCCTGTTTTCCAATGTTAAATGTACTTTTAAAGTTGTGAAGAAACCCTAATGACCTTTACAGTCATTAAGATTAAATCTGGAGCAGATCTTGAATGCTAATGAACATTTTGGTTTAAAGTTTTAAACTTGTTCCTTAAACAATTTATAGCATTTAATATGGTTATTACATCAACATAAACAACAATTAGTTGTTTCAACATGCATTTGGCAAACTGCAACTTTCGTTAAAGTATATTTATGACCTTATTGAACTGCATAACTCAATGTAAAATTACACTAAATTCACTGTAAGCTGAATTTCAAACCCATCGTTTTATGCTTGAGCTGCTTTGAATATACCTCTAGGTAATTGTATGTATGCTAGAAATATAAATCCAATTAATTCCATGGTCTGAACTTCTATTGTGCATTCTTAAGCATATTATGTTGCAACAGTATACTTTGAGATTTAATACTCTTAAATTCATTGTTAACAAAACAATCTGAAGTGACAGATTGCCTGAGGTAATTATCATCAATAGGATACCAGATTTCTGATTCAGGATTTACTCAACAAAAGCATGGAAATATAAGAAAAACAATTTATGTTAATCTCTACCATCTTTAAATGTTATCATGAAAATATGACATATTTAGCAATTGAATACCTACAATATATACAGTGGGTAAATAAGTATTCAAAATGTCACCAGTTTGCTAAGAAAATATATTTCTAAAGGTGCCATTGGCATGAAGTTCTTACCAGATATTAGCAACTACCCATCCAATCCACACAGGCAAAGAAATCAAACCATAGATGTTCATAAATGTTTTAATGTGTAATAGCGAGAGATGACACCGGGAAAAAATATTGAACAATTGAAAAAGAGAGTTGCAAAAGCCATGGAAAATCAAGACACCAGCTAAAACGTGAGTTTAAAATCTTTCAAATAAAAGGCAACAAAAATTAAAAGTTAAGTAGAAACAATGTTGAAAGGTGGATCAACTGATGTCTTATAAAAAAAAGGAGTCTTATTAATAAGGTGCAACACAAGAAACATCTCCTGATGGGTAACACCAGTGAACTATTTCAAAACCTTTGCAATCAAATTGTTGCAAAACATGCTGATGGAATTGGTTACAGAAGAATTTCTAAACTACTGAGGGTTCCAGTGAGAATTGTTTAGGCCATAACTTCTTCATAAACCGTACATGACCAGATTCCTCCTGTAACATTTCAGACAGAGGAGTGAAAAGAATTTTCAGTAGAGATGTCCAAGAGCCAAAAACCACCTGTGGAGAGCTACAGAAAAACCAGGAGTCAGCAGGTACAATTGTTTCAAAGAAAATATTACGTAATATACTCAACCTCCATGGCCGCTATTCATGTTCTCCACAGAAGACTCCTTTGGTGAACAAAAAACATATTCAAGTGCATTTACATTTTGTTTAAGAATATTTAGAGACACCTGTGAAATAGTGGGATAATATAACCAGTTCAGATGAGATCAAAATTGTACTTTTTGGATGTCATAATATACACCATATTTGGAGGCCAAAATTACTGCATAAACAGCCCAAAAACACCATACCAACAGTGAAGTTGAGAGGTGGGAACATAATGTTGTGGCTGTCTTTCAGTATATGGCACTTTAAAAGTTCATATATTTAAAGAATGGATAAATGTAACAAGATATTCTTGGTAAAACATCTGTTGCCGTATACTAGGATAATGAATAAAATGAGAGTGGATATTTCAGGAAGATAGTGATCCTGAACACACAGCCAAGGAAACTCTCAATTGGTTTCAGAGAAACAAAAAAAAAAACTGACACAGGGGCCCAGCCAAACATCTTACCTGAATCCAATAGAAAATGTATGGAAAGAACTAAAGCTCCGATATTTTAGAAGGAGCCCATGCAGCCTTCAGATTTTGAAATGACACCCTATGTCCTTTTTTTAAAATAATAAGAATTTATATTTTAGCTAAATACAGGGCTTAACACCTTCTGGTGCAAGATGCGATATGTGTGGCATCCGTTCAAAAAATGGACACATGTATGATCCATGTGAAAACAAGGATGTGTGACAATTCCCATACAAGTAATATGTCTGCATGTGTATGTGTCCCCGCTACTTTTAAAAAAAGGGATGCCACTCATACCGTAAACACGGAGGTGTGACGCTAGCCTAAGCCAATGTGTATCCGAGTCCCTCTTCCTTCTTATTTTTGGTAGTTTTTTGCATTTACTGCATAGTTTTTGAGAGTTTCAGAATTCCTCCTTCATACGTTAAACAGGATGTGTCTAGCACTGATAACCAGTGGCTGTAGATTTATTTTCCCCTCGATTAGACCATCTACAGTAGTCATAGGCGACATGAAAATATGGTGGGAGATGGACTGGCGATTATGGCTATGTTAACATTTTGCAATTTTGTTGCATTTTTTCAGAGTTTTTAAATACATTTTATGCAAAATAAAAATTGATTTTTACAGTATTGTCAAATTCTCAAATATTGAGTGAATCTATAGCAAACAACTGATTTTTTCATGACTGAAATGGAAAAACTACTGCAGTTTTCAAAGAAGCACCGAATCAATTCTTTCAGCAGTTTTGCAGCATTTTTTCAGCATTGACAGAAAGGAGAAAGTGCAGCGAAAAAGCGGAAAATTAACATAGCCTAAGGGTAGGAGACATTTTTTATTCACTTTTTTATTTTGCTTAAAAAAACAAGTTACTACAGGAAAAAATGCTTAACACTTTTTTGCTGAAAAATGTATTTTATATTTTGTTTTGTATATTTTGTTGTCAGTCTGTAAAAGTGGCATAATACTCTGACAACATTCTTCCCAGCGGCAATATGGGAGTCAGTTATTGGTCCAGACGTCTTCCTCATGCTTTTCCCATTTCCTTATAGTGCTGTTTCCATCTATTTAAGTGATTTTAATGCCTCCCCAGCCATTGTTTCCCTTTGTCTTCCATTATACTTGTTATTCAAGATGAGCACATCTGAGCGTCGACCTTCTCGATTCAAGTATGGAGTACTCAAGCATTTTAGTGCTTGATCATCATTAAATATTACCATAATCCAACAATAGATATATTGGCTTTAGCTAATTCAATTATAATGTCTTCATTAAAGAAATTAATTAAAATATCAGAGATTTCATTGAGACTAAAAGGCTTGATTTAATTTATAAATGCAAAAGATTTCCTGTCTATTTAGTTGTTGCATATGGGTATTGGCACTAATGATTATATGCTCAATTGAAGTGCAGAACTTTATAGTCTTTACTAGATCTTAGCCCAATGCTATCGTATCCGGAGAGTGGTCTCTGTGCATGTCTCACCCCAGTGCACTTTCTCTCCTCTTTAGGTGCTGTATCTCCTTTTTGTGCAGTGTCTACTCCCTGTGCACTGTCTCTCCTCTCTGTGCGCTGGCTCTCCTGTTTGTGCGCTGGCTACCTCCTGCACTGTCTCCCCCTGTGTGCTGTCTCCCTTCTGTGTAATACTGTCCTTTGTGCGCTGTCTATTCTCTGTGCCTGTCTCTCTCCTGTGTACTCTCTCCTCTATTTGCCTGTCTCCTACCTTGTGCCTCTCTCTCTGTGCCTCTCTGCCCTTGTGCCTCTTTCACCCCATGTGCTGTCTCCTCCATGTCTCTTTCTCCCCTGTGCCTCTCTCATCCCTGTACACTGTCTCTCTCCCTGTCCCTCTCTCACCCCTTTGCCTCTCTCACCCCTGAGCGCTGTCTCCCCTGTGCGCTCTCTCACCCCGTGTCTCTCTCTCCCCTTTGCCTCTTTTTCCCATGTGCCGCTCTTGACCCCCCTTCTTTGTGCGGTGTCTGCTCCCTGTGCCTCTCTCTCCCCTGTGCTCTGTCTCCCCTCCCTGTGCCTCACTCATCCATGTGACTCTCTCTCCTGTGTGCTGTTTCTCCCCTGTGCTTCTTTCTACCATGTGCCTCTCTTGCCCCTGTGCCTCTCTTTCCCATGTTCACTGTCTCCCCTGTACCTCTCTCTTCTCTGTGCTTCTCTTGCCCCTTTGCATATCTCGCCCCTGTGCCTTTCTCTCCTCTATGCATCTCCTCTTTGTGCGCTCCCCCTTCACTCCCCATTCTACCCTGTGTGGTGCTAAGCAGCATTGGATCATCAGAATGATCAGTCACATTAAATTGGCGGGTCTTGTATCCATCTGCTAAGTCTGGGTGTGTGCTGTTGTGTGCGGCGAAAGTCTTGTGTTGTGTCAGGTGGCGTGTGTTGTGTCAGGCAGCTCGGAAGTCAAAGACACATGCCACTATGTAAGTATATATTAAATTATGAACAATTGCGCAGTGAGGTGATAAGCCGTGCTGTAAAAAAAAAAGAAACTTTTGTAATGTTTTATTGGTGGGCATTTAGTCTTTTATGTAAAGGTTGTATTATTCCTTCAATATACTGTCTTTCGCAAGAGCATTGTATTAAACAAACAACATAACTATTTTAACAGGTGAGAACACTTTTTATAGAAAAAGAATCTCATTTGTGCTTGTGGAGCAAAACTCAGTGTAAAGGTGTTTTCATAGAATTACACCTGTTAGGTACTATTATACTTGTATTTCTAGTTGTAAGGGCCCTACATTTCTAAGGAGGTGTGTGTTTAATATAGGGTTACCGATCATAATGTACTAGTATTCCTAAAGAATAACATGTACCATTTTATTGGCTGTACTAAAAGTGGAATAAAAATTTAACTCATATCAGTTGAATGTTCTTTTTTATTGTTTGTAATAAAAGTGTTTGTTGGCTCAATGAGGGTTTCTCATTTAGTGTAAGATTGGGTTTGATTATATAACTTTTACCTCTGTAATTACCCCTCCTACCCTTACCACTGCCCCTCATCACCCATAAATTCACCTGTATTCTATATGTCAAAAAACATCTGTAGGTCAGTAACAAACAAATAAATAGGTAAGATTACTGAAGAAAGGAGAAAATTGCAAACCACCACAAACTCATCCCTACTATTGCTTAAAGGGAAGGTGCTGCAATTTTTCTTTTTGTATTACATTTTTTTGATTATATAATCAATTCTTTTACATACAAAATGAAATACTTTCATGAAACAGTTTTTTTTATTATTATTTTTATCCAGTCACTGGGAACCACCGTTTGCATTTGCTGGTGTGTAACGATATTTACACAGCTGAAATACAGCTGCCCTACTAAATAGGAAACAGACGTCGGTGCCTGAACCTATCTCTTGCACTGTTGCCGTCTCGTGTTGTGACCTGGGTTGTCAAAGTCACGGCTGTGGTAGGAGATCAGCAACATTTTTAAGAAGCCTTCAGCTACTCTGCAAGTTTCATTTCTCCCCTGTAGCTGCACTGTGCTTAGCGTGAGCCGTATGGTTTCAGAAGGAGCTGGATGCTAATGTGACAGGTGGAGGTGTACGGAGCAGAAGTCTGGGATGAGATAAGTATCTCGCCTCTACGAGCCTGCAGTTTAGAGCACAGGAGTGTAATCATCACATTTTGTTGTTTGAACACTCAGCACTGCTATATCAGTGTAAACCTCTACAAGCTATTTATCCAATTTCCATCATTAAGGGTGAGCGAACCCAAACTGTAAAGTTTAGGGCTTATACCGGACATCTACTGTCTGGTGCTGAACCCCCAACATGAACTTCTCACTGAATTCTGTGTTACTGTTTCGGTTCATGAGGTATCGCAGCAGTGACAAAAATATAATAATCTGATTTGAATGAAATTATCTTTCATTTTGACTTTTGATTTAGTTCTTTATTTATGTATTTATTTATTATTTTAATTTACTTTCAACAAAACCAGGTTGAGTTTAAAAAAAAAAAGACTATAAACTCCCAAATTACGAGAAGTCATCCTTCAATCAGGAGAAAAAATATCCCCTCTGGAGAAATCCTTTAGGGTACCTTTAAACGCCGAAACCGCGGGAGACATTTTTGATAGCAATATGTTGCTCTGGAATTATCGCCGTCAAATTGCCTCCCAATTGCGGCATGTAATTGTGGAATTTGGCGGCGATGTGTCGCCTCACCACGGTCGCCTGGTTTAAGAGCACTGCGATAATTCCTGGGCGACATATCGCTGTCAAAAATGTCTCCCGCAGTTGCGGCGTGTAAAGGTACCCTTAGGGAACTATAACTGAAGGATTGCCCTTCCTTGAGCTTAGAAGGTTAATGCCAAAAATGTTAATCAACATGTTTATTTTATTATATAATGGCATGCACAAAGCAAGTTTACAGATAAAAGGTGCAATGCTACATAAAGTTGACCCAAACAGGTTAATCAATGAAGTAAGATATCAAATACACAGTTGCAAAGTTAAACAAAGATTAAAGGGGGGCTGGCGAGAAATGCTTCAGCCATCTCTTCTGGTAGGAAAAAGAGGGACAGACAGTGGGACAGGAAGGTATATTTTTCCTAAACTCCACCTTGCAAATAGAAATAAGAAACCAAGCACACAAATGAACACCTGTTTTTAAAAGGCCTGATACAATTAATAAAAATATATATACTAAAACCTCCAGCAGTTGAAGGTTCCCCTTTCCTACAGTTATGTGTTCCATTCGCCTAGTACTCCAAGAAATTTAGGTTGCCTTGTATCCCATATGCTTACTGTGCAAGCACTCACTAGTGTCATAAGAAGTACTCGTTATTAAGAAAGGCCGAACAGGTGGGAGTAAAGCCCTCATTAAGGAAGGCTGACATGACAGGGTTAGCTCGGGAATGTAGGGAGTAGTGTTAGTCAGATACAGGAAAGGGAAGTTAATTAAGGGGTTAACAGCAGGTGATATTAAAGAAATAGGGGAAGGCGGAGAAAAAGGCATGGGCAGTATGGGGCATCTTTTGAATATAGGGATGGAGTGACGATGGGGAGGGGTTTTATGGGGGGGTCATATAAAAGGGGGCCACCATTTTAATGGGTCAACCATTTTAGGAGCACTGCCACCTAACAGGATCTCCCACCCACCCTCTCTTCCTTTCTTCTTAGACAGCTTATAGGGATTACTTTTGGGCATGCTGTTTTGGGGAATACTCATTTGTTTATTGCTAGTAACTGTGTTTGTTCATTTTGCTTTTGTCACAGTAGCGAGCTGTAAGGGGAGAAGATCCTCGAAGATGGTGGATGTGGTCATTTGTGGAACAATGGGGGGGAACCCCGGAGGTTCTAGACCCCTCAGAGAGGAACAAAAGGGTTGTGGCGTTTTGGTGGGATAAAAGGCTGGCATACGTGCTTTCAAGCTAGCGTTAATTGGCTGGAAGAAAGATTCAGAAAGGGTGAAGCCACCCATGTTAAGGGTGTTTTTTAGGCTTCGAGGATCCATCCCCCCTTGAGTTTTGATACACTTTGGTTAACTGTTGTATGTTAATAATAAATGGCTGCTGTGGCCAATTAATCCACTCATGTGTCATGCCTGTTTATTGGGTGGAGCGGGTCAGGGGTTGGCTGGGCAGCCAAAAAAGCGGGATGGGCATGTAAGTTGGTTGGAGGATCCCTCAGGACTCGCCGATACCCATTGTCATGGATATGCAAATTGCCTCTTCAGAGAGGAAGAAGATGAACTCTTTATTATGGATGTATCTGAAATTCTACCAACTAGCTTTACTGCTCTGCCGCCTTAGTGTGATAGTCTCCATTGTCAAGTCATATGCATGGCACCGAAAGTGGTACCTCTCTTTGTTCTCCCAAAACATAGCAGATTGGAACACTTTTAAGTGTCTTTAACCATTACCTGGATTACGACATAGTGAAGCAATGGTTTACAGACTCTTATTCCACATGGTGATAAATGTATAACAGGTTAGTGTATGATATTTGACAGTCCCACTACTGGGACCACACCAATTACTTAAACAGTGATTCCAAATAATATGGACTATGAATAGAGTTGCAGTAAATGTTCATGACCACATCCTAAAAGATTAAATTTTAGGTGCAAAATAATCTACAAAGCTGAGTTAGAAAGTGGAAAATGTTTGCAATTTTTAAATATTAACTTTATAAAGGGCAGGAATACATTATAGCTAAAGTGTTTCAAATGCTTTTTCAGGTTTTTTTTTTATCCATGTCACAGGTAAAAAGCACATGAAAATAAATAGAAAATTGTATTTTGTGCTTTAGTCTGGTTCTTTGGCTTGAAATATTCTATGGATTTATTTTTATCTTTGAAATGTGTAGAGAACATTGCACTGCTAAATAGTTGACATGGGAGTTGAGAGGGAAAATCCTTAAGGCTGTGTATAAACCACAAGGGCGAAAAAAAAAAAAGAAATTCAAATTTATTATTTTGTTTCTTTAGGTAGTAGTTTTTTTATTTAGCACTGAACAAACCTGATAGCAGAATTCACTGAACCACAGACAAAGGAAAATAAAAAAAAATGCAATATTGTCTCAATACAATATCTCTAATGTAAATGCATTTTCTTAATGTAGCCAAAAACGTATTTAGAGAAAGCTGTAATCCACATGGTACAAAAAATTGTTATATTTGTGGAACCTAGCTTAGAAGTACTGCAACTACAATATTCTTATACTTTGGACTACTGAAATTGATTTATTTAATTTCCTATGCAGCATATGGTGTACATCATAATAAACATTTATGTATGCCTTAGTCATGTTACTCATTTTACTCATATCCTCACTGAAATGACAATTTGCATATTTCCCAGAGGAGCATGCGGCTATAAGACTCCTTATCAGCTTATCTGTCTCCTTATGGCGGCAGGCAGATTCCTATCCATAAGATAGAAAGCTAATTCCCCAAACCTCATCTCAGCCTCTCAAACAGCCAGGTCAGAATTCCCACACACTGCAGTAATGAGGGGAAGTCACCCTGAAATGCAGCATCTGCAGTTCGGGGATCTGATCTGGTACAAATCCTAAGTCATATTAAAAGGCTTGTTAAAGAGTTGATTATGACTTTAAGGGTAGCTACCTTTATTGGATGGCATTAGAGTTTCTCACTTCCTCACTGAATTGACAATTTTAGTCATGTTAAACACTACTTGGCACTTTGTGCTGTCTAACTCCCTCTTTACTTACAGTTTTCTGTGAGTTTCTGAGTTTTAATAGTCCTAAACTATTGAGGTACATGTAAGATAAAACCTCTCGTTAGTCACATATTTGCCACTAAGCATTCAAAATGTTGGTGTTTACTCCTTAATGTAGGCATAAAATACCTTAGTAAGCTTCAATATATTTGAACAACTTGAAAGTTGTGCAGAAATAATGGTAAATTGCCATTAAGATATTAGTCTTGGCCAGATTCGCCATTATGTTTCATAGTTTCATAATTTTAAAGATTGAAGTTAGACTTTAAGTCCATCTAGTTCAACCCAAATCAAAATTAAAAAAAAAAAAATCAAAAGGTATGCCACATTATTCCACAACTCGAGTACATTACTGTCGGAGATGCATGCCAGTTAATAGATTCAACTAATGCATTAAGCGTCATACCCAACTTTCTAGATTAAAAAGTATTCAATGTTCTTTATATAATGTGATGTCACAGTTCACCCCCTTACACTACCTGAGGAAGACTGCCTTGAGCAGTTGAAACATGTTGTGGAGCTGTGAGGGGAAAATAAAGATTGCTGTTCATAAACATCATCATCCTGGTGCCTGAGCTTTAGTAGCGCTTCTACAAGGCCGCTAAATCATTTTCTTGCAAGCTTCTATTCCCCCTGAGGTATCAGCGGCTGGAGCAGCACAGCAAGGGCACAGTGGTGAAGGACCTGGCGTTCCCTAGATAACAAGCAGTGACGCACATCCGGGACCAGCGCCACGTGACCAGAAAGGTCCTATACGGACAGCCGAGGACCAGCGAAGTCGAAGGAGCGGAGCGTGCACATTGCCGGGGGTCCCCCATATATCAGAGGCCATTACACCGGGTTGTGCAGGTTGTGCACAACCCAAACAGGTGAGTGGCTACCTGTAATAAAACCATATTAACTGAGTTATAGTGATCCTACACATGCGCCCCTTCTCTCCCTTTTTTTCTTATAGATTAAAAAGTAGGCACAAAAGGCGCAAATTGGTCTTATCGTTTAGATAAGATGACTCTCCCATGAGTGTATGTGCTCACCTGTTTAGGTTGTGATGACCCACAACCAGTATATTCACATAGACAGCTGCTGCTGGATCTGCACTTCCACGTCCACAGTGGTGTCGTATCCAGAAATCCAAAGAGGGTTTAGTGCTTTTATGATCCGCACTGCCATCGGGATGAAAAGACAAGGGAGACAAGGCTCTTTCAAATGATCCTTGATTTCCTACCGAAACGTGTAGGAAATAAAGGAGCATTTGAAGGAGCCTTGGTTCCCTTGTCTTTTCATCCCGAAGGCAGCGCAGATCATAAAAGCACTAAACCCTCTATGGATTTCTGGATACCCAGCTTTCTGTCTATTGTGTGGGGATGTGCACATGCGTTGAAACTGCGCTGAAACTTATAGAGCCATGTGATGACACAGCCTTTTACAATATGTGGTGTGAGTTAAATTTTTTTGATTTGTTCAGACGTGTTGTTCTTTTGTTTGGTAACTCATATTTATGAATTCATTCAGTTTGTGAAGTTTTTTGCAAGACTACTCAGAGCCCCATTGTGTGAGTTTGTGGATTGCTAATGAAATGTAGTTTACTTAGCCCCCTTCTGTCTTCATTACTCAAAGAATCTCAACACAGGACTAGCCAGATATCCCTCCAGGGAAGGACCTAGCCATGGGGTGGCTCTTTGAGTAGACCACCATAACCACCATATTAAGTGACCCTTTGAGTCAATATCCAGCTCTTTACGAGCTTAAAGATATGACAATGAAATTCTAAGGCCAGGTATCCATCTACAGACAGCTGTTTCAGGGTGTTGCTCCTCATCAGTGTGGAGTAGGAATCTGGCTAGGTAAGAGCAATGCCTAGTAGACCAACAACACAAACCAATAACTGATCTCAGGGAGACCTGTTCAAGAAAACACTGCGGGCAACCGGATAAGGCATTTAACACAGTGAATTCCTAGGCGCATAGCCCCCTGGGAATTACAAATATGCAAATAAAGTCTGTAGAGCCTCATTTAGGAGTCTCAACACAGGACTAACCAGATATCCCTCCAGGATGCACCTAGAAATTCACTGTGTTGAGCGCTTTAGCCAGCTGCCGCAGTGTTTTCTTGAATTGGTCTCCTTGAGATCAGTGTTTACTTTGTGTTGTTGTTCTACTAGGCATTGCTCCCACCTAGCAAGAATCCTGGTCCACACTGAAGAGGGGCAACACCTCAAAACAGCTGTCTGTGGATGGATACCTGACCTTGGTATTTCCTTGTCATATCTTTAAGAGCTGTATAAGAGCCACTTATTATGGTAGTTTCCTCAAAGAGCCACCCCATGGTTAGGTCCTACCCTGGAGGGATATCTGGTCCTGGTCCTAGTCCTGTGTTGAGACTCCTAAATGAGGCTCCACAGACTTTATTTGCATATTTGTAATTCCCAGGGGTCAATGTGCCTAGGAATTCACTGTGTTGAGCACTTTAGCCGGCTGCCCGCAGTGTTTTTTGGACTGGTCTCCCTGAGACCAGTGATTGCTTTGTGCTGTCACTCAAAGGGAAATTATGCTTTTGGATTAAAATGACAACCAATACAGCTTTATTCCACCAATCCTGTAAGACCCCAATACCCTGGTATATAAAAAGGGCCTGCATCAGTCACCAATAGTTCATACTGTATACTACATAGTTTCAACCTAGGGATTCCAGTCTTGGTTAGAAGACCATAACATCAGCCTATGACTTTTGATTTTGGCTGCCAAAATCACATTGGTGTTTTCATACTCTGCATGGCCTCAGTCTAAGAGTTTTGGGTCCAACTAGCGAAGCACCTAAACTGAATTATATTCTGCAGTTAAGCCTAGGTTTCTAGGATTCGGCTGGAATATCAGAGAATACTTAAGGAAGATACCCAGGTTAGGACAATTCAGTCACCTTGCTACAGACTTTGCTGTGATTGGTTAGCTTCCTAAGCTTTCTGTTATTCCTTTCTTGGTAGGTACCTGCCAAAAGCAGGGTGCTGCTGCATTGGAGTAGTTGGTCCTGGAAGCCCTGAAGGCACGAATATTCTAATTCCTGGTGAGATACTGGAAGGGTAAGACTTTGCTGCCTGTTACATTGTGTTCTTGCTGAGTATGTGTTATATTCCTTCGACTGCTGGGGATCCAATAAAGTCTTACCATTTTGTGGTTCCCTCACCCTGTATTGTCTATGTAGTGTTATTATTATTATTAGGTATTTATATAGCGCTATTAGGATACATAGCGCTGTACAAGTTAGGGGGTAGACAAAGACAAGTGGTCGAAAAACGACGACAAATCGACAAAACAATCGTACGGGTACAATGGGGCCAGGGATCCTGTCCACGAGGGCGTGTTCCTTCCATGGTAAAGGAGTTCAGGCATTCAGTTGGAGTGAGCCCTGGTCCATGATTTCTTTCTAAAGCAAGCAGACAAAAACACCCACTGACCCACGTGTCTCCACAGGCCTCATCAGTGTCGGTTGCCCGAAGCTAATGTGAAGAGTCATAAAAATGTATTACTCATGGTGGTGATTTGAAGATGCGAAGATGACCAGGTAAATGATGATAAGGAGTGGCCGATGAGGTGATTGGTAAGAAAAGTATAAGCATTTTCATTTATGTTGTGATAGATGTTTACAGATTAGCAAAATGGCTGCCAGTATCTGCCATTTATCTAAATCTGTGTGGAAGCAAAATACAAAAAAAATCATATTGGTAAATGTTGATTAGTGTAATATTATAGTAGAATTCCATACCATGCAAATGTATTCGCTCATAGTGAACAAATCAAATGGCTTAGCGGATATGTTTACCTATGTGATTGAAAACCCTGTTTTAAAAAATATTGTAAATCTACCCAAATTATTTCCCTTTACAACAGGTAAGGCCAAAAGTTTTGAGACTTATGGTACCTTTACACACAGCTACAGGTAACAGGTTTTCCACAGGTAACTTACTGGTTGCAGTAAAATCATGGAGACAAGGTTCTATCTTGTTGCTGTGTACAAATGGAACTATGTCTCCATGATTTCACTGCAGCCAGTAAGTTACCTGTGGAAAACCTGTTACCTGTAGCTGCGTGTAAAGGTACCCTTACTACGCTCCCTCACTGGTCCTATTTAGGTACAAACTTGCACTCCATGTCTCATCCATGCCTCACCTTTCTCTCTCTCTCTCTTACTACCTATTTTCTCTACCATGTCTTTTGCCTATTTTCCACTTGTCTATCTTTATTATATTTCCACGTGTAACATTAAAGGGAACCTGTCAGGTGGTTTATGTCCCTCCAGCTATCACTGTCTGTAGCTGCAGCTTTATAATACCAGTCTAATAATCCCTATCTGAGCTCATAATGTAATGTGAAAGGTGAAAGAAAAGCATTTATACACTTACATTTCAGTCCCCACCTTGGAGGAGGGGGACTGTCTGGCAGAATAATAGTTAACTTACTCTTAACTTGGATGGCTAAAGGACCTGTGTGATGTAACGATCATGTGACCATAGTGGGTGGAGCTAAACCAGTAAACGTATTGTGTTCTATGAAAATTTAGCTCCGCCTATTGTAGTCACATGGTTGTGACATCACATCAGGTCTCCCTACATGTTCTAGCACAAGGCTGAAATGTTAACTATTAACCTGCCAAACAGTCCCCGTCCTCCAAGCTGGGGACTGACTGCCTCATTACATAAGGAAATGTAAGTGTATAAATGCTTTTCTTTCACCTTTCACATTACACTCTGAGCTCAGACAGGGATGATTAGACTGGTACTATAAAGCTGCAGCTACAGACAGTGATAACTGGGGGAGCATAAACTAGCTGACAGGTTCCCTTTAAGCAGACCTACCTTTGCGACGTGAAATCCCTATATGCCTATTAATCAGTTGTCTCCTTAGGTTCCATAAATAGATGTGATAGCACCTGTTTCACAAGGGGTCTTTGTCTGACATTGCCACATAGGTATATAATGCTTTTATTATTACCTGATATAATGTAATATAAAGTACTTTATTAGACTGGGTTGCAGTCTCTAGCTCATATACGCGTGAGCTTTTTTGTTTCAACTAGATATGTCTTTATAGGTGTATGATGTTCAATATACTGTTTGCATGTAACATTGTACTGTTTATGATCACTACATGTACATTGTACAACTGTGGAATTTGTTTTGTTTTATTTTTGTTCTTGCTGTGTTGTAACAACAATGTACAATGTACTTATTGTTATCCCTTATATGTTTACCACAGATAACAACAATGTGATAGAGACCCAATGGGTCAAAACATTTTGTATGCAATTTTCTTTGTGAGCAATAAATTGTGCGAAAAGACGATTCTCAAGTCTCAACGGATATTTTTGTATAGTGTGCCAGAATATTTATTATATATTATTGACTTATTTACTTCTGAGCACCCGACCACTAAAGCTGCACTTCATTTCTGTATCATTTCTATATGAGACCTGATGGCACTGTGCTCGTCGTAGTGAAGGTGCTTGGATAAAAAATCCATCAAAACAGTCCTATTGAGGACTAATCTAGCTGTATACCGGCAGGCAGGGTATATAGCACACTTAGGTGTACTACAAGAGACTGTATACCAGTCAGAACATCTGTAGCTGGTGTTACAAACTTCTAATATCTATCTCCATCAAAACAACAGTCCTGTATAGGATTAATTTAGCAGTATACAGGCAGGCAGGGTATATAGCCCACTACAGTGTACCACAAGAGGTTGTATACCAGTCAGTACATCTGGGGCTGGTGTACAGGCTTCTAATATCTATCTCCATCAAAACAACAGTCCCTTTTAGGATTAATTTAGCTGTATACAGGCAGGCATGGTATATAGCACACTGCAATGTAGCACAAGAGACAGTATACCAGAGTCATCTGGGGCTGATGTATAAAGCTTCTAATATCCGTCTAAACAGTCCTTTTGAGGACTAATCTAGCCATGTACAGCCAGGCAGGGTATGTAAACTCCTTTTCAGGACTAATCCTGCTGTATAAAGGCAGGATATATAGCAGACTGAGGTGTGTAAACTCCTTTTCAGGATTAATGTAGCTGTACACAGGCAGGGTATATAGCAGACTGTGGTGTGTAAACTCCTTTTCAGGATTAAAGTAGCTGTATACAGGCAGAGTATATCACAGACTGTGGTGTATAAACTCCTTTTCAGGATTACTGTAGGTGTATACAGGCAGTGTATATAGCAGACTGCAGTGTGTCAACTCCTTTTCAGGATTAATGTAGCTGTATACAAGCAGGGTATATAGGTAGTGTATATAGCCCTCCATTTAAAATGCGCAAGGCGCGTGGCAAGGGATGAGGAACTGGACGTGATGATGTTGGTGAATGCAGAGGCAAAGGCTGTGGGCAAGCTACAATTGTGCCACAATAAACACCCACATCTTCTCGCCTGACCTTCTTGTCCCAATTCCTAGGGGACCGCAGCACACCACTAATTAACCCAGATGAGTATTAAAAGGTTGTTTGTTGGATAGCGGATAATGCTTCCAGTCAGTTTGCCACCACCACAACCACCCTGTCTTCTACACTGTCAAGTCTCAGTAGCCGTGAGTCTGGACCACATATTCCTCACCTATGCATGGGTGCCAAAATTCAGGAGGCACTCCAAAGCCCCATTGAAGAAATGTGGAGGAGGGTCTCTTTAAATAATGTTCCCATTATTAGGAAGTGGGTCTCCCATAGTGTTGCCCTATGCAGGGCTGCCAAAAATTGGGAGGCACTCCGATTGCCCTTGGAAGAGATGTGGAGGAGGGCCTCATATAAACACTGTTCCTATTACAGAGGAGCGTGTCTCTTATACTTGTAATGCCCATGCACTAAGTATGGACTGACAAACATTTACCCCTTGGGGTTTACATGAATATACTGTATGCATTTGTTTTAAAAATATTATGTGGGTGTTGCATCATGGGCATGGTCACCCTGGTGATATGATGGCAGAGGATGAGGAGAAGGATGAGGACTAGAACAAATAGCCAAAATCAAGAAGCGTATACCCATGTGTGGGGGTGAAGAGGAGCATGGGAATATACCTCCCCAAAAAAAAGACACTGGCTTTGAATTTATATTATGCTGCTACCATTTGGTGGTGTTAAAATGTCGGACCCAATCCACCCCTTGTTCATTTTGATAAGAATCAGCTAGTCAGCATTTTCAGTTGACAGGTGGGTGCGCTTGTCAGTAATAATTCCCCCGCGGCACTAAAAACACACTCTGACAAAACGATAGTGGCTGGGCAAGCCAGGACTTCAAAGGCGTACATAGCCAGTTCATGCCACGTGTCCAGCTTGGATATAGAATTATTATAAGGCACAGAGGAATTACGGAGAACATTGGTATGGTCGGCAAGTTACTCCTTCAGCATCTTCCCAAACTTTGCACTCCTTGTGAGAGTACCCCACGCCTCAGGGCCTGTGCCATGGGAGGGGCTGAAAAAAACTCTCCCAGAACTTTGACAGTGTTCCCCTGCTTCTGTTGGATTGGAGTTGTGTCTCTCTCGCCTGTACTCCTTGGTTGTCCACCGAACTGTGACCTCTGCTGCCAGCGTTTCCAGAAGGGAATTTTTTCAATAATTCCACAACAAGGACCTTCTGGTACTGCCCTATTTCTCTAGACCTCTCCACCTTGGGAATAAGAATATAAAGTTCTTCTTGTAGCATGGATCTAAAAGTGTCACCAACCAGTAATGAGTGTCACAAAAAATGTTAATAACGTGAAGGTCATGGGACAGGCAGCGTAACATAAAGTCAGCAATGCATGCCAGACTGGTAACAGGCAAGACTTCTGTGTCTTCACCAAGAGGACAACTTACTCTTTTCCTCCTCCTCCACCCTGTCTCTAGCCATCCACACTGAACATTCAGTATGACAGTTGTGCAGGTAGCACCGTCTATAGTGCATGAAACTAGCTCCTGTTCTTCTTCCTCCTCCTCCTCATTGTCCCCAATCCACATTCGGATGAGATGAGGCTAGGCTGTGTGTAATCACCCTGTATTGTTCCTTGCTCCATCTCATCATGCTCCGCCTGCAATGTATCCTCTTTGATTTTGAGCAGGGAGCATTTCAAAAGACAGAGAATCGGGATGGTGACGCTAACGAGGGCGTCATCGCCGCTCACCATCTTGGTGAGTCCTCAAAGTTTTGGAAGACGGTACATATATGGGACATCTATGTCCACTCCTGATGTCTTATGTGTCGAATCTGAAGCGAATACCGACTGCCTTGTTGATACTGGTAGTCAACAACTGCCCTTTTCTGCTCACAAATTCTGACCAACATCTGCAGTGTCGAATTCCAACGCGTGGGGACATCACACATCAGTCTGTGAACCAGAAGCATCAAACACTGCTGAAACCCGGCAAGGGCAGCCGAAGCAGTACACGAGTTTCTAAAATGGGCACACAGGTGGCGTACTTTGACGAGCAGATCCGACAGCTGAACCACAAGGTTGAGCACATGAGCCAGGCATGGGACATATGTCAGCTCGCCCCGCCACCAGGTTCCGGCCACTGTCACACACGACCATGCATGGCTGTAGGTTCAGCAGTGTGAGCTACAAATCTTCCTTCTCTTTCAGAGCTGTCCATAACTCTTCAGCATTGTGCGGTTTGTCACCTACGCATATTAGCTTCAGCACAGCCTGTTGCCACTTGGCCGAGGCAGTGCTGCAGTGCTTCCAGCTTCTGACTGATGTGGAAGATGAAGAGGAAGAGGAGGCTGAGGAGGATGATGTGCAGGAGCTGTAGACTGTGGGGGACGTCGGGAGCCTGGGTCCTGGCTTCCAGTATTTTACCCAGTGTGCCATCAGCGACATGTACTGTCCCTGCCCACAAGCACTTGTCCATGTGTCCGTGGTTAGGTGAACTTTCCTGATAACTGCGTTATTAAGGGCATGGCTAATGTTTTGGGACACATGCTTGTGTAAGGCGGGGATGGCACACCGGAAGTAAGAGTGGTGGCTGGGGACCGAGTAACGAGGGATGGCCGCCGCCATCAGGTTGCAGAATGCTTCCGTCTCCACTAGCCTATAAGGCAACATTTTGAGAGCAATTGCAAAAATGTGCGAATTGAGTGGTGTGGACTGTGGGGCATTGGCTGCATATTTGCACTTGGGTTCCAAGGACTGGGATATGGACAATTGAATGCTGCGCTGTGACAAGGACATGGACGAGGCTGCTGATGGTGGTATTTCTGACAGGAGGCATCTTCGCATGCACTATGAACAGGGGATTGCCTTGCATGCACAACAGTGGAAGAAGCAGTGGTGTCACCCACAGACACTGCTCCTAGACCCTGGGGTTCGGCCCAAAAAGTTGGATGCTTTGCTGCCATGTGCCTAATCATACTGGTGGTGATTAGGCTAGTAGTTTTGCTACCCCTACTGATGCTGGAGTAGCAGGTGGTGTAAAAAGCCTTTTTGGAAATATCAACAGAGTCCTTAAAAAAGCCAGACTCGGGAAGACCTAACAGTTGTACTGTCAACTTCCTTCGTGTTGATGTTACGGGGAATAGATGCCCGACTTCTGTCTGCAGCCACCACACTGCTTCTTCCTGCCTATTGGGGTGCTATGCCTCCCCCTGTGCACAGCTGTCCTTGCTCTGCATGTCTTCCAGCCAAGTTGGGTCAGTTACTATATCATTCACCACGTCATCTTCCACTTCTGCACCCTGGTCCTCCTCTTGACTTTCTGGCAATTATGTGTCATCATCGTCCACCTCTTGTGACATTTTCCCACTGTCGCCTTCGTGCGACCGTGGCTGCTCAAGTATTGGCGCATTACTACATACAATCTCTTGCCCCACTTCAAGTAGAGTGGGCAAGAGGCCCGAATTATAAATGGAAAAGTGAACAGCTCTTCAGAGTATCCAAATGTGGGATCAGTTTGGTCCGGGCACTCGGCATGGTGGGAGGAAGGGGAAAGAGGATTAAAGACGGTGGGAGACCCACTTCCTAATAATGGGAACATACAATATTTAAAGATTCCCTCCTCCATGTCTCTTCAAAGGGGCATTGGAGTGCCTCCCAATTTAAAAATCTTTAATGTAATAAAAAAATATATAATACCCCAACAATGTCTCACAAGTGCGTATGAGCCCTTAACATTTTCCCCAGGAAAATCCATTTCGGTTTCATTTTTGGACATTTTCTTGTGAGTCCATAAAAGTGGCGTAATACTCAGACAACATTGTTCACAACAGTGACCTCGGAGCCAGAAATGATTAAATGCATCTTCTCCATGCTGTTCCCTATGTCATTTGAGCGTTGTTCTTATACATTTGTGACTTTTTTAGGGTTTATCCAGGCTGCAGGGGTGCTACCGGAAAAATGCTCGGGTTTCCCATTGGTTGATATTGGGCTTGGGGCTTGGGTCGAGTACCCGAGCATCATCGATATGCTCGACCCAAGCATGAGCACTAGAGATGAGCCACCCCCCTAGTGTTCTAATTCGATTCGATTCGTCGAATTAGTGATTTGTTCGTCGAATGTTCGTCGAATGTTCGACGAACAACTCGAACCCCATTGAAATCAATGGCAGGCTACAAAAAACACATAGAAAACACCCTCAAAGGGCTCCAAAAGCTGCCAAACTACTGGCAGCTGGCAGGTGGGGGCCGATATCAAGGGCTGGAGGTGGCTGGGGAGGCTGAAATCAGAGCGGGAGGTCACGTGGTGCCGCTCATTTGCTATTCATGATATGCACTGCATCCTCCCGTCCATCAGCGAGGGGGATGCAGTGCATATCTCGTAATACAGGCTCCCCCGTACCGTAGTTGTACAGGCTCCCCCAGCATATATACAGGCTCCATCGTAGGTATACAGGCCCCCCTCACAGTTTTGCGCCCCCCCCTCACAGTATGCCTCTCGCAGTGTTACCCTCTGCTCCCCCGTCCTCCTATGTGCTCCCCTGTGTCTCTCCTCTGCTCCCCCTCTCCTCCTCCTCCTCCATTCTTCTCACCTGTCCTCGCTCCTGCATGTCCCGTACGCTCCCGGTGTCCGGTCTCTCCAGCGTCTCCTGCGATGTGCTGTCAGGACCTCACGTGATGTCATATTCACATCACAGCCGGTTACCTAGTAACCGGCTGTAATTACACTGCCGGTTACTAGTTATTGGCTGTCATGTGATTATGACATCATGCCAGGTCCTGTAGAACAGAGGAGAGGTGAGGATGACCTGCTTTATTATTTTTAACCCCTGCACTCCGGAGGAGTGCATGAATAGATGGGTGTGTATGTATGTATGTGTGTGTATGTATTTATGTATGTGTGTGTGTATGTGTATATGTATGTGTGTATGTATGTGTGTGTGTATGTATGTATGTGTGTATGTATGTGTGTGCATGTGTGTGTATGTATGTGTGTGTGTGTATGTATGTGTGCATGTGTATGTGTGTATGTATGTGTGTGTATGTATGTATGTGTGTATGTATGTGTGTATGTGTGTGTATGTATGTATGTGTGTGTATGTATTTATGTATGTGTGTGTATGTATGTGTGTATGTGTGTATGTATGTGTGAGTGTGTGTATGTGTGTGTATATGTGTGTATGTGTGTGTATGTATGTATGTGTGTATGTATGTATGTGTGTATGTGTGTGTATGTATGTATGTGTGTGTATGTGTGTATGTATGTATGGATGGATGGATGGATTCATGGATGGATGGGTGTGAGCATGCGTGAATGTGTGCGTGCGTGGATGTGAGCATGCGTGGATGTGAGCGTGTGTGCATGTGTGCGTGCGTGGATGTGTGACACCGGGACTCCCGGTGTCGCAGCTATCTGCTGGCAGGGCCTGCTGTGACGTCACAGTCACATGATCGGCGGTCATGTGACATCCTGTCAGCAGATAGCTGCGACGCCGGGAGGACACTGGGACCCTGCGGGACCCTGCCGACCTCCCTGAAGATAATTTATTCACTGCTCTGCCGGCGCTCCCGCCGGCAGAGCAGTGAATGGGCTGTCACAGTAGGGTTCACCTGAGGTGAACCCTGACTGTGAAAGTAATTTTGCAGTCTGCTCTCCCTCTGCATAGACGTGAGTCTATGCAGAGGGATGTGGCAGTGAAGATTACATTTATGGACTACGTCGGAGGCGATTGTGGTGGGACCTTCATTGTGGACTACGTCGGACGGAAGAGGATTTATTAAATAAAGATGGAGTTCCTAATTGTGTTCTGTTTTATTTCTAATAAAATTATTTTTTCTCTGTGTTGTGTTTTTTTCTATTGATTACTGGAAATCTGCAGGGGGTTGAATACTACTTGTAGGCACTGTAGGATCACATACAGAAAGGCGAGATCATTGAGAGATAGATTGGTGCACAGCCATTTCGAAAATAACAAAAATTGGCTGAGATCTAACCTCAAGGGCTGCCACAAATGTGGGAGGTGTGTAGCATGTAGTTCGGTAGAAACAACTAAGTACTTTGAAAACAGTTATGATGGTAAGAAATATGAGATAAGATCTTTCATCAACTGTAAGACAAAGGGAGTAATCTACAAAGCAGTGTGCCCGTGTGGGAAGGAGTACGTGGGTAAAACGATCAGGGAGTTCAAGAAAAGGATTGGAGACCATAGAGGGGATATAAGATACAAACGAGAGACTCCCATTGGCCGCCATGTGAACACAGTACATGGAGGTGACGAGACATGTATGCGTTTTACTGGGATTGAGCATATCCCTCCCCCGGTACGAGGCGGGGACTGGGACGGAAAAATCCTAAGAAAAGAATGCTTTTGGATATTTACCTTGGGGACAGTAGCCCCGAGAGGCCTGAATGAAGCTCTGTCCTATACTCCATTCCTGAGGGCACACTAGAGCAGGGAAAGCATAGGAGGGAAAGACGACGTTGAGTGGGGGCGCCGACTCCGTACATTGGGTGCCAACCTCCATGGCTAGGCAGGGATAGCTCTAATGGATATAGGGCACCTGTAGTGGGGAGGGAAGGGGCACTTTGGTGCGGTTTCTGGGTCCTGTCTTCCTTCACTGTACTCCATCATGAACACTCTCTCTCTACTATGCCAAATGGGAGATCCTGGTCATTGCAAACATATATCATGCACCATAATCTCAAAAATGTGAGCCTTTAAACACCCCCCTGCCTGGTCTGCAGCCGCTGGGAAATGTTCGATTGGATTGTGAATATGGAATCTGAAGTGGGCAATCTCTATTAGGAGCACTCCACAAAACGCAAGTATAAAACAATTGGGAAGTGTAATATGGTATACTGATGCGACAGGAATTCTTTAAATACCCATTTGGGAAACACAGAGAAACCTCTCTTTGGATAGGAGATCTCTGATGTAAAGGAATGTGTGTGAGGAGGTGATCCCCGCATTCTCGAGAGGCTCTGCCCCCTGGAGGGAGTGATTACACCTCACACTCACTCCCAACCAATGAGTGAGATCCAGGAAGGAGCGTGGAACGCATATGCGTTCCACATCGCTGGAGCGACGTAAAGTGTAACGCACGTGCGTTCCACATCGCCGGAGCGTCGTAATGCGGTGACGCACTTCCGCTGCGTCACTTCTGGTGACTCAGAACAACACGTGTCATAAACAGCGGGGAATGACCGCGGCGGGTTGTTCAAACCACAGATGCCATGCACAGCTAGGCTGGGTAAGTGTTACCAGTGGTGAGGGCATGGAGGGTGGTATAACTACAATTGGGAAACAGGATTGAGCATTTTTGCAGTGTAACCGGTGTACTAATGTAAACTTTTTGCACTGCTTCAGGCATCAAAACTTTGCCATAGCCCACAAGGGGGATCTGCAGCAGTGTAGCGGTCCCTGCTTCCAGAAAACCATGACTCCCCTGATGAGAGTTTGACACGAAACGCGTCGGGAGGAAGGACGTGGTGGCATACATAAACTGAACAATTATTGAGTGGGCAACCTGTTGGTCAAAAAAGCCATAGGACCATATGGAGTTGGGAAGACTCAAGTGGTAACGATAAGAGACAACCCGGTGAGACCTTTCTAATTTGGGAAGTGTGGGTTTGTTGTGCTCTTGTTATATATATCTCTTTCACCTGAGGACCACAAGAGATAGTGGGACCTTGATCAAGGTAGTGAGAGATATAGGGGTGTACTTCTGGTACTAATAAAAAAATGGTGCGAGGTTGGTAACCCCAGACGCTATGACCCTGTGATTATACAGGGATAGTTTTATATCACTGACACTGGTGACAGTCACAGTGCTATCTTGCACTATTGTAGTTTTTATTTTGACTCTATAGTCATTTTACTAGATGACAAATAAAGGTTAAGTTTTAACTCCTTCAACCTTTCACCCTATAGTAAATCTCAAACCTATCTCATTTATGTTTAGAACCTTTATGAACTTTTCAAGACTACTTTTATCTCCGGATCACAAGATGAAGATATCATCTAAATAGTGCCCCCAGAAAATAATCTGGGGGCACCACCAGGACACCTCACTGCCTCTTTCAAAGACAATTGTATCTTCCCACCAGCCCAGGAGCAAATTTGCATGAGTCAGGGCCATAGAACTCCCCACTGCGGTGCCCCTGCGCTGGTGGTAGAAGGTGTTACTGAACTTGAAGTAATTGTGTGTTAAGTTAACACAAACTCCGTGGCGGCCAGAACGAAATTGTTATGTCTGGTATATTGCACCCCTCTTGCACTCAGGAAATACTTTACAGCTTCTAACCCAGACTCGTGGGTTATGGTACTGTAGAGTGCCTCTATATCAATAGAGGCTAAGTATGTCCCCTCTTCAATGGTAATGCCATCTAGTTTAGTCAAAAGGTCCATAGTATCTCTTAGATAGGAAGGCAGGGCCAAAACATAACTCCTTAGCACCCTATCTATGTAGATACTCACATTTTGTGTTAGTGAGTCATTGACCGACACAATAGGTCGTCGCTTAACACTAGAAGTCCCAGAGACGGGTCCTTTGACCTTTTTACCATTGAAAACCAAGGATCCTTTAAATTCCCGGGACTTCAAGTGTTAAGGGGCGACAGACCCTTGTGCACTTTCGGCAATGAGTAGAATACAGGTGTTACTGGGAACTTAACATCCATAAATCTCCACTCGTTTTTGTTCAAGATTCCTTCTTGGTAGGCATTATCTAGCAGTCTTTTTAGATCTGTACGATATTCATCCGTTGGATCTCTTCTCAGGACAGTATATGTCGTTTCATCCTTCAGTATGTCATAACACATTCTGGTGTAAATCTTATGGTCCATGATTACTAGGTTGCCACCCTTATCGGCTGGTTTCAAGATGATGTCCTTCCCTTTTGCTACATTATCTAGAGCTTCTCTGCTAGAACGGTTTAGACTAGGGTGAAAGTGTTTCTTTACACCTTGTAATTTCTCCAAATCTTCACATACCAGTTTGGTAAAGATGTCAATGCTGCTGTAGTCCATCACAGGTGGTTCACAGATGCTCTTAGGTCTAAGATCAGTGAAGGGGCCCAGACCCCTATCATTAGAGACTGCTAGATCAACCATGTCCTGTACCATTGGAAGATCCTCCTCATCAATACCAAGATCCAGACACCTTTGCTTATCATTTTTTTAAAAAAAAAATACGCCATTTTAGTTTTCTTGAAAAAAAGGTTAATGTCTTTGACCTACTTGAAGACATCAAAATTGTTTGTGGGTACAAAAGACAGTCCCTGCTTGAGGAGTTCAAGCTCTGTCTCACCTAACACTTCTGTTGTTAGATTTATGATCTTAAGTTCGTCGGGGTCTTCCTGTTGGCTCCTCTTTGTCGGTTTAGGTCGGTCTAATGGTAACGGGGAGTACGGATTCATAAACGATCTCTCAAATCGTAACCCCGCTGCTGTAAACCCTGCTCCAAAAAAGATGGAGCAGGTGCTGGTGTGGAAAAGGTACCCAATAATGAAGATGGTTGGTGTTGTACAGGGGGACCAGGTCTTGGTTCTGGTCTTGGGATATCCAATCTTGGTTTCCCTTTCCCCCGCCCTCTCCCTTTTGGTTTCCTCGGTACCCTTTCGTTATTAGCTCTCTCCAATCGTGCTAGTCTCTCACTTAATGCTAATTGGTTGTTCTCCGCTTCTGATACTTCTCCCTCGGAAGAGGAAATATCAGTATTTACAGGTTGGGTAGGTTCTGGGGCAGTTGGATTGCTTTCTGAGTCTAACAGGAAAGGGTATGCTTTCTTGTCACTAAAGTCAATGTAATCGCGTTGGTATTGTTTCTGTTTCCTTTCTTTTAAGTTATTCTGGAATTTATCAATTGTTTCTGTTACGCTGTCTCTCTTCTTGGAAAATCAGGATCTAACTTATACTTTAGAGCCTGTTCTGTCAAGTTGTTGAGTTTATTAGAGGTCTCCTCAAATATTAGTTTTTCTTCTTTGAGGAGAATTTCCATTAGTCTTACAGAGCTGTTAGTGAGTTCTTTTTCCCAAGAGATCATTAACTCGGGGGACCAGCAGGGATGATTCTGTTTTTAATATAGTTCTCAAGTGATCGTATTTCCCACCACGATCTAATGTTGTCCTTGTAACAACCTGTAAGTGATTGAAAGGTGGTTTTTATGTTTATACATGGGCTATTGCCTACATTAGTCATGGGCTCAGAGAAGGCATCTTTTGCATCTAGTGCCCACTGTTCTCTATTAATTGGACCTGCTAAAAAGCTAGCCATTAATTATTAATTTCAATTATATTTAAATAATAAAAATATAATTGAACTTGTCCAACCCATGCATGGGCGAAAAAGTCAGACCTCTTTTGAGTACGGAAATTCCTTCTCTGGAAAGATTGTGGTCAAAGAGGTTAATTACCTTGAGCTTCGTGGTGGATGTTTGAGGAGATTGTGGTATGGAATCCATATGGTCTGTTTCCATTATCAATGAGGTGGCTAACGATTCCGCCTCAGTGCCCCCTTGCCCCTGTTGCCTCTGCCTTCCTACCCAATCCATTTGTTTTCAGGGGTGGTGGTGGTCTTACGTCCCATTCCCCCCTGCCTGGTTAATTTTTGGTGTCGCTTTCTGACCCTAATCTTGTTATCCCTTCCGCATACGTCTCCTCCCCTTCCTCTTGGCCTACCACCTGACTCTGAATACCAGTTAAAGTATGCTCCAGCATGTAGATGACCGGTATTTTCATGCTGATAATGGCATTGTCAGCGCTAAACATCTTTGTAGCCATTTCAAAACTGTGCAGAAGGGTGCAGAGGTCCTTGATCTGAGACAACTCCAGCAGCGTGATTTGCCCCACCTCTGGATTGCGTTGGCCCAGGCTATATGTCATAACATACTGCACCAGGGCTCCTCTCTGCTGCCACTGGCGCTGCAACATGTGCAGAGTGGAATTCCATTGTGTCAGCACATCGCATTTCAGTCAGTGAACCGGCAGGCTGAACGACTTCTGTAGAGATGAAAGTTTTTTGAGCTGCGGAAGGCAAACGGTGGAAGTGAGCACACAGCGACCGTGCCCTGTGCAGAAGCGCATATAGGCCGGGATAGTGGGCTAGAAACTGCTGGACCACTAGGTTTAAGACATGAGCCTTAAAGGCACGTGTGTCACCTTGCCCCGACAAAGAGCCGCTCCCAGGTTTGCAGCATTGTCGCACATGGCCTTCTCTAGCTGCAGATTCAGTGGAGACAACCATTCATTAAACTCTGTCTCTATAGCTGACCACAACTCCTCAGCTGTTTGACTCACATTGGGAATAACACATCTACAACAGACTCAATTTTGAGGACAATGAACTTTTTGACATGAACACCCTTGCTTCCCTTTATTGCCTTCCTCAACTCATTTAAGTATTTTCAGTTCTCTACATACCACTACCATATAATTATTATTCAATTTGTTCTGCTTATCTTAGACTTTTAATTTCAATTCCCCATCTCTTGCTCCCTAGCCTGACTCTGTTTTACGTCACCTGTCGCATTTACTATAACATATAAGGCTGTTGTTGTTTTTGGTTTTATTTTGTTTCATTTGCTTATGTATATATGTATGTGTTTTCAGAATCTGTGTCATTATGTGCCTGACGAAGGGGCCACAGTGTCTCGAAAGCTTGCTATGTTTACCATCTTTTCAGTTAGCCATTAAAAAGTATCAACCACTGAGAACTCTCAGAATCTAATATTTTTCTATCTACTGGCTAACATGGTACAGACATTTTTCACATTTCCCAGACACTTTAATATAAACATCGCCTGATGGCATTGAGCCCTGCTGCCAGTATAGTAAGGAGGTGAGCTGGATTCTGTCTGAGCAGTTTGAATGCGGGTCACATAATTAGACAGGCTTTGGGTGCAAGTGGTGGACCTAGAAGACGTGGAGGAGGCAGAAGCAGTGGAGAAACATCTAGATACAGAGGTTTGATGCACAACCTGTGGGGATGGCAAGACTTTTACAGCAGCCCCTTCTCCTGCTGTCACCATAGTCACTCAGTGCCCAGTCAGCGACATGCAACGCCCCTGTCCATGCTTACTCTTCCAAGTGTCAGTGGTGAAATGCACCCTGTCACACACAGAGTCTCTCAAGGAAGACGTGATGTTGTGTGCGACATGCTGGTGTAGCGCTGGCACAGCTTTCTTTGAGAAGTAGTGGCGACTGGACATCTGGTATTGGGGGACTGCGACGGCAATAAGGTCTCAAAAACCCACTGTTTCCACCCGACGGAAAGGTAGCATTTCTGTAGCCAACAGCTTGCAGATGGTGAAATTCAGTCTCTCAACTTTGGCATGGGTAGCAGGAAATGGTCTTTTACTTGTCCACATCTGAGGGACGGAGGGCTGGCTGCTGTGCTGAGACAGGGTTGAGTAAAGTGTCCCAGACAAACTGCTTATCTGTGAGGGAGGTGCAGGTGGACTTATTACGTCGCATTCATGAAAAGGTCTACTCAGTTTTTGTTTACAAATTTGGCAGATAACATGAGTTGGGTCATCCTTTGCGATCAGTAAAAAGGCCCAGGCTAGTTAAGGCTTAGCGCCCATACAACGTGCAGAGCCACCACGACTTCTGCACAGAGGCAGAGTTGTGGCTGAGGATGCAGTTGTTGACGTGCTTCCAGGACTCCATCTCTCTCAAGGAAGCCGCAACCTTACCTCGTCACTAGCATCTTCCTCCACCTCCTCTGATGAGCTCATCAACTGCCTGCATGTGGGTTGCCAGTAAGTTTGATCTCCAACTTCATCATCACACTGTGTGTTTTCACACTCGTTGTTTTTAGAGCCAACCTCTTCCTGCCCTGAGTGAAAAGTCAAGTTGTCAGTCCAATCAGATATCTGCCTCATTATCTCCACCAACAGGGGTTACAGTTTGCGAATGAGGGTCTACATTATGCTCTGACCTTTCTTCATGTGGGACTGGATCCGACTCACAAAGATTTTGGGCATCAGTGCAGATCATTTCCTCATCTTGACCTCTGATTCTCATGCTATAGTATGAGTGAACAGCTCTACAGACTCACTAATCTGTGTTTCCCCATAGTCAATAGGGCAGCTGGAGACTTGTGAGCTGTGAGGAAGCAAGTGCGATTGGGGTGACATCTCTGAGGACGAGTGTTTGTGATGTTGAAGTTGAGGTGGAGGAGAGCCCACTTAATGGAGTGCTTAATAACCATTCAAGCGCCTGCTGTTTTTGGGCCTCATCTACAAGTTTTAGCGATGCTCTGCTGCGTAAGAAAGGGTTGATATCAGATCATCTAAGTAAAGAAGTAGACATTTTAGTTTGGCTTGAAGATGGTATTTGTTCACCAGATCTTTCTGTTACTTTAGCACCTACCCCACGGACACAAAGATTTTTACCCTTTCCAACCAGCCTATTCCCCTTTCCACTATCAGCAGACCTTTTACCACTCATTTAGGATGGTAAGTAATTGGCAACTCTGTAGTTGTTGGCATAAAAAACAATGGATGCAAAACTAGCAGAGCTGAGTGGCCAAACAGTGGTACTAGCCTAAATAGGTTTTGGTAAATCATTTTTTGCATATGCAAAACAGTGGTACTAGCGTAAATAATTTTGGTAACTAGTTTTTGGCAGATGCAATACAAAAGTGCTTTCTGCGCTGTGTGGCGGTACTTTTCAAAAGAACACTGAAGTACAGCTACTTAGTCAAACAATGGTACTAGCATATAATTGTTTTGGCAGCTAGTTTTGGTCAGATGCAACACAAAAGTGTTTTCTACACTGTGTGACAGTACTTTTCAAAAGAACAATAAAGTAAGTGCTACCTAGTCGAAGTGTGCTAGTAGCCTAAATAGTTTTGGTAAGTAGTTTTGGTCACATGCAATACAAACGTTTTTCTACACTGTGTGGCGGTACTTTTCAAAGGAACAGTGAAGTACTGCTTGCTAGTAAAACTGTGGTACTAGCCTAAATAGTTTTTATAAGTAGTTTTTGGCAGATGCCAGACAAAAGTGTTTTCTGCGCTGTGTGGCGGTACTTTTCAAAAGAACACTGCAGTACAGCTACCTAGTCAAACTGTGTTAGTAGCCTAAAATGATTTGCTTGGCTACAAGCACTAAAAAATGGCAATTACAAACAGACGGTGTAGCTTTCTTCACAATAGTGCTACACCAATGCCTGCCACACACTGCCACTATCTAATATGGATTGACTGGGCTAGATGCAGTAAAACGTGGCTATTACAGACAGGTGTTATAGCTTTCTTCACAACAGTGCTACACCAATGCCTGTCACACTGCTACTAGCCAAAATGGATTTGCTTGGTTAGATGCTGTAAAAAATGGCTATTACTGACTGGCTGTGTAGCTTTCTTCATAACAGTGCTACACCAATGCCTGGCATACATTGCTACTAGCCAAAATGGATTTACTTGGCTAGATGCCATAAAAAATGGCTATCACTGACAGGAGGTGTAGCTTTCTTCACAACAGTGCTACACTAATGCCTGGTATACACTGCTGCTAGCCAAAACGATTTGCTTGGCTAGATGCAGTAAAAAATGGCTATTACTGACAGGCGGTGTAGCTTTCTTCTCAACAGTGCTACACCAATGCCTGGTATACACTGCTACTAGCCAAAATGGATTTGCTTGGCTAGATGCTGTAAACAATGGCTTTTACTGACAGTCAGTGTAGCTTTCTTCACAACAGTGCTACATTAATGCCAGGCATACACTGCTACTATCCAAAATGGATTTGCTTGGCTAGCTGCAGTAAAAAATGGCTATTACTGACAGGCGGTGTAGCTTTCTTCACAACAGTGCTACACCAATGCCTGGCACACAATGTTTCTAGCTGAAAATTATTTACTTGGCTAGATTTTGCCAGATGCTTCAAAAAACGCTTGCAGAACACTTGAACAGAAATGCCTGGCAAAAACTGTTATCTAACTTGCAATTGAATCGCTGTCTAGCTATCTTTCTCTGTAGACACCTGCCTAGCAAAAACTGCTTTTTAGCCCTCAAATGGGCTGTTCTTCAAAGTAGTCCCTAATCCTATCAACTATCTCTCTATCTAAATTGCAATTGAATTGCTATCTATCTAACTAGCTTGGTCTGTATTTCACACTGCAGCACCAGCAGAGCGTTATGATCCGATGACCTTGGAGTAACATAAAAAGACTTCACAGAAGTAGTTGGCAACTATACTGACCACAGTACCTGACTAAATACCGCAACTAGAAGTAGCCGTGGGATATAACTAACCATACCCTAGACACCTCCACACGGCCGGAGAACTAGCTACCCCTTCTGTGGTGTCTTTCTGACACTGAGCTGCAGCACTGAGAAAATGGTGAGCAGGGTAAAATGGCTGGGTTTTAATTGGCAAGGGTATGTGACGGCCAGCCAATGACACAGATCCTTGTGTTAAAAAAGTGCATTTTCCTCTATGCGTGCTGATAGGCTGACACACCGGACCACCCACAAGTAAGTAAGCGGCAAAGAAAAAAAAATGGAGACCTGCATTATTTCAGCATACATGTCTTCACAGCCCCCCTCCCGCCCATCATTCATTCCTAAGCACTAAAACTCATAATTACGTTCACCAAAAGCATTACTGTAAAAAGTCAGTAACGCTTTTGATGAACGAAGCGTTATAGAACAGAAACTCAAATTACTGGATTTTTAGCAAATTGTTCCAATTCGTCGAATGACTCGAACATAACCCAAAACAGGTCGAATTTTAAATTGGTGAACAATTCTAATTGAACATCGCTAATCTCTACTTAGGACACTCCAGGTCCTTTTCTTGTTTGGAAGCATCAGCCTAGGCAAGACACCAGGCCAGAGATTAGGTGTCATGGAAATAGTAGGAAGAACGTAAAAGGGGAGGCCTGAGAAGTAATTGGCCTAAATAAGTTAAAAAGATTGTTTTCACTTTTTAATTAGCCTAGCCTGTAAAGACTGTTACTGCTGAATGAAATTAAATAGGTGGTTGGTTACCATGGGTTACTATCCATTTTCTCCTAACCATTTTATTTTGCTGTGTTTTGGAGATTAATAAGGAGGTGTTCGTATTAGAGATCTCAAAGGTTCCTGGAACGCTCCTAATATTATATGTTTTCTTTTTCTGGGCTATTAGAGATTTTACAGTATTGGTATTACCGATTATAATCAATGCACTACAAAAAATTATTAAATGATAAGTAAAACGCTGTGTACACTATTGTAATGAAATTAAATGTCCTAACTAATGATTTGAAAATAATTAGTACATTTGTATTAAAAGGACATATTACTTTTACTGAATACCTACTTTTCCTCCGACTCAAACATTGGGTAAGATTCATTAAGGCTATGTGGCGCACCTGCAGGCTGTTCGCCACCGAGGTAGTGCACCTAATCCAGAGGTGTGGTATCCCACTCCCAGGTAAGATGGAGGTATAAAACCGAAACCCACACACCACACACCCAACACCCATCCACAACCCAGGACAGGGAGTTTGTAGGGTATAGTGGTACCAGTGGGTAGGTAGCCACAAAGCCACAACACTGGCTGGGTGGAGGAGAAAGAGAAATGGGTGGGTTCAGAACACAGAGAGAGCAGAGCAGTCTGCAGGAGACAGAGGGTCAAGGAAGACCACCCAGAGAGATGGAGTTATAGGGAGGCTAGCGCCAGAGGAAGGAGTGGGACAAGTGAGTAGGTCGCCACAGAACCCTGGCCAGAGGGACCTCCAATGTAAAACCACCATATGGTCATTGCTGGAAGAACTGGTTGCAAGAGGGAACCGGCTTGAATCTGGCAATAACCCTGCAAGTTTAAGCCAGGAAACCGGGGCCTCTGAAATTTATGTGCAGTGGCCAACTACCATGGAAAATCCACAGGATGGTGGCTAGACCTAGAGCCAGAAGATGTGTCGACCGTCGCTCAACAGGGCTCACAGCCACCTGCTTGGGACCCTGTAGCATGATGGTGCAGAGCAGGAGTATAGGAGAAACAGCGCAGAAAGGGGCAACCTGTAAAGGCATACAAAAGAGGGTCTTGGTGAAGTACTCTCGACTGCCTGGGAGTTGACTGGATTGCCAACCCAAAGGACACAATGCCCCGGCTGGGCTGGAACTACTAAGAACTGCCAGTAAAGGTAAAAAAAACTGCACCCTTTGTGTTCTCCTGCTTATTTCCTGCACCCTCCTTGCCGCCTCTTGCACCATACCTACCACCACCATCATTCCCCAAAGACTCTCACATCAAACCCAAGGGGACGCTCGGCCATGGCCACGACCACCGGGACTGCCGCCATAACTTCCCCTGACTACGCCCGGCTGGTTGAGTGCCCCAGGCCCTTGCGGCCATTGCAACTACATTCGCCAAGTGTGTTTTTGATCTGTTTATGATTGTCAGTCAAACAGACCAAAAATGCACAGTGTGAATAGAGCCTAAGACTGGTTTTATGCACTCCAATTTTAATTAAAAGCTGGAGTATTGTGTGCTCAATTTGTATAATAATTTGGTGCATCTTCTCAGCATTGTGCACCTGCCTGTGCCTTGCCAGAAATTCTACTCAAATTACAGACTAGAGAAGCAATTCTGGCAAAAAAATTGCCGCTACTTTTGCTGAATTGTCCCTCACTGGCTCCTTTCCAGCTCTGCCTGTTTTGGCTAAGCTGATTTAAACTGGCTCGAAACCGTCACAAGTTTCAACATTTTTAATTGCCTGTGCATTGCACAAAATATTAATTTCAAAGCATTCTATTTCTATTTTTTGCATTACAGCTTTCAGGAACTGTTCTATTAAAATTACCTTAAAACTAATCCCCCATCACTTGATTTTCCTGATAAAGGATTTTTTGGGTGAAAACTACTGTAAGATCTTCTTACAGAAATATAAAAGAAACTTTCAGAAAAATAACATATTGTAAGTATTATGATCATTTTAAGGCCTCTTAAACCAAGAATACATCAAACTAATAAATCCCAAAGAAACCAATAACACATGATTACTTTGCAATTGTACATGACATATGCCTCATTTTTCCCTTTTTTAGTTTTAAAGAGAGGCTCTTTTTATGCTTTGTTGGGCAGATGGAGTTTTGTGTCCAAATATTCTAAGATATGACATGGGATTTATATATAATTCCCAAAGCAGTAGCTTTTCACTAATGTGGCTTTTAAATTTTTAATCATTTTGAATTGCCTGTTGTTTGTGAATGAAGAACTATGTCACAGTAAATGTACATGTTCCTTTTATGTAAAACTACAAAGGAATTTACAGTATCTGGAGAGTTATTAGTGTTGCCACAGAGATATAAACTAAGCATTACGCTGCAAGTGTACCTTAATAAAACAGGCTGTAAATGCTTCTTTATCTCAATTGTTCACAAGTGACTGGAGTGAACATTATTTTCTTAATGTTATTATGACAAATATGGAATAAAAACCATGCCCTTATAGTGATTGCTATAAATGTAGTGCTGTTATTACTCACAGTTAAAGCTTAATAGATAGACCAAAAATTGTACCATGGAAAGATTGATAAATAGATAGATAAACAGATAGATGATGGATAGATAGATGATAGATGGATAAATAGATAGATAGATAGATAGATAGATAGATAGATAATGTACAAAAACAACAGTAGCATACTGCTAAAGCCAACACATGCAATTGAGAGTGTCAAATAGAATACAAAAAGTTTTTTTGTCTGAGAAAAAATTAAAACTAAAAATGCTTTTTTATTAAAAATGAGATGATTTTTTTTTTTTTTTTTTTTTTTTTTTTTTTAAATACAGTTATTATAAGGTTCTTAGCACATGTATTGGCCAGTTAATGTTTGCCCATGTACCGCGGCAAGGTGACCTTAAATCTGATGGGACCCTTACTACATTAAAAACCTCTCCTGGATCACATAAGGTCTCTTGTTACCTGGGCATTAGCAGGATATACACACATCATATGACACTCTGTGGACTAATGAGAAAGAAGGAGTGCAGAATCCAGCAGTTTCGTCAGTGTCTTCCATATAAGGTCACCTTGTCGCGGTTGATGGGCAGGTATTTATTGGCCAATACATGCACTAAGAACCTTATAATAACTATATTTTTCAAAAAACATTTTTTTTTTATCTGAGCTTTTTGAAAAATGTTTTTAGTTTTTATTTTTTTCTCAGACAAAGAAACTTTTTGTATTCTATTTGACCCTCGCAATTGCATGTGTTGGCTGTAGCAGTGTGCTGCTGTAGTTTTTGCACATTATGTTGTTCAGTGTCACAGCTCTGCACATGTGTTTTAATCCCCTGTGAGGTGCTGTCTGTTTTTGTTTCCTTTCTCTAGATAGATAGATAGATGGATAGATAGATAGATATTAAGAAAAAATGAACAGCAGCACATGCTTTAAAAGTAAAAAACGTGGATTTATTCCCAGGACCACAACGTTTCGGCTTATCAAAGCCTTTTTCAAGCAGTACAGTCTGAGCTATAAAGTGCACAGGTATATAAAGCTCACCATAGGGCAATTCAATTACAACAGTGATTACATAATTAGTGTAAAGAGTGACATTGATACAGTGAAACACGTGTTTAAAATTCCATACGATCATAACAGTGAAGCAGGTAAAACCTTCCATACATTTTAAGATAAAGGTCAACCGTGACCATTATAAAATTTAACATTAATATCCATGTTTGGCTAATAATAATCATAATGTGCACCTGTGATAAAGGGAAGCGGGTACAAACTCATGTTATCAAGCATGGGGCTCACCTATACTGTCTCAGTGTACTCCATTAGGGTGTGTTGTTTTGCAGCCTGAATGATCCAGCCCTCTCTGTGCAGCTTCTGCTGTGATGTGGAGCTGAAGGCAGGAGGCAATGCCTGTACAAGCAAAGCAAACAGTCAGAGAGAGAGGGTGGATCATTCAGGCTGAAAAACAACACACCCTAATGGTACCTTTACACGCCGCGACGGCAGGCTGGATACATCCCGCTACTTCACGTGCACGAGCACGCTCAAACGGCTACAAACGGTCAACGCACCCTCTTTACACGCCTCCACAATGTGCGCTACGCCACGCTACATCTGTAGCTAGCTACATCGCCGGGTGTCTCAAGTAGCCAGCTGTTGCTTAGCGTAGCCGCTTCACACGCCGCCACCACAGGGTGATGTGTGAGCAACAAAGGCAGGACGTAAAACAAATAGGCGTGCCACAGTCCTGTACGCCGCGCCCAAACCACAACCATTGGCCAACACTACGGAGTTGTGATTGGGCACGACGGAAAGGGAGGATGGCCGAGACGTGACGTACTAGTGAGCGGAGTGAAGCACTGAATAAGCGGTTGTGACATGGCGGAGTGTGGCGAATGCATCTAAACCGATGTAAAAGCGTCACCCAGGAGCGGTGGCCAGTCACATACCCAGTGTGCATACAAGTAGCGGTTCCGGGGCTATGTGTACGTAGTACAAGTGTTTGCCTTGTCACGCACGATCAGCGCTTGTGACAGCGGCGTGTGTAGATTGCGGCGAGGTGCGTTTCTGGCACACACATTAGCGGCTTACAACACACAGTATGTGCGTTCTCTGTGTAAATTGGATCTGTGTCAACTATGGCTAACTATGTTGGAATACAGGCTCAATGGTGTTCATATATATCTGGCAACAGATGTGAATGGAGTGGAACTGCTCCCTAGCAAACCTGGGAAAGGTCTGTGTGCCAGTGTATTAGAAAACACCTGAGAAGAATATGGCCTGCATCAATGTGCTGTGTGCAGGGGACCCTCTGCCTACAACAAAATAAAGGCTCATGTACGCACAATGCCCACAAACACTGTTGGGAAAAATATTTTTTAAAAAACATGGCTACCCACACATATTGTCTGCACAATCCCAGCCAATAGGTGGCTATGACATCCCAGGCCCCCACCATAAACCTCATCACATTTCCCTCCTCCACCAAGTAAACAGGCTCACACATTTGTTTGGATGCAAAATAGTATTTTATAAATCAAAATAATTCATCGTGACCTTGGATGAAAATTTGAAAAAAAAACATACATCAAAATAAAATGGACAATTAAAGTGCATGTGACAATCTGGCAACACATTGCAGACACAACAAATTGAAACCACATTGGAACCTGTGCAGCAGAAAACAAATTCTAAAAAACACTAACTAACTAACTAAACATCATGCACATTAGGAAAACAAAGATCATGAAAATGTTAAACACAAAAGAAAAGGGGTGCAGCTAACCTGCTGTCACCTCCATTGCAAAGTGAAATACACCTCCCAGAACCAGCCACACTACATGGCCTGGTCCTGCCAGCTCACTGCACCAGACCCATTGAAGTAGGAGCAGTAAGCGTCTCTACTGTCCCTGGCCTCCCGCCGAGTGCGGCCATGGCTCTGCGGCTGGAGTGGCAGAATCACATGGCCCTCATCACGCCAAGACCCTGGACGGAGCTCCCCTGTTGTAGCGTCTGCATGATCCACATAACCTCCTGGCGTGTATGATGCCCTATCCCTACGACGCAGGAAGTTGTGCAGCACACAGCAGGCCACCACTACCGCGTCAATAGACTCCGGTTTCATATGCATAGGCGTATGGAAAACCCGGAATCTATTGGCCATTATCCCAAACGCATTTTCAACCACACGGCGGGCCCGGGATAGCCGGTAGTTAAAAATGCGTCTCTCAGAAGTAAGGGCCCTCTGTGGATATGGCCGCAGTAGGTGCTCCTGAAGTGGGAATGCTTCATCCGCCACAAACGCAAAGTTGAGATGTTCGGTCGTGTGTGCTCATTTGAGGGTAAGTTTAGCCCACCACTCCCTAGTAGTGTTGCCAAGGAGCTGCGTGCAAACACCCCCCATCTGAGTTGCGACCGTTCATTCCAACATCCACGTAGAGGAACTCATAGTGCGCATCTACTACAGCCATGAGGATTATACTACAATACCCTTTGTAATTGAAAAAACAAAGAGCCAGAGTTGGCAGGTTTGGTAATCCTCACGTGCTTACCATCCAATGCCCCGCCACAGTTGGGGAAGCTCTACCGGGTTTCAAACCCTCGGGCTACTTCCAGCCATTCTGCGGCTGTGTCAGGCATTTTCATGTAGGCTGGCTGCAGAGCTCTCCAGATGGCCCAACACGTTTCAGGGATCAGGCGGCTCAGCAGGGGCAGGGAGACACGTGACATGTATGTGAGGGATGTCATGGACTGCCCTGTAGCCAGGAACCGCAAAGTGATCGCCAACCGCTCAGCAGCTGATACTGATGGGCGCATTATAGTGTCCTGACGCGCTATCATTGGCCCTACACGCTCCAATAGGAAGGTGAAACAGTCCTCGGACATACGGAGATAGTTTCGGTAATCATCAGGACAGTTAATCTCCAGCTCCCGCAACAGCTGCATGTGGCCCCGGGTTTGCCGCCTGAGAAGCCAATCACGGGTCCACAACCGCCGCTGTCTGCGCCTCATCAACCTTTCATACCGATCCTGAAGCCACATTTGCTCTTCCACCAAGGCAAGAGCCACGATAACATGGCGGTCATGGATATTCTGCATCCTCAATATCAGCACCTGTAGATGAGAATACACAACATGACTACATAGAACAATATGTGGGCATGTCAGCAGGTTAAGCAAGCCACACCTTATTTTGATGACACACTATAGCCAACTGGAGGGGAACTGGCGTCAGGGCCAAAAACACATCCCTGAAGCAAGGGAAGGCAAACGCCCAGTAGTCACCCCAATCAAAATGGAAGACGCCCAATGATAGTGGCCTCCTCTACATCAACTTCTATGGGAGTTTGTCAAAGTAAGACATCTGCACGTAGGGGAGTTAGAAAGGGACATGTGTCACCAATAATGTATGATAACAAATTTCCTTATGCCATTACACAGACCATAATCAAAATGTGGCCATTTGCTATTATGGGATGTTAAACAAACAATACGTACCCAGATAGCCTGGTCAAGTAAGCTTACAAGGAGGCAACAACGTTGCACATGAGTGAGGTTGGGTACCCATGGTTACATATGTTTGTCCAGGTCGCATTAGGCCGAAACATCTATGTCATGTCTGGAGTGCAACACCTCCAAGCCATGTGTCATCCTTGTCCCGTTGGACCCAGTCTCCCTTGGCCACAACCAGTATGCAGAAATTGATCTAGGTGACAGGAGTAACACATTTCTGTCTACAGTCCTGCAGCAAATGTCCTGTATGGTGTCTGGAAACAAACACAGCAAGGTATGTGTTCAAAACGTTTCAAGCCCCAAACAAAATGCCTAGTCCAAGTCCACACAGTACACTATATCGTCCCCAGCATTACAAACCCCTATACAGTCTGCTCAAACAGTGTTCTGCGGTCGCAAATAACACCAACATATGCACCCCACACCCCGCAATTTCCATGTGTGTCCACAGATACTTACTTAATGGGTCTGGCCAGCAAGCGTAATGTTGGGCCGAATCAGGAGCTTTTCAAGGGCCGGCAACCTATCACGATTCAGCGATCTCCAACAATTAGCGGTAGTTAATTGTGAGCCCAGGTGTCCCATTATGCTGTGCGTCATTGCGACCGCTGTGATTGGTTTGCCGTCCTATAAAGGCAGGCCAATGGCCACGACACCTTGTCCAGAGGTTTCATGTGCATTGAGCTACTAGTGTCCTGCGTATCTTCTGCTGCTCTGACGGTAAGCCTCTTTAGCGGGTTGTATTAAAGTGCATGGAACGCTGATGCATCTTTTGCCGGCCGCTTAGGCAATGTGTGTATGGCCATGTTTGAGACGGCCTTTAATTTTTCCCGTCTAATTATACAGATGGCTCATTTAGTGTATGGTATGGCAATAGGCAGGTAATGCCTCTACTTGTATTGTGTGCGTATAGATTGGGCTTTTGATGTTATTTTGTAGTCCAACATGTATAGTTGATATTTAGAACTGTCATGCACATCAGCATTTGATGGGTGCTATTAATGTTTGCTTAATTGCAGGGATTATTGTAAACTGTGTTACAATTGTAGTCCCATGGCGGGTGCAACAACAACATGCTGATGTGTTTGCACATTACATGTAGTATGTGCAGTCTTGCAACATAGCACCCCCTCCTTTCTCATCTGCTTCATGTCAACCATTGTCATCAGTACAGAGGTAGTAGGTAGCACACAATGTGTTTGCCCACATGTTGGCCTAGAGGTATGTACGCACACACCGTCTCCATGTGTTTATAAATAGGGACAGTGGTTTGGTAACCAGGTGGAACACATGTGTAGGTGGGCACAGATTACCTGACATGGTTAATTTAGTCACACAGGTCTTTTACTGGGGAGCGGTGTGACATTGTGAAATCCACACATAGGGCAAGTTGGAGTCTAACATTTTGATGCCTATAAAGTACATATTCGAACCTTATGAGCATGTAAATCATGTTCAAAAGGTTTTGAGAGATCGATATGGCTTGTGTCGTGACGGTCTGGTTTGCCTGTGTTTTGTCTTCCCCAGATGCCCAGGTGTACTGTGGAATTTGAAACCCAGCTTCTCACGGAGTATCAGCGGCACGAATGTTTGTGGCGCAGCTCGCTGCCTCAATATAAAAATCAGGCAGCGAGGTCCGAGGCCTACCGGACTCTTGTGGCTCTAGCCAATCGCTTGGAGTCAAGGGTAGGCAAGAGTTGGGACAGCATGCGGTGGCCTTAAAAATAAAAACATGCGGCAGTCGTTCATGCGGGCTCACAATGAATACCTGCACCGTCGCTCAGGGGCTGGAGCTGAGGAGGTACCATTACCTACCCTATGGTACTATCCCCTCTTCACCTTCATCCTGGGCGAGGGGAGCTCGCGTGCAACGACCACCAACCGCCCCGTTGCTGCGTCCCAGGTAGGCCCGGATGAATCACCGTCTGCGCCACAGGAGGTGGGTCATCGTGTTACTGTGTTGCCCCACAATGTTTCCTTCACATGTGTGTTTTGCCAATCCTTAACTAGCACACTTTAGACACATTTTCCGGCATGGTGTGGGAAACCTTTTTCTGTCTTTAAATCTGCCCTCCTTCCATGATTTGGTATTATGTAAATTTGACGCAGAGAGCCGTATTCCAAAGTACCATCTCCCCCAAATATCTGAACTTGCTAAATTACATATGTGAGGGTTAAAAAATTGTTTGTGGGTTTAAATGAAAGAGGCACATAGTGGTATCTACTAAATGGTGCTGCCACACAGGTGTGTTGGCTCTGGAGCAAGTGGGTTTTAATTATTTTAAGGTTTTATGGTTTGACATCATATTAGTAGTCAAAATTCAAAGGTGGACAATATCTGTCTTTGGCCAGGCCAGCCCCCAGTATCAAGGTGTTGTGGTGACATGTTCAAATTGGGTTACGGCTCTCTGACTCACACCTAATTCTGTATTGTGCTGAGTACCTGGAATCGTAGAGGTGAGTCTCCAGGCGCATTACAGGTTTTGGTGTATTGACTGTGTGGTGGTTTTTTGTGTTGGGATTACTTCTTTATTTTTTTTATTTTCCCCTTTTAGTTTAGTGGGAGTGGTATATTGTGTTCTGTGTCCATGGTATGGTGTGTTCCTTGCCCTCACTAATTTTGTCATTTTTTTCTCTCACCCCAACAGGCCCCAGAAGAGGACGGCTCCATTGCGGAGCATTCTGTCGCTGATGATGCTCAGCCCATGACATCTGGGGCTGAGCAGGAGGGCGGGGCCAGTGATGTGGGTCCGGACCCAGGGCCCAGCTCCAGGATCCGTCGGCGACGATGTCCTGCACCACCCGAGACGGAGCTGGGCACCTGGGCCCGACGCGTGCTGTTGGACGAGCAGCGGACCCACATTGACAGCACCGCCCTCTACATGAGCGACAGAATGCGAGGGATGGAGCCGCTCCAGAAAAAGATCCTTCTGAGGGTCTTCAACAATGCCGCTGATGCTGCCGATGATGGGGCCCTTCAATGGGGATGCCACGTCCCCCCACCCATGCAACACAATTTATGGCCCATTTCCCCATCTGCCCCATCTCGGCCCGTGAGAAGACCGGCCCCGCCACAGTCACCCCTCCCCCCCCAACACATCGTCGTCGAACCAGACGTTCACAGGCAGGTCGGGGCTGCCCTGTGAGGAGGGGGGAGCGGGCATTGTCAGAGCCGACAGAAGAAGAATAATTTGGACACTAGTAGCCAATGCACCGAATTGGCACTCTGGACTTTGGCATCTGTACGAAACCAATTGTGTTTCTACCTTTGTTTGTTGTATTTCATTTTAGCAGACTTGCTTAATATGATTTCTTTTTTACTTTCCGTTTGTGAATTAATTAAATTTTTGAGGATAATCAATGGTGTGGTCTTTTTGATTTATGGCTTGGGGGGGCCAGCGTGGGTGAATGGTGTTGTTCACAATATAGTTGGGGCCAAGCCACACAATATGGGGCAATGGCCTCAGAGTAGGACGAGCATAGGTTCCTTTGTACTGTGTTAGCACTTTCACCAAGAGGTGTGGTAATGTGTGTGAGATATTTACCTGTTGAACATGTTTTCACCCCAAATATTCTAGTTGTGACATGAGGAGCCAAATTAAAAGGTAACCAAACATTTTATTAGCTACATACATGTGTGGAAGCCATTTGCCACAATACACAGAATGCAGCTTCCAGATAGGTGTACCCATCCAACACTCCTCATGGTCCCAATGTGGGCCAGGATAGGTACAGAAGGGAAAGGGCTGGGCAGTCCACACTCCTCATGGTCCCAATGTGGGCCAGGATAGGTACAGAAGGGAAAGGGCTGGGCAGTCCACACTCCTCATGGTCCCAATGTGGGCCAGGATAGGTAAAGAAGGCAAAGGGCTAGCCAGTCCACACTCGTGATGGTCCCAATGTGGGACACTATAAGAAAAGAGCCCAACGGGGGCAAAAAAAAAACAAAAAACATTTCACTTTTTCAAGGCAACAAGGCAACGTGTGAAAATTGTAGGGTCCAACTAGGACAACAGTTGTTGGGGCCATGTTTGGCCAGGATACAATGCATCCATCAAATTCATGGGTGTGATCCATGTTGTGGCTGTAGGGCCGCCAGCATTTCAGCCAGCCGGCCAAGTTCCTGCAGGCCACGCTGTAGAGCCATGGTCAGACGCCCGACAAATGCCTGATGGGCCAGGATGAATTCCTCCATGGTAGGGGCACCTGTATTGGGAGTAAACACACACTTTAGTACACAGCCGTCGCTGCTGATGGGTAGTCATGACAGGCCACAACCATCCCTTACCCTGTTCCTCCAACTCCACATCACCAACAGACGGGGAGAGAGATGGGGTCAAGCTCCATCCATATGCACCCGCACGTTCACCATCTGCAAAAATGGTGAACCAACATGGTTTACTTTGCTTTGAGCAATATTTTATCCCTAGATGAAATTTAAGGAACAGTGTGCAGGGTGTCTGTGGCAACATAACACACTTACCACCATAGTCACTGTGTGGGGACATGGTCACCCCAGGACTCGCCACTGAGCTGGAGACAGTGGGAGGTGGTGTTACTCCCGGGCTGGGGCTCCGTGGCCACATTACGTGGTTTTGGGGCAACAGTGGTCCTGGGCTACGGGGCAAACCCTCCTCCGGCCGCCAGGTTCTTGCAGATCCTCGCCCTCCTGTGGGGAGGTGATGTGTTCCTCCGGCAGCCAAGCTGATGGGGACAGCTGGTCACACTCAAGCGGGCTGCCAGGTGCTGACTGCTCCTCCAGGTCCTCTGTCCCGGTAGGTGAGGGCACGTCTGGCTCCTGAGGCCCTGGGGAAGGTGTGGAGCTTGAGGGCAAGGGTGGCACTTCAGCCTGATGTGGCGGTGTTCTGGATGGGCCACCTGGGGGTGGGGCATGGGGCCCTTCTTCAGATGACGAATCGGCATCTAGTTTAAAATTTGAACACAAAACACGTTGTAATATTGTACCAACAAATTGTTGTCCTACAAATAGCTTGTGTGGCTATGTATTTGACGGCTAAGGCTGGGGTCACACACACAGATATCTGGCCAGATATTGTTCACAGATCTCTGGTTGCAGTGAAATCATGGACACATGGTTCGATTTTGTGGCTGTGTACAAATGGAGCAATCTGTCCATGATTTCCCTGCAAACAGAGATCTGCCAACAATATCTGGCCAGATATCTGTGTGTGTGACCCCAGCCTTACTTAGCATCAACCAGGTGATGCTGGATGCATACACTCATGTTGTATGCATGTACTGTGCGTGTGAGACATTTTTAGGGCTGACTGGATGACCACAACACTGTGAAGATGTGTTTGATTGTGTAGGCCACACTGTCCCTTGTGATATGTTTCCATCCATTTTTGTGTATTTTGGGACATGCACATGTGGCGGTGTGTGTTTTGGCCCAAAAATTACTCACCACGCAGCCTGGCAATCCTGGCACGGATGTCCAGTATGCGACCCGGGCACTTGTGCTTCAAGTCAGCAATCTTTTTTTGGATCGCTTTGACTGTCCTCTCTACCCCAGTTGGCAGATCAGGGACCGCTGGATCCGCCGGACGGTGCGCCGATTGCGCAGCCTGGGGTGCCGGTGGTGATGTTGTCCCCAATAGTCCCGACGGTCACACTGATCAATGAGGATGATCAGCTCCGCCATCCCCCACGTTGCCGCGCGGTGAACGGCTGCCATGACTGCTATGGTGTGTGCAGAGGCGGGGCTGGCACCTTGCAGGCAGAGTGAAAATGAAACCAACGTCATGACGTCATTACGGCCGCTGTCGGGGTGAGGCACCTTTTTAAATAGCCCAACGCGCAGTGACACGGCAGACACACTTATGCGGCACCTACTACAGAAGACCCACAGTGCAGTGCGTACAACACGGCTATGATCAGTATACTGAGTACTAACTTGCGTTGTGGTATGGGTTTGTGTGCATTTGTGTGTGCGCTGCGCGCTGTGCCACACAAGGAACACTTCTACGGCAGCTGCTGTACAAGAAGCCAGAGCGCTACGTAACACACACTTGTGCGCTGTGTACAGCATTATTCGTTATCATGTGTGGAGTGTGCACACTGTATGAAGATCATGAGGCATTTGGTAGTTTTCTTACGTCAAGTGTGTGTCCGCGTAATTGTACTAATATATGATCGTGCATACGGTGCGTATGTGTAGTGCTGAAGGGACAGCTCATCCAAGATGGAGGGCTGTGAGGCAAGGGCCAATCGGCACGCAGCAGCTTCCACCAATGATCGTTGATGGGGCGCGGTATCCCAGAGCCTGGGACACGCCTTAGCTACATTGCAGCGACAGCCCCGGGTGTCCAGAGTTCCCTTCCGTTGCCTCTTTACACGCCGATACAGCTCGCTACCATCGGCGATGTAGCCATAAGTTTTCGAGCAGACCTAGGAAGCAGATGTATCTGTTGCCGGCTGTAGCGTCACGTCTTCAGACGCCGCTACGACGGGCTACATTGGCGCTACAAGCGACATTTGTAGCCTGTAGCGGGATGTATCCAGCCTGCCGTCGCGGCGTGTAAAGGTACCATAAGGGCTAAAGAATATAGCCCCTGCTAATTATAATCCCTAATGAGTAAGTATTAAAACGTTTTTCTCCACTTTCACAGGATGCTTTTAGGAGACAAAAGGAGTGTGAGATTAGTGATAGGATGCTGCAGGGACATGTTTTGGTAGCTTAGGAGGCGTTCTGGAGGTGACAGGATGCCTTAAAAAAATTTCCTCAAAGAAACAGACATGGCATATTCAAAGATTGGGAGCATACTAGTAATTGTAAAAAAAGTGTATACACAGCCTTATTCAACACATATGCGGACAAAAACAAGTTAAAATCAGTTTAAAATATACATTTATGGGGAACCATGCACCAGTAAAATATACGATACAGTTGTCATGTAACTATGTAACGTACACTTCATACATTTAAAGAGGTAATAACCGTTTGGTGAAAAAAGGTACAAAAGCATGACGATATATATATATATATATATATATATATACCGTATATACTCGTGTATAAGCCGAGTTTTTCAGCCCAAAATTTGGGCTGAAAAGTCCCCCCCTCGGCTTATACACGGGTCTATACGGTACTGTGGCTGTGTGGTGGGGGCTGTGGAGGCTGGAGGAGGCGGGGGGAGGCTGCTGTATGAGCGGCCCCGTCACGTGGGGCCGCTCATTAAATATGCACTACTTCCCCCTGTCAATCAGCGGCAGGGGGAAGCAGTGCATATAGCCCCCCAAAAGCTGACACTGTCCCCCCTTGTAAAGCCCCCCCCCGCTGCTTATACATTACCATTCCGGTGTTCTGATCGGCGCCGCTCCTCGGTGCGTCTTCATCCTCCCGTCTGCGCTGGCTGCATCCGGGTTCTCCGGCTGTCGCAGCGATATGACGTCATCGCTGCGACAGTCGGAGAACCCGGATGCAGCCAGAGCGGACGGGAGGATGAAGACGCACCGAGGAGCGGCGCCGATCAGAACACCGGAATGGTAATGTATAAGCAGCGGGCGGGGGGGGGGGGGCCTTACAAGGGGGGACAGTGCCAGCTTTTGGGGGCTGTTGGTACCCCCAGGGGGCTGCTGGGTACCCCCTGGGGGCTGCTGGGTACCCCCTGGGGGCTGTTGGTACCCCTGGGGGCTGCTGGTACCCCCTGGGGGCTGCTGGTACCCCCAGGGGGCTGCTGGGTACCCCCTGGGGGCTGCTGGTACCCCCAGGGGGCTGCTGGGTACCCCCTGGGAGCTGTTGGTACCCCCTGGGGGCTGTTGGTACCCCCAGGGGGCTGTTGGTACCCCCAGGGGGCTGTTGGTACCACCAGGGGGCTGTTGGTACCCCCAGGGGGCTGTTGGTACCCCCTGGGGGCTGTTGGTACCCCCAGGGGGCTGCTGGTACCCCCTGGGGGCTGCTGGGTACCCCCTGGGGGCTGCTGGGTACCCCCAGGGGGCTGCTGGTACCCCCAGGGGGCTGCTGGTACCCCAGGGGGCTGCTGGGTACCCCCTGGGGGCTGTTGGTACCCCCAGGGGGCTGTAGGTACCCACAGGGGGCTGCTGGGTACCCCCAGGGGGCTGCTATATGTACCCCTGGGGGCCTGCTGTATACCACTGGGGCTGCTGTATACTACCACTGGGGCTGCTGGGGCTCCTGTATACTACCACTGGGGCTGCTGGGGCTCCTGTATACTACCACTGGGGCTGCTGGGGCTCCTGTATACTACCACTGGGGCTGCTGGTGCTCCTGTATACTACCACTGGGGCTGCTGGGGAATCTGTATACTACCACTGGGGCTGCTGGGGAATCTGTATACTATCACTGGGGCTGCTGGGGAATCTGTATACTACCACTGGGGCTGCTGGGGAATCTGTATACTACCACTGGGGCTGCTGGGGAATCTGTATACTACCACTGGGGCTGCTGTATACTACCACTGGGGAGGCCTGTATACTACCACTGGGGAGGCCTGTATACCACACTGCTGGGGGCTGTATACCTGTGCTGGGGTCCACCCTCGGCTTATACACGAGTCAATAGGTTTTTCCAGATTTTTGGGGCAAAAGTAGGGGGGTCGGCTTATACACAGGTCGGCTTATACACGAGTATATACGGTGTATATATATATATATATATATATATATACACACCCTTAATAGTAATCTTTCAGTGACCTTGCTAAATGGTCCATGAACAAGCCTGGACATAGTATGACGTGTACCCCAAATTTTATCCCAACTAAGAAATATGGCACCTAAATTATAACTAGAGTAGATGGTCTATCAACGAGTGGCTGATTTTACCATGCCTAAATGTGCATAAATAAATCTGTAATACAAGAAAGGGGGATGGGAGCGCATGTAAAGGAAGTTTAAACAAGGGAAATTTGTTGGAAGGGACCGTGTGGCCACTCAGCATAGGTGGTTGTGCACGCCCTGCATAACTGCAGTGTATCGCCTCAGTGTTATGCATCCTTCTTGGAGGTGTTTGCAGAGACCGCTGGCAGTATCCACAGAGCCAGGAGATCTATACTGCGGTCATGTGACCAAACCAGAAATACATCATCACAGGTCCTTCAGTGGTGAATGCAAGCGTCTTCCAGCAGGTCCTGTGGCTTAGGAACGATGTTTGAAGATTCTCCTCCTGCCCAGAGCTGCTCCTGCCGGTACTACCCGAAGGTAATAATAAAAATAATAATAAAGCTTTATTTATATAGCGCCAACATATTCCGCAGCGCTTTACAATGTAGGGTTAGAGTACAGAAAATATACAGTAAGTAATTAGAGTAGAGAACAAATAAAGTACAATAATTGGATACAAAACAATAGGCATAGAATCAATGTGAAAAACAAATACAATAAATAAAGCAAGAAAATGCTCAAAGGAGCTTACAATCTACAACGGGATAGGGGTTGCACAAGGTGCAGGGGCTTATTGCACTGATGGTCCAGGCATCTTGAGGAAATGGGGCATAGGGCTAAGCTTACATGGATGGTCATTATACAGTCTCTGTAGACCTTTATGGTATGGATAATGGAGACAGCAATTTAATGGTCTGTGGAGCGCTAGGATCATGAAGAGTCAGGGAGATGGAAATATTTGTGAAAAGCTTTTATTAACCTCTTACAAGCCATAACGCGTTTCCGCAGCACAGTGCTGCCTTCATCAGGTGATGACCACAGACCGTTAAATTGCTGTCTCCATAAATAAATCTGGACATAGTGTGGCGTGTATCCCAAATTTAAGAAAATCTGGCACCAAAGGCAAATTGTATCAAAAGGCAAAGTTGTGAAAGCCAATGAAAAGTTGAAACATCTGGTAGAAGTTTAGCTCCAAACAGAATGAGGTATAATCCACAGTTGGAAAGTCAAGGTGGTTGCTCTGCCCATTCATGAGCAGCTAAGAAAATATTCATAAAGATATACTTGAGTTATACTAGTTATGACCTGTAGATTATGTGTTGCCTGTTTACGTTGTTTAAATGTTAAACATGATCTAGCAGAGTTCTTAGTCTGTCCCCTTTAAGAATAGTGTTTGCCAAAGGACAGCCCTCCCTTCCTTCTCTGAGAAAATGAGATCCTTGTAGTCAGTTTCTCAGATTTTCAGTGAGAAGATAAGATGTGTGTTTCTGACTCTCCATTCCTTACAACCTTCCTCTCGTAGGATTCAAAGTGCAATGCAGCTGCATGTTTTTATGTAGAATCTGTGTGAACAGGTTAGAATCCAGCCATTAGAACAAAGAGAACTGTGTGATAGGAGATGTGTTATACCCTGCAATTCTTCATGCTAGCATGTTTGCATTGAATGTAGACAAAGGTATTTCTGAGTAGAATACTGTAAAGTGAAGTGTATTGTGCTCTGAGATACACTATTTGAGTTAATGCCTTTTGCACTGTATGCAGATAGATAGATCCATTCTGTATAGAATACAGCCTGCTGCAGTGACCTTTACCCTAGTTACTCAAGTTGACTGTAACTTGTGTTATCACTGTAAAAGTAACGTCACACACGGCAATATTGCTTGCAATTTCAGTGGCAATTTGCTGGTTGCAGTGAAATCATGGACACATTGCACAATTTGTACACGGCCACAAAATAGAACAATGTTCCATGTTTTCACTGCAACCAGCAAATTGCCAGTGAAATTGCAAGCAATATTGCCGCGTGTCACGGTACCTTTAGTGCTAGTTTCTTTAATGCACCCAGTACTGACTGTGATTATTCTGTACTTGTGCTCTAGTTTTTACCACACACATTATCGTTCACGCAATCAAGTTCATCACCTCAATAAATATAGACTCCAGAAATTAAGTTGTATGCTAGATATCCACGGCTCCACATGTGGAAGAAGGCAGAACAGTGGTTATCCACAAATCAAGGCTCTTATCCAAGAAAACCGGTGAAGAGGAATTCTTTGGAGACATTGAATCAAGGAGATATATCACACTTTTGTTTACCGTATACTATTATCATTTATCCGTTGGTACTTTGGGGATATAATGACTACTTTGACATATTTGGTTAATCCTATTAGATAATAGGGCATATGATGTGCCTTATACATGTTGCACAAAAACATGCTACCCAGGGACATACTGGTTTAGATCAAATTCCAAGTAGCTTTTTTTGATATAATGAAATGTGCCTATTATTTAGTGCACTTTCCTTAGAAAGCATACTTCCCTATAAGTAAAAAGAAATCAAGTATATTTGGTTAGTGATGTAATACACTTTCAAAACTGTGCATTGCGGGGTAAATAGTACTTCAACCCTCCTCTTTTGGGGGACCTCTTTTTTAAAAAAAAAAAGCATCCTTTTAACAGCCTTTTCAGACATATAAAATCAACTAGAAAGTGTACAGTGTTGGCCAAAAGTATTGCCACCCCTGCAATTCTGTCAGATAATACTCAGTTTCTTCTTTGGTATTATTATCTTCATTTAATTTGTCTTCAATGGAAAAACACAAAAGAGAATGAAGCAAAAAGCAAAACATTGATCATTTCACACAAAACTCCAAAAATGGGCCAGACAAAAGTATTGGCACCCTCAGCCTAATACTTGGTTGCCAAACCTTTAGCCAAAATAACTGCGATCAACCGCTTCCGGTAAACATCAATGAGTTTCTTACAATGCTCTGCTGGAATTTTAGACCATTCTTCTTTGGCAAACTGCTTCAGGTCCCTGATATTTGAAGGGTGCCTTCTCCAAACTGCCTTTTTTAGATCTCTCCACAGGTGTTCCATGGGATTCAGGTCTGGGCTTATTGCTGGCCACCTTAGAAGTCTCTAGTGCTTTCTCTCAAACCATTTTCTAGTGCTTTTTGAAGTTTGTTTTGGGTCATTGTCCTGCTGGAAGACCCATGACCTCTGAGGGAGACCCAGCTTTCTCACACTGGGCACTACATTATGCTGCAAAATTTGTTGGTAGTCTTCAGACTTCATAATGCCATGCACACGGTCAAGCAGTCCAGTGCCAGAGGCAGCAAAGCAACCCCAAAACATCAGGGAACCTCCGCCATGTTTGACTGTAGGGACCGTGTTCTTTTCTTTAAATGTCTCTTTTTTTCTCCTGTAAACTCTATGTTGATGCCTTTACCCAAAAAGAGAGAACATTCTTCCAAAACGTTTTAGGCTTTCTCAGGTAAGTTTTGACAAACTCCAGCCTGGTTTTTTTATGTCTCGGGGTAAGAAGTGGGGTCTTCCTGGGTCTCCTACCATACAGTCCCTTTTCATTCAGATGCCAACGGATAGTACGGGTTGACACTGTTGTACCCTCGGACTGCAGGGCAGCTTGAACTTGTTTGGATGTTAGTCGAGGTTCTTTATCCACCATCCGCACAATCTTGCGTTGAAATCTCTTGTCAATTTTTCTTTTCCATCCACATCTAGGGAGATTAGCCACAGTGCCATAGGCTTTAAGCTTCTTGATGATACTGCGCACGGTAGACACAGGATCATTCAGGTCTTTGGAGATGGACTTGTAGCCTTGAGATTGCTCATGCTTCCTGACAATTTGGTTTCTCGAGTCCTCAGACAGTTCTTTGGTCTTCTTTCTTTTCTCCATGCTCAATGTGGTACACACAAGGACACAGGACAGAGGTTGAGTCAACTTTAATCCATGTCAACTGGCTGCAAGTGTGATTTAGTTATTGCCAACACCTGTTAGGTGCCACAGGTAAGTTACAGGTGCTGTTAATTACACAAATTAGAGAAGCATCACATGATTTTTCTAACAGTGCCAATACTTTTGTCCACCCCCTTTTTATGTTTGGTGTGGAACTATATCCAATTTGGCTTTAGGACAATTCTTTTTGTGTTTTTTGCATTGAAGACAAATTAAATGAAGATAATAATACCAAAGATTGTGTGATTGCAATCATTTTCAGAAAGAAACTGAGTATCTGACAGAATTGCAGAGGTGTCAATACTTTTGGCCAACACTGTATGTATATAACATTGTGAGGCCGGCTTAACACCACACTTGACACTTACTTCAGGGCAGCTGGGCACCAGCAAGTCAACACAGAGTTCTCCTCTCCCTTTTCTCAGGGGCACGCTGTGTTTCTCCTCACAGCTCTGCTGGATTTCCTGTCCCAGGGTGCACTTCCAGGTTACAGATACGTTATTGCGACCCGTCGAAGCACGATACCGTGCGAAACAGCCCGTTGCTGTGACCCTCATCCTCCCTCCACTACCCCTGAAAAAAGGCATGTCTATATGGAATAAACAATAAAGAAACACTGCTGAAACCTGCCCGGTGAGTTGCTGCCATTCTCTGGATGAATGTTCGGCTTAACACCATGGTTTTCAGCTGTCTTGTGTTTTGCAGGATCAACCAGATAGAACCTGACAGCACAGGATGAGCAGCAAGTGTGGGAAAATATGCTCTCCGATCCTGTTTTTTGCAGAATTAGTTTTGCTGCTGCTGTCCACAGTGCTGATCTGTCAGCCTGTGCATGCAGTACTGCTGTTCATGGTGCTGAACTCCCAGCTGTGTTTCTCAAATGCTGCCATGCTCATTCAGCACCATGGACAGCAGCATTTCAAAGACACGGCTGGGAGTTCAGCACCATGGACAGCAGCACTGCACACACAGGCTGACAGATCAAAGCCTGCGCTGTAATTTCATCGGATCCGGGAAACGATCCAATTTTTTAACGGATCAGGTGCCCATAGACTCCCATGTTATCGGCGCCGGATCAACCCAGATCTGAGAGGATCCAATTTTGTCCAATTTTCGCACTGGAGACAAAAAATGATGCTGACTCCGATTTTGTGTCCAGTGCAAAACTGGACAAAATCAGATCAGGGAGACAAGCAACAAAACCAAATAGCCAAATAGGACCAATCCATCACCATAGGGACACACGGGGGCAAAACTGGATCAGGTTCTGTCCGGTTCAAACCAGACAGAACCTAAATCTGAAAACCGTGGTGTGAAGCCTGCCTTAAATATTTCTTTTGGGGTATACATTACATGCTATTGTTGATTACTGTTCCACTACTCTGTGACCTTTGCTTCCCTTGATTCCACTAATGTATATGCAGCACAACAAAGTTCATTGCTTTATTGCTGCTCCATGATGCACCTCCATGTAATATATGACAAGTTCTCCATGGTATTATGTTCCTATGGGGACGGATTACGCATTTCCGGTTTTGGATAAACGCTTATGGCATTGCTAAGCGATATCATCACATGACGACGGTGCCTTTCTGGTCTAGTGTGACCGCTTGTACTGTCTCTAAGCAGCGCAGTCATGTGCTAATTACGCACTTACGGTTCCGCGGTCACCACTCATGAGGAAGTGGTAATGTTCTCATAACACAATATAAACTTGAAACCTTCACTATAGCGGTCACTCCCCTGATGAAGCTACTGCCCTAGCAGTGATACGCGTGGGGTAGGGTCTTTGGGTCTGCTGGAGTTCCCTCACTATGCAACCTATTACTGCATGCACTCATTGACCAACTTTGACTGAGCACTATTTCTCTTGGCATTCTTTACCATTGCCACTTCCCCTCTGTGGGAACCAGTGGGTCTGGACATAAGACATTGCTGTACTGCACAGTATATAAGGTACCTGGGACGACTACCGATCATATTCGAATCCTATTATGTTTAATCTCTATCTCATTGTGATACATAGCACATAGGATTACAATTTGTGCTCATTTAACTGGGGTAAAAGGGTTGCCTGTTATATATTTCTCACGATCTAGCTGCTGGAAGGAAGAAATTCTCATTGCACTTGATTATACCATGTTGATCACTTATTACTTGCCAGCAGCTATATCTATATATCTGTGCCCTCCCATATGAGACTAAAAGCCCCATTAAACAGGGCAACATCTCCGGCCACATCGCTGGCAACTGAGGGGCATGGCCAAGTTGCGGCGACATCGCTGGAGAGTTGCCCCGTGTAACAGGGTGATTTCAACAGCGATAGTTGCTTCAGCAACATCGCCAGGTTTCAGGACAATGTCCTGAAACCTGGCGATGTTGCTAAAGAGATGTGCCTGAATCGCCCTGTCTGACATTGCAACAGCAATGTTGCCGGCAACTTCCTCCATAGACCCCCTTGTTAAGGATCCCTGCCAGGGTTGAGTTTAACTCTGGCAGCGATAGTTGCTAGCAACATCGCTGATGAGTTGCCGGCGATGTCTCCTCTTCTGACAGCTCATCAGCGATGTTGGAGAGCGGCCAAAAATGTGCGCGCTCCCGGGAGATGTCGGAGATGTTGCCGGCGATGTGGACCTTTAGCATGTTGTATCTTCATTAGTCTTCATGGAACAATAGAATTTGGTTTTTAAATCCCAATATACTGGTTGATAAATGAGGTGCTAGTTACCTGGGATTACTATCTCTTATACATTACTATTAATATCTGAATAGTCCTTTACATGCGCGTACTGCTTATAATGTTTGCTAATAGTGGCATATTGATTGAAGAAAGGTGGATAACTGTTTTATAAGCTTGGCTACTATTTGGCCACTAAAAGATTACTATTAGGGTACCTTTAAATGCCACAACCAGCGGAGACATTTTTGGCGGCGATATTTCTTGCTGGAATTATCGCCGCCAAATTGCCTCCTTATTGCGGCATGTATTTCGGGAATTTGGGGGTGATAAAAACAATGTCGTCTTTTTTTAGAGCAGCGCTGTAAAATCGAAACCAGGCGACATTGGTTTTATCGCCGTCAAATTCCCGAAATACACACCGCAATAAGGAGGCAATTTTGCGGCGATAATTCCAGCGAGAAATATCGGCGCCAAAAATGTCTCCGCTGGTTGTGGCGTGTAAATGTACACTTAAGGGTATAAATGTTGTATTTTAACACCCTGGTGAATATATATATATATATATATATATATATATATATATATATATATATATATATATACAGTGCCTACAAGTAGTATTCAACCCCCTGCAGATTTAGGTGGTTTGATAAGATGCAAATAAGTTAGAGCCTTCAAACTGCAAACGAGAGTAGGATTTATTAACAGAAGCATAAATCTTACAAACCAAAAAGTTAAGTTGCTCAGTTGAATTTTAATAAATTTTAAACATAAAAGTGTGGGTCAATTATTATTCAACCCCTCAAACCACCAGCATTCTGTTTGGTCCCCCTAAAGTATTAAGAAGTAGTTCAGGCACAAAAAACAATGAGCTTCACATGTGTGAATTAATTATCTCTTTTGCCAGCCTTTTCTGACTATTTAAGACCCTCCCCAAACTTGTGAACAGCACTCATACATGGTCAACATGGGAAAGACAAAGGAGCATTCCAAGGCCATCCGAGACAAGATCGTGGAGGGTCACAAGGCTGGCAAGGGGTACAAAACCCTTTCCAAGGAGTTGGGCCTACCTGTCTCCACTGTTGGGAGCATCATCCGGAAGTGGAAGGCTTATGGAACTACTGTTAGCCTTCCACGGCCTGGACAGCCTTTGAAAGTTTCCTCCCGTGCCGAGGCCAGGCTTGTCCGAAGAGTCAAGGCTAACCCAAGGACAACAAGGAAGGAGCTCCGGGAAGATCTCATGGCAGTGGGGACATTGGTTTCAGTCAATACCATAAGTAACGTACTCCACCGCAATGGTCTCCGTTCCAGACGAGCCCGTAAGGTACCTTTACTTTCAAAGCGTCATGTCAAGGCTCGTCTACAGTTTGCTCATGATCACTTGGAGGACTCTGAGACAGACTGGTTCAAGGTTCTATGGTCTGATGAGACCAAGATCGAGATCTTTGGTGCCAACCACACACGTGACGTTTGGAGACTGGATGGCACTGCATTCGACCCCAAGAATACCATCCCTACAGTCAAGCATGGTGGTGGCAGCATCATGCTGTGGGGCTGTTTCTCAGCCAAGGGGCCTGGCCATCTGGTCCACATCCATGGGAAGATGGATAGCACGGCCTACCTAGAGATTTTGGCCAAGAACCTCCGCTCCTCCATCAAGGATCTTAAGATGGGTCGTAATTTCATCTTCCAACAAGACAACGACCCAAAGCACACAGCCAAGAAAACCAAGGCCTGGTTCAAGAGGGAAAAAATCAAGGTGATGGAGTGGCCTAGTCAGTCTCCTGACCTTAACCCAATTGAAAACTTGTGGAAGGAACTCAAGATTAAAGTCCACATGAGACACCCAAAGAACCTAGATAACTTGGAGAAGATCTGCATGGAGGAGTGGGCCAAGATAACTCCAGAGACCTGTGCCGGCCTGATCAGGTCTTATAAAAGACGATTATTAGCTGTAATTGCAAACAAGGGTTATTCCACAAAATATTAAACCTAGGGGTTGAATAATAATTGACCCACACTTTTATGCTTAAAATTTATTAAAATTCAACTGAGCAGCATAACTTTTTGGTTTGTAAGATTTATGCTTCTGTTAATAAATCCTACTCTCGTTTGCAGTTTGAAGGCTCTAACTTATTTGCATCTTATCAAACCACCTAAATCTGCAGGGGGTTGAATACTACTTGTAGGCACTGTATCTAATATATAAAAGCCGAAGGCCACTTCCGGAAAAGCCGAAGGCTACTTCCGTGGCGGCCTCCGACTATGGTGGTGACGTCACCAAGTGCACTGTAGCCGGGCTGCCCCGGCTACAGGGACCCGCGGAGAAACGTTCCGGCCAGGAACGTTCCTGTCTGTCCCAGCTGCCTCTGCACTCACTGCTCCAGCCGCCTCTGCACTCACCGCTCCAGACGCCTCTGCCCACCTCGCGACAGGCTCCGCCCACCTCCCGGGCCTTGCGACAGGCTCCGCCCACCTCTCAGGGCCCGCAACAGGCTCCGCCCACCTCCCTGGGGCTCCCGTCAAGCTCCGCCTACCTCTCAAGGCTCCCCCTGGCTCCACCCACCTCGCGGCCCTCGCAACAGGCTCCGCCCCACCTCGCGGGGCTCGCGACAGGCTCCGCCCACCTCGCGGGAATCCCGCTACGCTCTGCCCACCTCCCCGACCCTCCCGTCAAGCTCCGCCCACCTCGCGGTGCTCTCGCCTGGCTCCGCCCACCTCACCTGCGCTGACCACCGAGCCTCCATCCTGGCCTGACCACCGAGCCTCCGTCCTGTGCTGACCACCAAGCCTCCGTCCTGCGCTGACCACCGAGCCTCCATCCTGCGCTGACCACTGAGCCTCCGTCCTGGCCTGACCACTGAGCCTCCATCCTGGCCTGACCACCGAGCCTCCGTCCTGCGCTGACCACCGAGCCTCCGTCCTGCGCTGACCACCGAGCCTCCATCCTCTGCTGACCACAGAGCTGCCGTCATAGACTCCCCACCGAGCCTCCGCCCTGCACTGACCACTGAGCCTCCGTCCTCTGCTGACCACAGAGCCGCCGTCCTCGCCTGACCACCGACCCTCCGTCCTGCGCTGACCACCGAGCCTCCGTCCTCTGCTGACCACAGAGTCACCGTCCTGCCCTGACTACCAACCCTCCGTCCTGCGCTCACCACCGACCCTCCGTCCTTGGCTGACCACTCACCCTCTGTCCTGTGCTGACCATTCTGCCTCCATCCTGCGCTGACCACTCTGCCTCCATCCGGCGCTGACCACTCTGCCTCCATCTGGCGCAGACCACTCTGCCTCCATCCGGCGCTGACCACTCTGCCTCCATCCTGCGCTGACCACTCTGCCTCCTTCCTGCGCTGACCACTCTGCCTCCTTCCTTTGATGACCACTCTGCCTCCATCCTGCGCTGACCACTCTGCTTCCTTCCTGCGCTCACCACTGAGCCTCCTTCCTGTGATGACCACTCAGCCTCCATCCTGCGCTGACCACTGAGCCTCCATCCTCTGCTGACCACTGAGCCTCCATCCAGTGCTGACCACTCTGCCTCCTTCCTGCGCTGACCACTCTGCCTCCTTCCTGCGCTGACCACTCTGCCTCCTTCCTGCGCTGACCACTCTGCCTCCTTCCTGTGATGACCACTCTGCCTCCATCCTGCGCTGACCACTCTGCTTCCTTCCTGCGCTCACCACTGAGCCTCCTTCCTGTGATGACCACTCAGCCTCCATCCTGCGCTGACCACTGAGCCTCCATCCTCTGCTGACCACTGAGCCTCCATCCAGTGCTGACCACTCTGCCTCCTTCCTGCGCTGACCACTCTGCCTCCTTCCTGCGCTGACCACTCTGCCTCCTTCCTGCGCTGACCACTATGCCTCCTTCCTGCGCTGATCACTCTGCCTCCATCCTGCGCTGACCACTCTGCCTACATCCTGCGCTGACCACTGAGCCTCCATCCTGCGCTGACCACTGAGCCTCCATCCTGTGCTGACCACTCAGCCTCCATCCTGTGCTGACCACTCTGCCTCCTTCCTGTGCTGACCACTCAGCCTCCATCCTCTGCTGACCACTCCATCCTGCGCTGACCACTCAGCCTCCATCCTGCCCTGACCACTCAGCCTCCATCCTGCGATGACCACTCTGCCTCCATCCTGCGATGACCACTCTGCCTCCATCCTGCGATGACCACTCTGCCTCCATCCTGTCGCGATGACCACTGAGCCTCCATCCTGCGATGACCACTGAGCTTCCATCCTGCAATGACCACTCAGCCTCCATACTGTGCTGACCACTCAGCCTCCATCCTGTGCTGACCACTCCTGTGCTGACCACTCACTCCTGTGCTGACCACTCACTCCTGTGCTGACGCTGAGCTCTCCATCCTGTGCTGACCACTGAGCCTCCATCCTGTGCTCAACTATGAGCCTCCATCCTGTGCTGACCACTCTATCCTGTTCTGAACACTCGGCCTCCATCCTGCGCTGACCACTCAGCCTCCATCCTGCGCTGACCACTCAGCCTCCATCCTGCGCTGACCACTCTATCCTGTTCTGAACACTCAGCCTCCATCCTGCGCTGACCACTCAGCCTCCATACTGCGCTGACCACTCTATCCTGTTCTGAACACTCAGCCTCCTCCTGCGCTGACCACTCACCTCCATCCTGCGCTGACCACTCAGCCTCCATCCTGCGCTGACCACTCAGCCTCCATCCTGCGCTGACCACTCAGCCTCCATCCTGCGCTGACCACTCAGCCTCCATCCTGCCACTGACCACTCAGCCTCCATCCTGGCGCTAACCACTCAGCCTCCATCCTGCGCTGACCACTCTGCTCCATCCTGCGCTGCCACTGAGCCTCCATCCTGCACTGACCACTGAGCCTCCATCCTGCGCTCACCACTCTGCCTCCTTCCTGTGCTGACCACTCTGCCTTCATCCTGCGCTCATCACTGAGCCTCCATCCTACACTAACCACTGAGCCTCCTTCTGCGCTGACCACTGAGCCTCCATCCTGTACTGACCACTGAGCCTCCATCCTGCTGTCACCACTCTGCCTCCTTCCTGTGCTGACCACTCTGCCTCCTCCTGCGCTCATCACTGAGCCTCCATCCTACACTAACCACTGAGCCTCCTTTCTGCGCTGACCACTGATCCTCCATCCTGCACTGACCACTGAGCCTCCATCCTGTGCTGACCACTGAGCCTCCATCCTGTGCTCACCACTGAGTCTCCATCCTGTGCTGAACACTCGAGCCTATATACTGCGCTGACCACTCCATCCTGTCCTGACCACTCAGCCTCCATCCTGCGCTGACCACTCTGCCTCCATCCTGCGCTGACCACTCCATCCTCTGCTGACCACTCAGGCTCCATCCTGCGCTGACCACTGACCTCCATCCTGTGCTGACCACTGAGCCTCCATCCTGCGCTGACCACTCATGCCTCCTTCCTGCGCTCACCACTCAGCCTCCTTCCTGTGATGACCACTCAGCCTCTCCATCCTGCACTGACCACTGAGCCTCCATCCTCTGCTGACCACTGAGCCTCCATCCATTGCTGAACACTCTGCTCCTTCCTTGCTGACCACTCTGCCTCCTTCCTGCGCTGACCACTCTGCCTCCTTCCTGTGCTGACACACTGCCTCCATCCTGCGCTGACCACTCTGCCTCCATTCCTGCCTGACCACTCTGCCTCCTTCCTGTGCTGACCACTCCCTTGCCTCTCATCATCCTGTCGCTGACCACTCTGCCTACATCCTGCACTGGACCACTGAGCCTCCATCCTGCCTGCTGACCATCTGAGCCTCCATCCTGTGCTGACCACTCAGCCTCCATCCTCTGCTGACCACCTCCATCCTGCGCTGACCACTCAGCCTCCATCCTGCCCTACCACTCAGCCTCCATCCTGCGATGACCACTCTGCCTCCATCCTGCGATGACCACTCTGCCTCCACTCCGCGATGACCACTGAGCCTCCATCCTGCGATGACCACTCTGCCTCCATCCTGCGATGACACTGAGCCTCCATCCTGCACTGACCACTCAGCCTCCATCCTGTCCTGACCACTCAGCCTCCATCCTTGTCGACCACTCAGCCTCCATCCTTGCTGACCATCTCCTGTGCTGACCACTACTCCTGTGCTGACCACTCACTCCTGTGCTGACCCTGAGCCTCCATCCTGTGCTGACCACTGAGCCTCCATCCTGGCTCACTACTGAGCCTCCATCCTGTGCTGACCACTGAGCCTCCATACTGGTGCATGACCACTCTATCCTGTTCTGAACACTCACCTCCATCCTGCGCTGACCACTCAGCCTCCATCCTGCGCTGACCACTCAGCCTCCATCCTGCACTGACCACTCAGCCTCCATCCTGCGCTACCACTCAGCTCCATCCTGCGCTGACCACTCAGCCTCCATTCCTGCGCTGACCACTCATGCCTCCATCCTGCGCTGACCCTGAGCCTCTCATCCTGCATCTGAACGACTGAGCCTCCTCCATCCTCTGCGCTCACCACTCTGCCTCCTTCCTGTGTTGACCACTCTGGCCTCCATCCTGCGCTCACCACTGAGCCTCCATCCTCATTAACCACTGAGCCTCCATCCTGTGCTGACCACTCAGCCTCCATCCTGTGCTGACCACTCCTGTGCCTGACCAACTCACTCCTGTGCTGACCACTCACTCCTGGCTGACCGCTGAGCCTCCATCCTGTGCTGACCACTTGAGCCTCCATCCTGTGCTACTACTGAGCCTCCATTCCTGTGCTGACCACTAGCCTCCATACTGCGCATGACCACTCTATCCTGTTCTCTGAACACTCAGCCTCCATCCTGCGCTGACCACTACATGCCATCCATCCTGCGCTGACCACCTCATCTTGCTACCATCCTCACTGACCACTCTCAGCCTCCTATCCTGCGCTAACCACTCAGCCTCCATCCTGCGCTGACCACTCAGCCTCCATCCTGCGCTGACCACTCTGCCTCCATCCTGCGCTGACCACTGAGCCTCCATCCTGCACTGACGACTTGAGCCTCCATCCTGCGGACCTCCTCACATCTGCCATCCTGTCCTGTGTTGACCATTCTGCCTCCATCCTGCTGCCTCAGCACTGAGCCTCCATCCTACACTAACCCTGAGCCTCCATTTCTGCGCTGACCACTGAGCCTCCATCCTGCACTGACCACTGAGCCTCCATCCTGTGCTGACCACTGAGCCTCCATCCTGTGACTTACCACTGTATACCCTCCATCCTGGTGCTGACCTATTGCAGCCTAATACTCCGCTGACCACTCACTCCTGTCCTGACCACTCAGCCTCCATCCTGCACTGACCACTCTGCCTCCATTCTGCGCTGACCACTCATCCTCCTCCCTGACCACTCGACCCTCCATCCTGACGACTGACCGCTGACCATCCTCCATCCTGTGCTGACCACTGAGCCTCCATCCTGCGCTGACCACTGAGCCTCCATCCTGCATCACCACTCCATCCTGTGCTGACCACTCAGCCTCCATCCTGTGCTGACCACTCCTGTGCTGACCACTCACTCCTGTGCTGACCACTCACTCCTGTGCTGACCGCTGAGCCTCCATCCTGTGCTGACCACTGAGCCTCCATCCTGTGCTCCACTACTGAGCCTCCATCCTGTGCTGACCACTGAGCCTCCATACTGCGCAGACCACTCTATCCTGTTCTGAACACTCAGCCTCCATCCTGCGCTGACCACTCAGCCTCCATCCTGCGCTGACCACTCAGCCTCCATCCTGCACTGACCACTCAGCCTCCATCCTGCGCTAACCACTCAGCCTCCATCCTGCGCTGACCACTCACCTCCATCCTGCGCTGACCACTCTGCCTCCATCCTGTGCTGACCACTGAGCCTCCATCCTGCACTGACGACTGAGCCTCCATCCTTGCGCTCACCACTCTGCCTCCTTCCTGTGTTGACCACTCTGCCTCCATCCTGCGCTCAGCACTGAGCCTCCATCCTACATTAACCACTGAGCCTCCTTTCTGCGCTGACCACTGAGCCTCCATCCTGCACTGACCACTGAGCCTCCATCCTGTGCTGACCACTGAGCCTCCATCCTGTGCTTACCACTGAGTCTCCATCCTGTGCTGACCATTGAGCCTATATACTGCGCTGACCACTCCATCCTGTCCTGACCACTCAGCCTCCATCCTGCACTGACCACTCTGCCTCCATCCTGCGCTGACCACTCCATCCTCTGCTGACCACTCAGCCTCCATCCTGCGCTGACCGCTGACCCTCCATCCTGTGCTGACCACTGAGCCTCCATCCTGCGCTGACCACTGAGCCTCCATCCTGCACTCACCACTCCATCCTGTGCTGACCACTCAGCCTCCATCCTGTGCTGACCACTCCTGTGCTGACCACTCACTCCTGTGCTGACCACTCACTCCTGTGCTGACCGCTGAGCCTCCATCCTGTGCTGACCACTGAGCCTCCATCCTGTGCTCACTACTGAGCCTCCATCCTGTGCTGACCACTGAGCCTCCATACTGCGCAGACCACTCTATCCTGTTCTGAACACTCAGCCTCCATCCTGCGCTGACCACTCAGCCTCCATCCTGCGCTGACCACTCAGCCTCCATCCTGCACTGACCACTCAGCCTCCATCCTGCGCTAACCACTCAGCCTCCATCCTGCGCTGACCACTCATCCTCCATCCTGCGCTGACCACTCTGCCTCCATCCTGTGCTGACCACTGAGCCTCCATCCTGCACTGACGACTGAGCCTCCATCCTGCGCTCACCACTCTGCCTCCTTCCTGTGTTGACCACTCTGCCTCCATCCTGCGCTCAGCACTGAGCCTCCATCCTACATTAACCACTGAGCCTCCTTTCTGCGCTGACCACTGAGCCTCCATCCTGCACTGACCACTGAGCCTCCATCCTGTGCTGACCACTGAGCCTCCATCCTGTGCTTACCACTGAGTCTCCATCCTGTGCTGACCATTGAGCCTATATACTGCGCTGACCACTCCATCCTGTCCTGACCACTCAGCCTCCATCCTGCACTGACCACTCTGCCTCCATCCTGCGCTGACCACTCCATCCTCTGCTGACCACTCAGCCTCCATCCTGCGCTGACCGCTGACCCTCCATCCTGTGCTGACCACTGAGCCTCCATCCTGCGCTGACCACTGAGCCTCCATCCTGCACTCACCACTCCATCCTGTGCTGACCACTGAGCCTCCATCCTGCACTGACCACTGAGCCTCCATCCTGCGCTGTCCACTCTGCCCCCATCCTGCGCTCACCACTCTGCCCCCATCCTGCGCTCAACACTCTGCCTCCATCCTGCGCTGACCACTCTGCCTCCATCTTGCGAATACCACTCTGCCTCCATGCTGCACTGACCACTGAGCCACTGCGCAGTGCTAACCACTGAGCCAACGCACTGTGAAAACCACTGAGCCACCGCACTGTGCAAACCACTAAGCCTTCACACTGTCAAAACCACTGAGTCATCAAATACAGTGCTAACCACTGAGCCACCTTACACTGAAAACCACTGAGCCACCACATGCTGCACTGACCACTGAGCCACTGCGCAGTGCTAACCGCTGAGCCAACGCACTGTGAAAACCACTGAGCCACCGCACTGTGCAAACCACTAAGCCTTCACACCGTGAAAACCACTGAGCCATCAAATACAGTGCTAACCACTGAGCCACCATATACACTGAAAACCACTGAGCCACCATATACAGTGCTAACCACTGAGCCACCATATACACTGCTAACCACTGAGCCACCTTATACAGTGCTAGCCACTGAGCCACCATATACAGTGCTAACCACTGAGCCACCGTATACAGTGCTAACCACTGAGCCACCATATACAGTGCTAACCAATGAGCCACCATATACAGTGCTAACCACTGAGCCAACGTACAGTGCTAACCACTGAGCCACCATATACAGTGCTAACCACGGAGCCGCCATATACAGTGCTAACCACTGAGCCACCATATACAGTGCTAACCACTGAGCCACTATATACAGTGCTAACCACTGAGCCACCGTACAGTGCTAACCACTGAGCCACCATATACAGTGCTAACCACTGAGCCAGCGTATACAGTGCTAACCACTGAGCCACCATATACAGTGCTAACCACTGAGCCACCATATACAGTGCTAACCACTGAGCCACTGTATATAGTGCTAACCACTGAGCCACCATACAGTGCTAACCACTGAGCCACCATATACAGTGCTAACCACTGAGCCACCATATACAGTGCTAACCACTGAGCCACCATACAATGATAACCACTGTGCCACCATACACAGTGCCAACCACTCAGCCACCATATACAGTGCTAACCACTGAGCCACTGTATATACTGCTAACCACTGAGCCACCATATACAGTGCTAACCACTGAGCCACCATATACAGTGCTAACCACTGAGCCACCATATACACTGAAAACCACTGAGCCACCATATACAGTGCTAACCACTGAGCCACCATACAGTGCTAACACTGAGCCACCATATACAGTGCTAACCACTGAGCCACCGTACAGTGCTAACCACTGAGCCACCATACACAGTGCTAACCACTGAGCCACCGTATACAGTGCTAACCACTGAGCCAGCTTATACAGTGCTAACCACTGAGCCACCGTATACAGTGCTAACCACTGAGCCGCCGTATACACTGCTAACCCCTGAGCCACCGTATACAAGGCTAACCACTGAGCCACCATATACAGTGCTAACCACTGAGCCACCATATACAGTGCTAACCACTTAGCCACCGTATACAGTGCTAACCACTCAGCCACCGTATACAAGGCTAACCACTGAGCCACCGTATACAAGGCTAACCATGGAGGCACCGTATACAGTGCTAACCACTCAGCCACCGTATACAAGGCTAACCACTGAGCCACCGTATACAAGGCTAACCACTGAGCCACCATATACAGTGCTAACCACTGAGCTATCATATACAGTGCTAACCACTCACCCACCATATACAGTGCTAACCACTGAGCCACCATATACAATGCTAACCATTGAGCAACCATATACAGTGCTAACCACTGAGCCACCATATACAGTGCTAACCACTGAGCCACCATATACAGTGCTAACCACTGAGCCACCATATACAGTGCTAACCACTCAGCCACCGTATACAGTGCTAACCACTGAGCCACCGTATACAGTGCTAACCACTCAGCCACCATACAGTGCTAACCACTGAGCCACCATATACAGTGCTAACCTCTGAGCTACCATATACAGTGCTAACCACTGATTCACCATATACAGTGCTAACCACTGATTCACCATATACAGTGCTAACCACTGAGCCACCATATACAGTGCTAAACACTGAGCCACCATACAGTGCTAACCACTGAGCCACCATACAGTGCTAACCACTGAGTCACCATATACAGTGCTAACCACTGAGCCACCATATACAGTGCTAACCATTGATCCACCATATACAGTGCTAAACACTGAGCCACCATACAGTGCTAACCACTGAGCCACCATACAGTGCTAACCACTGACCCACCATATACAGTGCTAACCTCTGAGCCACCATATACAGTGCTAACCACTGAGCCACCATATACACTGCTAACCACTGAGCCACCGTATACAGTGCTAACCACTGAGCCACCATATACAGTGCTAACCACTGAGCCACCATATACAGTGCTAACCACTGAGCCACCATATACAGTGCTAACCACTGAGCCACCATATACAGTGCTAACTACTGAGCCACCGTATACACACAATTAATTTCACCGCACTCTCCTAACTATTAGTAAATAAACTATATATGGATTCTAGACTACCCGATTCTTTAGAATCGGGCCACCATCTAGTATATATATATTTATATATTATCTATTGTAATAAAACCCTAAGGCAACTTCCGTCAGGATGTAACGGTATGGTACGTCACATCCTGGCTGAAGTTGCCTATACACCCATCTGGGTGCTCCAATATGTGCAGCCCGTTGCCGGGAGCGGGGCTTCTAAAGCCCTACTCCCGCCATTGGTACAAGCGCCACCGGAACCCCACCCCCGGCCCCCTCCGTTCTCACCCCTGCCTGGCGTTAGTTATGCTCACCTATCCTCTATCCAATGCTTCCTCCCAGCAAGGTCTGTGTGCTTACAGGACCTGTGATGATGTCACAGAGCGTCATCAAGTCACATGACTGCAGTCACTGTGGTCACAGGGGGACCCCCTGGCTCCATCCTGCCCCACTTGCTCCATCCTGCCCCCGCCGGCTCCATCCTGCCCCGCTCACCACCATCCTGCCCCCCCTCCCCCCGCCGGCTCCATCCTGCCCCGCCGGCTCCGTCCTACCCCCGCTGGCTCCATCCTGCCCCGTCGGCTCCATCCTGCCCCGCCGGCTCCATCCTGCTCCGCTTGCCACCATCCTGCTCCCCTGCCACCATCCTGCTCCCCCGCCGGCTCCATCCTACCCCTGCTGGCTCCATCATGCCCCGCTCACTCCATCCTGCCCCGCTGGCTCCATGCTGCACCCCCGCCACCATCCTGCCCCCCTGCCGGCTGCATCCTGCCCAATTTGCTTCATCCTGCCCCCCAGCTCCATCCTGCCCCGCTCGCCACCATCCAATCCCCCCACCCCCCACCGACTCCATCCTGCCCCCGCTGGCTCCATCCTGCCCCCACCGGCTCCATCCTGCCCCGCTGGCTCCATCCTGCCCTGCTCACCACCATCCTGCTCCCTTGCCACCATCCTGTCCCTTCCTGTCACCTTCCTGCCCCCCCCACAATCCTTCCCCCCTGCCGGCTGTATCCTGCCCAGCTTGCTTCATCCTGCCCCCCAGCTCCATCCTGCCCCGCTCGCCACCATCCAATCACCCCACCCCCCACCAACTCCATCCTGGCCCCGCTGGCTCCATCCTGCCCCCACCGGCTCCATCCTGCCCTGCCGGCTCCATTCTGCCCTGCTCACCACCATCCTGCTCCCTTGCCACCATCCTGTCCCTTCCTGCCACCTTCCTGCCCCCCCCCACCTTTCTGCCCCCCGCCACCATCCTGCCTCACCAGCTCCTTCCTGCCCCCCACCACCATCCTGCCCCCCGCCACCATCCTGCCCCCCACCACCATCCTGCCCCCCCGCCACCATCCTGCCCCCCACCACCATCCTACCCCGCTCACTCCATCCTGCCCCGCTTGCTCTATCCTGCCTCCCCCGCCAGCTCCATCCTGCCCCACCGGCTCCATCCTGCCCCCCCCCACCATCCTGCCCTCCCCTGCCACCATCCTGCTCCTCTGGCTCCATTTTGCTCCTCCGGCTCCACCCTGCTCCTCCGCCTCCATCCTGCTTCTCCGGCTTTACCCTGCTCCTCCGGCTCCACCCTGCTCCTCCGGCTCCACCCTGCTCCTCCGGCTCCATCCTGCTCCTCCGACTCTATCCTGTTCCTCTGGCCCCATCCTACTCCTCTGGCTCCATCCTGCCATGCTCCCTCCATCCTGCCCACTCCCTCCATCCTGCCCTGCTCCATCCATCCTGCCCTGCTCCCTGCATCCTGCCCCGCTTCCTCCATCCTGCTTCGCTCGCTCCATCCTGCCCCCGCCTCCATCCTGCCCCCTCTCTCCTCCATTCTGCCCCCCTCTGCCTTCATCCTACCCCGCCCCCCGGCTCCATCCTGCCCACCTGCCTCCATCCTGCCCCCCCGGCTCCATCCTGCCCTGCTTTCTCCATCTGCCCCCCCGTCACAATCCTGCACCCCCTCCCCCCGTCACCATCCTGCCTCCCTGCTCCATCTTGCCCCCCCCCCGCAGTTAGCGGTCATGTGACTGATCAGCTGATCGGTTTCCCAGGCAACGACAGGTCCTAAAGGCCTGTAGGACCTAGAAGACGAAGTTGTAGCGAGCCGGCAGACAGGTGAGTATCCTCACTGAGGATTTTTTTACTTTTACTGTGGAAGAGCGAGGGGCCGCGGGGAACGGAGTATCGTCATATACCATAGTGCTGCTATACATGTACTGTAATGTACCACCATATACCATAGCACTGCTATACATGTACTGTAATGTACTGCCATATACTATAGTGCTGCTATACATGTACTGTAATGTACCGCCATATACTATAGTGCTGCTATACATGTACTGTAATGTACCGCCATATACCATAGCATTGCTATACATGTAGTGTAATGTACCGCCATATACTATAGTGCTGCGATACATGTGCTGTAATGTACCACCATATACAGTAGCGCTGCTATATATATATATATATATGTAGTTCACTCACGTTGACTGAACAAGTTCTGTCGGTCACAGTATGTTAACTACATACGTATTCTAGAATACCCGATGCGTTAGAATCGGGCCTCCATCTATTATATATATATATATATATATATATATACGTATACATGTATATACATATATATATCATCATGCTTTTGTACCTCTTTTCACCAGATAGTTATTACCTCCTTAAATGTATGAAGTGTATGTTATAAATTTACATGACAGCTGTGTCATATACTGTATTGTACTGGTACGTGGTTCCCCATAAATGTAAACTGATTTTATCTTGTTTTTGTCCGCATATGTGTTGAATAAAGCTGTGTATATACTTTTTTACAAATACTAGTGTGCTCCAAATTTCTGAATTTGCAGTGTCCATTTCTTGTGAGGTGGTTGTTTCTCTCCCCCTTTTTTCCCATTTTAAAAATTGTCATTTTAAATTAATGTTTTCTATGAGCTTAAACTTTTGTCCCTTATTTTTCCATTGGTACTTACTATACTAGCTAAATCTTATAATGTAACCTAAAATGTGATCTATACTTTTTTAAAATGCAAATTAGTGAAATACTAGCTATAATTACAAAAGTGTATCAATCTAGAGCAGATCCTACTACTACTACTACTACTAATAATAATAATAATAATAATAATAATTATTATTATTATTATTATTATTATTATTATGTAAAAATGTACCATATACTCAGGAATATGTGTTTGAATTATTTGAAATGATAGGTTCACTGAAATACTTTTGGGTTAAGTAACAATAAATTCACTCAGTTGTAGCGTCCCATTCAATTTTCATTTGGTGAGCAGCAAAGTAAAAATGCAAAGTGTTTCATAGATTACATAAAATGTTACTGAATAAATAATGTTTTGAGGTTCTATTTTCATATAAGTATATTAACTTTTGAGTACTTCTGGGAAATATTTCTCATTGATCGCCCATATTAAACTATCTTTTGGTGCAGCATGATATCTCAGATCAGTAATTTTCAGTTTGTGCTGTGAGTGAAATATTTTTGACCTCAGAGGCTAGTATTCAGTCTATGACTATTTATCAAAAGAGAAAAGCTTTCGCATTCTATTTTATCTGCATCTATCTGGATATATTAGATACGAAAGAAAAACTAAGCCAAAAGTAGTAAACTTTTCTTGCATTCAATTCTGTGAGTACTGAAGACATAGGCTGGTGCACAATACACATATTTAACATACATATAGTTTATTCTTATGCTAAATAGCTATTTAAGATGAAAAAAATATGTCCTCAGTGTTCAATATTTCTAGACCTAACCTTTTGATTAAGAGGATGCCAAATCAAACATTCCTGGTAATTGTAACCCAATTGTTTGCTATTGCAAGTGGGAAAGTGTTGAATGGCAACTAGGGTGTTGTTTAAATTACCGTAAATAGTTTTTTAGTATGATAAAAGCATTTGCTCTACAGTTTTCTTTTAAGGTGGTTGGCCAGGATTTAAAAAAAAATATTACATTTGGAAATGCAAGAAAATAATATTATTAAAAAAAATTCCAACCTGTCCCATTTCCACCTGAATCTGTTGTAGTGATATTTGCTTCTGTCACCATGAAATGCTTTTAACTCTTTTGGCAGTGAAGGGGCCAGTATCTCAGGGCTTCACACACATTGTTCTACTAAAGATACAGGGGCACTTACCAGGCAAAATTAATGTTCCTGGATGTTTTCTGATCATTAGTGTTATTTGGATTCTTGGTTTCTGATTTTGATCTGATTAGTGACCTTAACCATGATTGTTTTCATGCCCCTCCTGTTTTGGCCTCATTTCTTAACTGCGCTTTTGGTATTTTACCTTGGTTTTTCTTTTGATTTCAATCTTGTGACTTGATTTTATCTTTGATTTTGAACCTCCAGTTACTGACCTAACTACTAATAGTATTCTTGCCTCTGAGACACTACTCAGTCTAGCAATCATATTCAGGATGATAAGATAAGATAAGATAAGATAAGATAGACTTCACTGATCTTGAGGGAAATTATTATTATTATTATTATTATTATTATTATTATTTATAACAGAGGAGGAGGTTGCAGTAGTCGAGACGCGAGATGATGAGGGCATGCACTAGTTTAATAGATTGAGGGTTGAGTAAGAGATGGATTCTGGAAATATTTTTGAGTTGGAGGCGGCAGGAGGTGGCAAGGGCTTGGATGTGCGGTTTGAAGGACAAGGCAGAGTCAAGGGTCACTCCGAGGCAGCGAACTTCAGGTACAGGGCAAAGTGTAATGTTATTTATTGTGATAGATAGGTCTGGTAAGGAAGGTGTGTGAGATGGAGGAAAGATGATGAGTTCGGTTTTGTCTACATTGAGTTTTAGGAAGCGAGAGGAGAAGAAGGAGGCTATGGCTGATAGACAGAGGTAGATCCGAGTGTCATCAGCGTACAGGTGATACTGGAAGCCATGGGACTTTATGAGTTGTCCCAGGACCAGGGTATAGATTGAAAAAAGGATTTACCCCAGGATAGAGCTTTAAAGGACCCCAACAGAGAGGGGGTGGGGCAAAAGGTTGTCTGGGAGTGGGAGACACTAAATGTGTGGTTGGAAAGGTAGGAAGAGATCCAGGAGAGGGCAAGGTCAGTGATACCAATGGAAAAGAGGATCTGTAATAGCAGGCAGTGGTCGACTGTGTCAAATGCAGAGGACAGGTCAAGAAGGAGGAGGACGGAGAACTGTCTGTTGGCTTTGGCTGTGAGTAACTCGTTAGTAATTTTCGTCAGGGCAGTTTCAGTGGAGTGGTGGGGGCGGAAGCCGGTTTGAAGGTTGTCAAAGAGAAAGTTGAATGAGATGTGGGATGAGAGTACAGTGTGGACATGCATTTCAAGAAGTTTGGAAGCAAACAGGAGCAGGGATATGGGCCGATAGCTGGATGTAGAAGTGGGGTGAAGGGATGGCTTCTTTAAGATAGGTGTGTCAGCCATGTTTCTGTGAGGCCAGGAAGGAGAGTCTGCGACAGATAAAGAGGTCGTGAATTTAGTAGAGTTTATTACAGCAGCAGAACAAAGACATGAATTACAGCATAGCAATAGACAATTGACAATGGTGTTTACTCACATATACATACATACATACAGGTCAGTACTATATATGATTAGACTATCAATAATAGTCAGATCACTTTGATGATTTCACACTAAAGTGATTGTTTTAGAATCCAATAGCAGTCTGCACAATTTCTTGTATTATTCCTTGTTACACCTTAGTAGGATTAGACGATTACTGAAGGTGCTCCTCTGTCTCATGAACAGTTCATGTAATGGGTGCGCATTATTGTTCGATCATTGTCCGAAAATGAAAGTATTGTATGTAACAGGAACATGACAGCATTGTCCACTTCCAATCTATGCTGATAACAAACTTGTTGGGGGTCAATAAAGATCCTCATCCTTGAACTCTAGTGAGCATGCACTCATCTTTCCAAAGACTTCATAACATTTGATGTTAAGGCTACAGGAAGATAGTCATTAAAGTTAGCAGGAAATGTTGTCAGTATGTCTTACATAACACTGGTACCCTTTGTGATTGTGCACTCCTATTAAATAGGTGCTGAAAGACAGTGCACAAACTGGTCTACACACACGTTAAAGCAAACCTGTCACCCCCCCAGACATGAAAAGCTGAGCTCCCCACCTTCTGAAGCACTAAGGCTGCATTCAGAGAAGGTGTATATTGCATTTAGCATAACTATAATCACTGAAATATGCACTTTGATAACATGAGGCAGTTACCAGGACCGAAGACCGGGAGGCGGGGTTTGCAGAGTCTCTGGGCCGCCCCCGTCATGTCCATCATCCCTCTGTGGTTGCGATGCTGTGATTCCTCCACCCCCTCCTCGCTTTTGCCGGCGCCTGTGCTTTCATTCAGGTTGCCGGGCATGCGCAGTGCGCGCTGCCCGACAACTTCCTGCTCACTTTGCAGCTGCGCAGTTCGCCGACCCCCCGCAGTGGATTATTCATTATCCTCACTGCGGGGTGGCAAATACGGTGCCTGCGCATTCGCAGCGCTGCTGGGGGCCAGCTCTGACTGCCTTTCTCCTCCCGCCTCAGATCACCGCTCACAATAATAGACTACGATACTGAGGACCGGCGCCGAGGAGGAGAGAGGCAGAAAACACCGAAGAAGCCACAAAGTATGTCTCTGGTGTAAAACTAGAGAATGCAATAAATCTAACTTTACCCCTCCACACACACAATCCCTCTATATCTATCTATCATTTCTATCTTTCATTCTATCTATCTGTGTGTCTGTCTGTCTGTCTATCTATCTATCCCTCTTTCTATCTATCTGTCTATCCCTGCCTATCACTCTATTTATCCATCTATCTATCCCTCTATCTTTCTTTCTATCTATCTGTCAATCTATCCCTCTTTCTATCTATCTGTCTATCCCTGTCTATCACTCTATCTATCTATCTATCCCTCTTTCTATCTGTCTATCCCTGCCTATCACTCTATTTATCCATCTATCTATCCTTCTTTCTTTCTATCTGTCCATCTATCCCTCTTTCTATCTATCTGTCTATCCCTGTCTATCACTCTATCTATCTATCTATCTATCTATCTATCTATCTATCTATCTATCTATCTATCCCTCTTTCTATCTATCTGTCTATCCCTGTCTATCACTCTATCTATCTATCTATCTATCCCTCTTTCTATCTGTCTATCTCTGCCTATCACTCTATTTATCCATCTATCTATCCCTCTTTCTTTCTATCTGTCCATCTATCCCTCTTTCTATCTATCTGTCTATCCCTGTCTATCACTCTATCTATCTCTATCTATCTATCTATCTATCTATCTATCTATCTATCTATCTATCTATCTATCCCTGCCTATCACTCTATTTATCCATCTATCTATCCCTCTTTCTATCTATCTGTCCATCTATCCCTCTTTCTATCTATCTGTCTATCCCTGTCTATCACTATCTATCTATCACTCTATCTATCTATCCCTCTTTCTATCTATCTGTCTATCCCTGTCTATCACTCTATCTATCTATCCATCTACCTATCCCTCTTTCTTTCTATCGCTCTATCTATCCCTCTTTCTATCTATCTGTCTATCCCTGTCTATCACTCTATCTATCTATCTATCTATCTATCTATCTATCTATCTATCTATCTATATCTATTTATCCTTCTATCCCTCTATGTATCCATCTATCTATCCCTCTATCTTTCTTTCTATCGCTCTATCTATCTGTCTATCACTATCTATCTGTCTATCACTATCTATCTATCCCTCTATCTGTCTATCCCTGTCTATCCGTCTATCCCTGTCTATCTATCTATCTATCTATCTATCTATCTATCTATCTATATCTATTTATCCTTTTATTCCCTCTATGTATCCATCTATCTATCTATCTATCCCTTCATCCCTCCATCCCTCTATCTATCTCTCTATCTGTCCATCCATCTATCTCTTAATCTATCTGTCTATCTATATCTATCCATCTATCCCTCTATCAATCTATCCCTCTATCTATCTGTCCATCTATCTATCTATATATCTATCTATCTATCTATCTATCTATCTCTCTCTCTCTCTCTCTCTCTCTCTATCTGTCCATCAATCTATCCCTCTATCTATTTGTCCATCTATCTATCTATAGGCCCCGTCACTCCATCTGACACCGCCGGAGCTATCGGCGGCGACGGGCGGGAGCGCGCACGCTTTCGGCCCCCGCGAGCGTCGACGCCTCCCGAGGGATAGATAGATAGAAAGATGGATGGAGGGATGGATAGATAGAGTGATAGACAGATAGAGGGATAGACAGATAGAGAGAGAGATAGAAAGATAGAGGGTAGGGATGGGCGAATCCTAAACTACTCGGAATCGCTAGACTCTGACAAGTGTGAGTCCAGGACTCGCTACTCGTTGCGAGTCTAGCGATTCCAATGTAAATGAATGGGGAACGAGTATTGCAGCATTTCCTCTGCTGCCGGACCCTATAAGGGGTCTGGCAGCAGAGGAAAAAACTGCAAATCCCCATGTTATTCTTTTAAAGCCAGCGGCAAAAAGCGGCAAGTAGCCCGGCCGGCTACTTACCCCTGCCTCCGCCGCCGCCGCAGACTTGCTCCCCGAGTCTCTCTGCTTCTGTTTACTGATATTCCCGAACGGTGACAGAAGCAGTGAATAAATTAACTTCCGTCACCGCTCGGGAATCTCCGGAGCAGAGCGAGTCGGGCTGACAGCAGGGTTCAGCTCAGGTCATAATGACCTGAGCTGAACCCCGACTGTTTAGTCACTTCTCAGCTCTGCTACATCCCTGTTTGTCTATGCACGGGGATGTAGCAGAGCTGAGATTACGTTTTGGACTACGTCGGACGGAAGAGGATTTTTTAAATAAAATGGAGTCCCTAATTGTCTTGTGTTTTATTTCTAATAAAATTATTTTTCTCTCTGTTGTGTTATTTTTTTATATTGATTACTGGAAATTCATGGCGGTCATGTCTAATATTGGCGTGACCGCCATAAATTTCGGGCTTAGGGTCAGCTGATAATACAAAGCTGGCCCTAACCCCTTTATTACCCAGTGAGCCACCCGCCACCAGGGCCACTGGAAGAGCGGGGTTCAGCACCAGAAGATGGCTCTTCAATGAACGCGCCATCTTCTGGGGCGGCTGCGGGCTGCAATTTGCAGCGGGGGGTGCCCAGAAAGCTTGGGCCTCCCTGCGCTGCGGATTCCAGCCCCCAGCTGCTTAGCTGTACCTGGCTGGACATAGAAATTGTGCGGAGCCCCACGCATTTTTTTTTTTATTATTTCATGAAATAATAAAAAAAGGGGGCTCACCTGTATTCTTGTGTCCGGCCAGGTACAAATAGGCACCTGGGGGTTGGGGGCAGCCCGTCGCTGCCTGCTGGATCTGGCTGGTTACAGAAATACGGCGAAGCCCACGTCATTTTTTTTTTCTGAAAAAACAATAAAGCAATATAAATAAAAGGTACTGCATCATTATTAACCCCTGGACCATGGTCGAGGGGTTAATAAAGATGCAGTCCCTTTTTTAGGATTGTTTTATTGATTTTTCAGGAAAAAAAATGACGTGGGCTTCGCCGTCTTTCTGTAACCAGCCAGATCCAGCAAGCAGCGACGGGCTGCCCCCAACCCCCAGGTGCCTATTTGTACCTGGCCGGACACAAGAATACAGGTGAGCCCCCTTTTTTTATTATTTCATGAAATAATAAAAAAAAAAATGCGTGGGGCTCCGCACAATTTCTATGTCCAGCCAGGTACAGCTAAGCAGCTGGGGGCTGGAATCCGCAGCGCAGGGAGGCCCAAGCTTTCTGGGCACCCCCCGCTGCAAATTGCAGCCCGCAGCCGCCCCAGAAGATGGCGCGTTCATTGAAGAGCCATCTTCTGGTGCTGAACCCCGCTCTTCCAGTGGCCCTGGTGGCGGGTGGCTCACTGGGTAATAAAGGGGTTAGGGCCAGCTTTGTATTATCAGCTGACCCTAAGCCCGAAATTTATGGCGGTCACGCCAATATTAGACATGACCGCCATGAATTTCCAGTAATCAATATAAAAAAATAACACAACAGAGAGAAAAATAATTTTATTAGAAATAAAACACAAGACAATTAGGGACTCCATCTTTATTTAAAAAATCCTCTTCCGTCCGACGTAGTCCAAAACGTAATCTCAGCTCTGCTACATCCCCGTGCATAGACAAACAGGGATGTAGCAGAGCTGAGAAGTGACTAAACAGTCGGGGTTCAGCTCAGGTCATTATGACCTGAGCTGAACCCTGCTGTCAGCCCGACTCGCTCTGCTCCGGAGATTCCCGAGCGGTGACGGAAGTTAATTTATTCACTGCTTCTGTCACCGTTCGGGAATATCAGTAAACAGAAGCAGAGAGACTCGGGGAGCAAGTCTGCGGCGGCGGCGGAGGCAGGGGTAAGTAGCCGGCTGGGCTACTTGCCGCTTTTTGCCGCTGGCTTTAAAAGAATAACATGGGGATTTGCAGTTTTTTCCTCTGCTGCCAGACCCCTTATAGGGTCCGGCAGCAGCAGGGGCGTATCTAGGGGGGTGCAGCCGGACCTTTCGCCCCGGGCGCTACTCACCGGGGGGCGCCGGCGGCACCCCCGCTCCTCCCTATCCCCCCTCGGTGTGTATATCACAGTGCGTGATATGCACAGATTGTATGTGGGCCCGAGTGGTCGGCCACTACCGGAGGCACTTCCGGAGGAGTCTGCACCCGCCGCACACTGAGCTCCTATCTATAATCCCCCCTGCTGGCCGGGCAATGGTATCGCCCTACGCGACGTCACCGGACATGCCTCGGCGGCCATCTTTGTACTCCAGCAGCATCCCGGAATTGTCAGGTAAAGCAGCCCGGTCCTGAACCACTGGTGCAGCAGGGGCGGCGGGGCTAAAAACTGACAGCACCCCCCCCCCGGTCCTTACCTGCGTTGGGGGGGGGGGGCGCCATGATAGATCGCTGCCCCGGGCGCCGTCAAGCCTAGGTACGCCGCTGGGCAGCAGAGGAAACGCTGCAATACTCGTTCCCCATTCATTTACATTGGAATCGCTAGACTCGCAACGAGTAGCGAGTCCTGGACTCACACTCGTCAGAGTCTAGCGATTCCGAGTAGTTTAGGATTCGCCCCATCCCATCTACCCTCTATCTTCTCTATCTCTCTTCTATCTGTCTATGCCTCTATCTGTCTATCACTCTATCTAGTCATCCCTCCATCCATCTTTCTTCTACTACTCCGGGATGCTCGATCGCTGACGGGCGCCAAAAGCTGTGGCCGCTACGACGTAGTGCGCCGGACAGCTCGGAGGTGTGATGATGATGACGAGGGGACTATAGATAGATAGATGGACAAATAGATAGAGGGATAGATGGATGGACAGATAGAGAGATAGATAGATAGATGGATAGATAGATAGATAGAGGGATAGATGATAGAGGGATAGATGGATAGATATAAGATAGATAGAAGATAGATTAAGAAGATAGAGGTGATAGATAGAGATAGAAAAGGATTGATAGGATGATGATAGATAATAGGATAGAAGATAATAGATATAGATAGATAGATAGATAGATGATAACATAGAGGTAGATAGATAGTGATACAGATAGATAGTGATAGAAGATAGATAGTGATAGAAGAAGATAGTGATAGAGGGATAGATAGATAGGATAAAACAGATAGAGGGAAGATAGATGATATAGGATAGAAGATAATAGATATAGATAGATAGATAGATAGATAGATAGATAGATAGATAGATAGATAGAGTGATAGACAGGGATAGACAGATAGATAGAAAGAGGGATAGATAGATAGAGCGATAGAAAGAAAGAGGGATAGGTAGATGGATAGATAGATAGAGTGATAGACAGGGATAGACAGATAGATAGAAAGAGGGATAGATGGACAGATAGAAAGAAAGAAGGATAGATAGATGGATAAATAGAGTGATAGGCAGGGATAGACAGATAGAAAGAGGGATAGATAGATAGATAGATAGATAGATAGATAGATAGATAGATAGAGTGATAGACAGGGATAGACAGATAGATAGAAAGAGGGATAGATAGATAGATAGATAGATAGATAGATAGATAGATAGATAGAGTGATAGACAGGGATAGACAGATAGATAGAAAGAGGGATAGATGGACAGATAGAAAGAAAGAAGGATAGATAGATGAATAAATAGAGTGATAGGCAGGGATAGACAGATTGAAAGAGGGATAGATAGATAGATAGATAGATAGATAGATAGATAGATAGATAGAGTGATAGACAGGGATAGACAGATAGATAGAAAGAGGGATAGATGGACAGATAGATAGAAAAAAAGATAGAGGGATAGATAGATGGATAAATAGAGTGATAGGCAGGGATAGACAGATAGATAGAAAGAGGGATAGATAGATAGACAGACAGACAGACACACAGATAGATAGAATGAAAGATAGAAATGATAGATAGATATAGAGGGATTGTGTGTGTGGAGGGGTAAAGTTAGATTTATTGCATTCTCTAGTTTTACACCAGAGACATACTTTGTGGCTTCTTCGGTGTTTTCTGCCTCTCTCCTCCTCGGCGCCGGTCCTCAGTATCGTAGTCTATTATTGTGAGCGGTGATCTGAGGCGGGAGGAGAGAGGCAGTCAGAGCTGGCCCCCAGCAGCGCTGCGAATGCGCAGGCGCCGTATTTGCCACCCCGCAGTGAGGATAATGAATAATCCACTGCGGGGGGTCGGCGAACTGCGCAGCTGCAAAGTGAGCAGGAAGTTGTCGGGCAGCGCGCACTGCGCATGCCCGGCAACCTGAATGAAAGCGCAGGCGCCGGCAAAAGCGAGGAGGGGGTGGAGGAATCACAGCATCGCAACCACAGAGGGATGATGGACATGACGGGGGCGGCCCAGAGACTCTGCAAACCCCGCCTCCCGGTCTTCGGTCCTGGTAACTGCCTCATGTTATCAAAGTGCATATTTCAGTGATTATAGTTATGCTAAATGCAATATACACCTTCTCTGAATGCAGCCTTAGTGCTGCAGAAGGTGGGGAGCTCAGCTTCTAATGTCTGGGGGGGGTGACAGGTTCGCTTTAAGGACACCTGGACTGATTCCATCTGGCTCTGAAACTTTACAAATTTAATGTCTTCAACTGTCTCTTCACATTGTTTTGGGAGACTGAAATCAGTCCATACATCCCCAAAGCATAAATCTTAAAAGTGACAGCGCCTCACAGATAGTGATGATATTTATCAATATACCTTTATTCCGTCTTCCATGCGACGTTTCGAACAGCCATGTTCTTTATCAAACACAATACATAATTACACAAATTGCCTTAAATAATGTGAGCACCTCCCCCTCATTAGTTACAACCATTACAACCAATCAAAAAACAGTGAGGATGGAGGAGGCTGTGAGGATGGATGAGGCTGTGGGGATGGAGGAGGCTGTGAGGGTGGAGGAAGCTGAGGGGATGGAGGAGGCTGAGGGGATGGTGAACGTGGCGACCAATCAGAATAGCGGCATGCGCCATATTTCGCACGCCACTTCTCTGATAGGTCAGCACTGAATGCGGTGTCCAGAGAAGCGGCGTGCGCCATGGCACCATATTTCAAACACACTGAGTACAGTGTATTTGAAATATGGCACGTGCCGCTATTCTGATTGGTTGGCGATGAACGCGGCGGCCAATCAGAGGAGCGGCGCTCGGTTTGAATGCCGCACAGGGCACTACCGCTGTGAGCAGTCGGGAGATGACCGGCTGTTGCCGGGCTGCAGATTGACGCTAAATTCAAACTTTGAATTCGCGGGCCTATTTACATTGTCTGCGCTCATGAGCGTCCACTTTCTGGCACGCGATTTCTGCTTCAGACGCCTTAGACAACTATATAGTAGATAAAATCCAGTATAGGGCAACTCTATTATGGCCTAATAATCCATTAATCCACACTACAAAGGTCTTAAAAAGACCAACTATACAACAAGCACCCTAGTTAATCCCAATCATCTATTTCCAAAGAATCTCTGTGGGTGATCCATATGCTTCTGGGAAATGTAAGCAATATAAACTCTTTTCCATCATATATAACAGAACCAATTACCCCCCAAAAAAGGACTCATATATTAGGGATACACAAGAGTGCTTTAAATTAGTTTGTACAGTATCACATGCAAAAAATGTTCCATAATGTACATTCCTTATTGGTCACCCTACTCACACATAATCATATATAATAGTCATGCAAATAAGGGGGAAACCAGTTGAAAAAGGGAAAGAAGTAAAAATGGGAAATAGTGGGAAAACAAGTGGGGAAAAAAGAAGACTTGACAATAATTGAACAGGGAAGGGGATAATTATGAGGGAAAAGCATCCGTATTACCTTTATACATCGTCTTTACAAACTATATACTGAACTGGGGAATAAATTGATAATGAGTAGATATAGATCATCCACTCTACATATAGAGTCCTCAGGTGTCTTAATCTGGGGTAACTTAAAAACGCAAATTAAAAACAATACAGAAAGAGAGATAGCAGCAAACAATCATCAAATCTACCGAGATAATATTTTTTCATTCTCCCACTTGCTTCTCAACATCGTAGCTGTGACGTCGGCACATGCGCAATGGATGAGGAAACATGATTGGTGGAATGGAATAAGAGGGTTGACTTTACTGCCGATGATCAGAAGATATTATGGAGACCGGACAACAAAGGATCTCATTGGATACTATGTTTGTTTTGGGAAATGGACATGGAAGTGGTTTTAGATGAAAAACCTTGGGTTTGAAACATCTGATGAGGGATTGGCTCATATATGGGGAATGGCTCTAATGAGTATATCTAGGTATGAGTCCAATGGGGCATTTTTAATGTATGAAAATGATATTTCTGTGGATTATTGTCAACACTGACTTTTGATTGGTTGTAACTAATGAGGGGGAGTTGCTCACACTATTTAAGGCAATTTGTGTAATGATGTATTGTGCTTTATAAAGAACATGGCTGTTCGAAACATCGCATGGAAGACGGAATAAAGGTATATTGATAAAGATCACCACTATCTGTGAGGCGCTATCATTTCTAAGATTTATGCTGTGTATTTCCCGGGACGGACTCCCTGGATGGACGAGTGCCCCAATTGAGGGTAACAACCATAAGCATACCAAGGTGCTGCAAACCATAAATATTATTGCATACATCCCCCAAAGTCAATGTTGGAGAATGTTCCCCAGCTCCCTCCCCCTCACTGGCACTGCACATGTATTACTGAATCTGTTAAAAAACTCACTCATAACATTAGCCTTGATCAGTTCTTCTCCCCCATGCTCTGACTTCACCTTAACCCTCCTGTTCTGTCCGGGTCTACTTATAATGTTTGGGTCAATTTTTACCGGACCTATTAAAGTCTTGATTTTTAGCTAATTTAAGTGCTTTATTTGAATACCTGTTGCATTATTATACTGTATGTGAACATGGTTGTTCATAAACAAATGAAAAATGAAATGAAAAACTTCAAATTTGGTCATTTTTGACTTAACAGAACAGCCGAGTTAAGCACAGTTAGCAATTTCATTCCTGACAACACCTTTTTTGAGTTATTGTGAGACAGTTTTCCCTCTAGCATAATACTAAATGCCTCTTACACATTATTGTATTCTGTTCTTCATACCTCGTTGTATGATTTTAAATTCCTCTTTGTCTCTTGATTTAAATGCTTTTTTTCACTGTTTAAGCAAATGTTTTAATTCTTTTGTTATCCAGGGCTTATTATTTGCAAAACATCTGATCTCCTTAACTGACACCAATATATCAACATAATAGTTTATGTAATCAGTTATTTTATCAACAACACCATTAACATCAGTGTCATTACTATTCCCTTTCATAATACCATACCATTTTTTCCAGTCTGTGAGATCAAAGCAGTCTTGTAAGGCTCATTCAATTCCTGGATACCAATTTCTGATTTTTTTTAATTGTAGGAGGCTGTTTACCAACAGGACGGTAAGCTGGTGACAATAGCATAAAATTGTGATATGATTTCCCCAAGAGCAGCAGGGTCAGATGATAAATACGCATTCTTAACATTAGCATAGAGGAGGTCCAATATACTGTGTCCTGTGTAGTACATGTTCCGTGTAGTATATCAGTACAAATTGATAGACTTTTGATAAAGCCGTATAGAGGATAACTCAATTAAAGTCCCCGGAAATTACAGTTAGGGAGTTAGGCTAGGGTCAAACTAGGAGAATGACCCACGCCTGATGCCTCCGCTAACAACTTAGAATTTCCCCCCCCCGCAGTGCATAGCATTAATGCTATGAGCTGCCTGCCAATGCTGCCCCATAGAAACCCGCAGTTTATCTTAGCAGCGGCCACACAGGAGGTTCGCTTTAGCACAGTGCACAGGAAATGCTGTCTGCAGCGTTTTCCTGTGCTCTCAGCTAAAAAGCACACCCTGTGTGGCAGCTGCTAAGGTAAACTGTGGGTTTCTATGGGGCAATGTTGGCAGGCAGCTCATAGCGTTAACACTATGCACTGCGGGGGAAAATTCTAAGTTGTTAGCGGCCTAGGGTGGCAGCTCGTTGCTATCTGCTTTATCTCTGCTAGACTGAAAAATATAGCAAAGCCCTATGCATTTTTTAAAATATTTATTTATTTTACACACTATGATGGCAAGTTGGTTGCCATACACTAATATGTATGACAGCCAAGCACAGGCACCGTTCAGGTTGTGGAAATACAGTCTGATAGCAACTACTAATCACAGATGCTCTCACAGCGAGTGAGCATCTATGATTGGCTGTTGCCATTCAGTGCAGTGAATATGCAAGAAGCTTAATGGTTGGCCCTGGAAGTAAGTGAGCTGGAGACTGAGTGGCCCAAAAGCAAGCCGAGGGAGACTGGTCAGTTTGATGTCTATGTGTTTCTGTTATTTGAGCTGTGTTTGGCAGCTTTTGGAATTGTTGGATAAGCACTGGAACACCCTTCTTATAGAAGTAATGGTGACTGGACAATTTGAGCTTAGGGTACTTCTGTGCTGAGAAAGGGTGGATTAGGGTGTGGCCGACAAACTGCTGGATTCCAACGGAGGTGCAGGTGGAGATGTTATGGTTGGTTGACAAAGAATTCATGTGCTCAGTGTCTGAGATCAGTTCAAAACAGAAGGCATGTCTACTTCTATAACAGCTGATGGGCTTTCTCAAACCCCCAACTGTAGCGGGTAAACAAGTGAAGGTTCTGTGGCCAGAGACCTGGGTGATAACACATAACAAGGTTACTGAGGAGGAAGAAACAGTAGGAATGGTGGATGGTATTCGGTGAGGCCTGCTATGTCCTGCTTTAGCGCAGTACCTACCAAAGTAACACATGTGGTTGGGATATGTGCTGGTTCATATATGCAGTAGTCAGATTTTTGACTATTTTGCCTCTACTGAATTACTTTTTACCAACTTTGCAAATAACGTGAGTTAGGTCATCCATTGCAATCTCAGAAAGACTCAGGCTCAGCAATCTTTGCCAGCCCTGAAATCTGCAGTTCCACAACTGCTGCTGTCCAGAACCAGAGTTGTGGTTTAGTATGCAGTGCTTACTGTGGTTGCATCACTCGACAATGCTGTGACTTTATCTGGGCCCTTCTCCCCCTTACACTTAGCACAGCCCCCCAAAGTAATACTAACAGCTGAGCAAGAGCACAATGTGAACAGGTCTGTAGAACGGTATTCACACCACCATAATCCATACCACAAAAAGTGTAAATAACATCTAAAAATACTCTACTATATAGGTAAAAGTAAAAAGCAAGTGCAAAACAGTGTCAATAACAGGGTACTTAGTTTTTTTTTCCAAAAAATTTATGGAAGTCGTGCTATCAATGCCAAGGTAACCCTTATCAGAACGGTCCCTAAACTAACGTATTTAAAACCTGATCTAATGTGAACATACCTCTCAGATGCAGGATGCAGCAGGCCAGAGTCCAATATGGACACAGGGCAGAAACGGCACTTTTGTGTCTGGCTCAGTAAGGAAGGGGTAGGGCACTTCCCATCCCTGAAGTAGATAACAGGAAACATGTGTTGGGGCTATTTCCTGATGTATATTAGCTTGGGCACTTTTTACTAACAGCTATTATGGGTAAGCAGCTAAGAATATTATTTAGTTTTAAATCTATGCAGCACGTTTGGAGTTGTGAATATTGACGTCTTGTTACCTAGTTTGGTAAGATACTTTGCTGAACCTTGAGCACTGTGCATTTTCATCTATATGTAAGAGAATGGTCAGCCATGATGTTCTGAACAGCAATCTTTTATCTAGTTAAGGAACTGTAAAAGTGATCTCAGCTTAATTTGCCAGCAGAGAGAAGCTATTTGGAACTGCCCCAAGCAAACGCAAGAGGTCATAAAAAGTGCATGTTGTATTTTGTGGTAGAGTCAGAGAATTTAGTGAATAAGTAGCTGGACTAGACCATATTATCTGTCAATATTGAAGAATTATATGCATCTGCTAAGAGCTGTGATGAGATTAATAATCATATATAAGCAAATTATGACATTTTATAGTTTGTAATGTAATTAGCAGTGATGCTCACATATGTTGTCAAATTGAAATTTTGACTTTTCTTTGTTCTGACATACACATGCCTTTTGCAACAGTATGAACTCATCTGTAATGCCTACTTTTCAAAAGATAACTTCCTCGTTTGAATTACCGTATATACTCGCGTATAATCCGAGTTTTTCAGCCCAAAAATTGGGCTGAAAAGTCCCCCCCTCGGCTTATACGCGAGTCACTGTATTAGGGATGGGCGAATATACTCGTTAGGACTCGTTACTCTGCGAGTAGTAAGAAACTCGCAGGAGTCTGTACTCGGCGAGTTTGCCAGCGATTACTCGCACAGTAACGAGTCCAATGCAAGTCAATGGCAATCCTAGTTTTGTCAGAGTTTACTTTTTCTCACTCGCTAGACTCGCTATATCACATCGCTATGTAGCTTGAATCTCCCCAAATCGTTTAAAACAATCGCACCGCTTCACGGATACCCGCTGTCAGCAGCGAGTCTGAGCGAGTCTGAGTGAGTTTACGAATCCGAGTCCTGTATACTGTATTCGGGACTCGGCTTATACACGAGTCAATAGGTTTTCCCACGTTTTGGGGGCAAAAGTAGGGGGGTCGGCTTATACACGAGTATATACGGTATGTATAAAAAGGCTCTAGTGCTAGAGCTTGGGGCCAGAAACACAATATAATCTTGTGGACTGGACAACTGCATGTGTCCGTGTGCTTAACAGCCTGTATCCTGTTTCCTCTGTTGCATTCTGTACAATAAACCCAGCCTCTGCTCCAGAAGAATTATATACAGCATTTTCTCAGACTTTGGTTATAACGGACAGTGATTTTCACACAAATGTCTAGCCAGCCAGGAGCAAAGACCCAAGACGGTTATTTTCTGAAGAACCAAGAAGAATCTTTAGCCAAGGGCCACGTGTTGGAGAGGTGAAGAAGAGAAAAAATAAAAAGAAGCGTGACACACCACATGGGAGTGGCTTGAAGGAAGCCAGCCAGAAAAAGAACCTCTCACAAGTGTTTCCCTGTCAGCCTGGTTTTATAACAAAACTATAAAAAGCTAAGGACAATAAAAATACATGTGTAACCAAGAAGAAACATCTACTTGAATTATTTACAAAGATGTGGAAAATATTAAAGTACTGAGTGACGATGAAGACGGAACGGAGACACCTAGCAAGCATAGCGAGAGAGGCTGTTATGCAACCACACCTATTTTTATCAAATCAAGCACACAGATGTCTTCCATGTTGTGAGGTGGGAGTATCTAACGTTTGCTTAAATCACACTAGTTGATACTAGAGCAGATGAAAAGTTGTCCTTGAAGACCACCAGTATTGAGAGGTAAAGGATACAGGCAGAAAAGCATGTTAAAACCCTGCAGCGAGAAAGGGTTAATACAGAAGCCACTTTGTTAAATTGAATGCAGTAGTTCACAGATGAAAGCAGATAACTTGACAAGAAGAAATAATTGACAAAAGACAGCTGAATAGTTGCTTTGTGTATAATTTTAGCTTTGATCAGGCTAGTGATAGACAGTTTCAAAGACAGTACATTAATGTTGTCACCTAGGGAGGGTGTCACATTGCAGTTAGAATTTGTGACTCCAACTCCTGCCCAAGCAACTAAGCACCGCCGGATTCATTTGGCTAGTGGTGCCAGTGATATGCCCTCGTCAGGACCTGCTCTATTAGTTTCTGCCTCTGTCAATGGGCATCACTTTGCTTGCCTAGTGGGTGATGCTAGTGACGGGGGAGATTTCCCTGCAAGTCTATACATAGGCACCTGTTTCCTGCTCCATTGCTTTGTCTTATGGCTGGATCATTACCATCATCCACTAAGAAATGCAGCACAAGCCACAATTTTGTTTCCTCTATGAGAACTCAGGATGTCAGAAGCTTTTTTGCCCTGAGACTTCACCTCCTAGACGTAAGCACTTAGGTGAATCTGAGCATGCTCGCCCAGGTGCCCAGTTATTACCCACTGATCCGGGCATGGTGTTTTACCTGTTAGTTTATTTTACCTACAAACATCTTTATGCTTGCAGGCATTTGTGGATTGTGGGCCTTCAGCAAATCTTATTGATACACAAGAAGCAAAAGACCTTGGGGTACGATTGCTAAGATTAAACTTTCCTATAAAATTCACAACTGTTGACAATACACCTCTCACCCAGGGTGGGCTGCAGTTTGTCATTAATGAAGTGTCACTCCTGGTGGGGTCATTACATTTCGAATATGCGTCATTTTTGTTATAAATAATCTTACTTCAGCAGTGGTCCTGGGCATGCCATGGCTACATAAACCCAGTTTTTGACTGGTACCTCGGTGATATTGTGCATTGGAGTCCTGAGACATAGACCATTGTAGCACATTTTGGTCATGCTGGCTGCTCATATTGTAGTAGCGCAACTAACATTCAGCTTGGCATTGTCTTGTTGAATAGCATATTGGTTGATTAATTAATCATTATAACTCAAAAAAAATATATATTTTAGATTACATGTACAAGGAACAAAACTATGACTCTTACAGTTTTATAAAGTTAAAACTTTTTATATGGGCATGTATTTTCTTTTAGTTTTTAGATTACTTTCCTGTTTTGCTATTTTTTTTTTACAGATTTCAGGGATAGAGTTAAACACAATACCACATTTTCTTTTCTATTTGAAACAAATCATTCCCATTCCCCCTTTACACATTTTAAATTGAAGTATTATGGATCTCTGAAGGGAATATAGCTTAGCTGTAGGCATGAGGCCTAAAATGGCTCCCTTCTGTAATGATAGACAAGTATACCTACAAACTAATTAGATCCGCAAGCATACTTGTCAAAAGAATCATGTCAGCAAGCAAATTAGGATAATAGAAAATATCAAACTGGCAGAGCTACCCATGAAAACAAAAGACTCCATGTCCCCTGCAACATTAGGGATGTAATTGATGTGGGTTTAAATGACAAGACAAAAAGAAAACTAATGAAAAGTAACATGTACATTAAATTTCAACTTAAAAACAGTAAAATTGCCCTTGAATAAAACTATAAACAACAAACATGCTCTGACTTTTCTTATTAGATGCGATCTCTTGACAATTAGTGACCCACTTGCAGTTCCCTGATCAGCAACAGAGCTGAAAAGTTGCATTTATTTTTCTTTACACTGAGTGGCCTTGGGCATCATTACATGGGCTGCTTTCTTATAGTTATTTCAAAAGTAAGATTAGAAAGAAATAAAATTGCTTAATTTATTTAGAGGTTTGCATTGTACTTGGGAACTCAATTAATATTATTAATATATTTTACAACTTTTAACATTAATTATTAGACATGATCTAATCGATTCAAAATAAAATTAATTTTAGATAAATTTTATAGGAACTATTTTTGACTAAATTTGTGTGAATAAGCAAAAATGTATCATATATTGCCAAACAATGCATCAGACTTAGAAGGCAGGCATGACCTACGTAAGCCAAATGGTAAAGCCCAATATACTAACGGGCACAAAGTAGCTGGCATCGTCAAGTGCTATGGAATATGTATTCCAATATCTGAGAAAAAATGAGGAGGGACCACCCAAATGTATGAGTAAAAACAGTCCCTCCCAAATGTATAGTAAAGGGCAACCTGAGGCCCCTCACAAAACAGGTTTCCTTACACCTGCTGGCATTTAAAAAAAAACTTGAATTTAGGGCTGCAGAATGGCATTCAGATAGTGTTGGAGGATGAGGAGGACAAAGACCGGTATACCAACATGCATGTTGTATCTGGTCTGGTAAATTACTGGGAATAATTTAATAAAAATTATGCATTAGGGAGGGAAATATAAAATGTATAAGCGAGAGCCCTCTCAATTGTAAAAGAAAAAAAAATCAAAAATACTACGTGTGAACATACGCAAAAAGGGATTTTTTTTTCACTTCTTTATATTGTCTTATATATAAGTGATTATGCAGGAAAAGCAGTTTCTTAACATTTTCCCTGTAAAATGCAATTTAGATTTGGTTTGGTAGTTGTTCTTGGGAATCCTTAAAAGTTGCATAATACTTTGACAACATTATTCCCAGAAACCATTTGTGAGTCAGAAATGCATGCAAGCACATCCTCTAGGCTGTTCCCATTCAGTTTACTCAATTTCCCACCCATTTCAGCATTTTTCTCAGGCCCCCAAGACCTCTTTGTTGGGTCTAGCAGAAAATTAATTGTACTTCCAATTGGCTTGCTTTGGGCTCGCTATTCTGTAAGAATACACAAGTATTATAAAGTACTAGTTACGATTAGAGATGAGCGAACATTCCTCAATCATGTTTGCCAATTTCAAATTCGGCATGAACATTGCAGATTTGGTTCACAATCGGAAACCCAAGCTTTTTTACCAAAAATCTCCAAATGCGGCTTTGTTTGGGAAAAAAGTTTGAAATTTAACTCCTTGCCGACACAGGACGTTGTACAATGTCCTTGGCCGGTAAGGGGGCTTTGATGTGAGCTCTGGCGCGGCGCTCACATCAAAGCTCCTACATCTCAGCTGATCTCATCAGCTGAGATGTGGGTTAACAGCACCGATCGGATCCAGGATCCAATCAGCGCTGTTAACCCCTTGGATCCCACTGTCAATTGCTGACAAGGCGGCTGCGGTGGGGAACACGCTGTTCCCCACCTGCGATAGTATCGCGGGATCTCCGGTGCTCACGTGACAGCCCCGGGGTCCTGGCTAGACCCCGGATGCTGTCAGAGCGCAGTTACGTGTAGTGGTTGGCAGGCGCTGCCAACCACAACAGGTCCGCGATTCTGCGAGATACAGATGAGCTGCAGCTCATTTGTATCTCCCAGAAGCGATCAGATTGTGAAGCAAGGTGCCTCTTAAAGAGGCAGTGTAAAAATAAGAATGAATTGATTAATACAGTTTTTAAAAACCTGTAAAAAAAATAAAAACATAAAAGTTCAAATCACCCCCCTTTTCCCCAATCACAATAAAAGTATTAAAAAAATACATGTTTGGTATCGCCACATTCAGAATCGCCCGATCTATCATCATATTAATGCCATTAATGAGAGCCGTAAACTCCGTAACGGAAAAAATGGTCCAAACGCCAAAATTCCATTTTTTTGGTCGCCACAACATTGCTATAAAATGCAATAACGGGCGATTAAAACTGCGGATCCCCCCAGAAATGGTATAATTAGAAACATTAGCTCAATACGCAAAAAATAAGCCATAACACAGCCCCATCTCCTGAAAAATGAGGACTCTACGGGTCGCAGAACATGGCGCAAAAAGTCAGTTTTTTTTTTTTTTTGCAAACTTCTGAGTTTTTTTTCACCACCTAGATACCAATAAAGGTATACATGTTGGGTGTCTACGAACTCGTACCGGCCCGAGGCATCACCCCGTCACATCGGTTTTACCATATAGTGAACATGGCGGCTAAAATACCCAAAAAACAAACGTGTTATTGCACTTTTTATGCAATTTCACTGCATTTAGAATTTTTTGCAATTGCCCTGTACACTATATGGTAAAATAAATTATTGCATATGAAAGTACATCTCATCCTGCAAAAATACAAGCCATCATATGTTTATATTGACGGAAAAATAAAAAAGTTATGGCTCTTGGAAACATGGGAGCAAAAAACGAAAATGAAAAATGAAAAATTCCCCGGTCATGAAGGGGTTAAAATGGCCCTAATATTTTTCCTATTTGTTTGAGGCCAAAACACTCGCAGGAAGACCCATTGGCTGGGAAAAACACCTAACCTTACTTAATGGTGAGTCTTCCCACCATTAGGTTTACTGGCTTGTTTTAAAATAAACCTCTAACCTAGTTTATACACCCAAATCTATGACTACCTATCCCTGCAGCTTCCTACTACTTCTCTAACCATCCCTGTGTGACCTAAATGTGTCCTGTAATCGCTGTGTAAAATGTTTTTATAACTTACAGTCTCCTATGGTAATAATCAGGTTGTCAACAAGATTGCAGACACTGCGCGCAGTCTGTAAGGCTGCATGTCCCCCATTGCTCTGTTGTAATCACACCCCGCTAAGCGAGATAATTAATGCAGATGCACCTTCCCGAGTTTTAAATATGTGGGTCTTCTTCCAGGTATGATGCGTCGTCCAGGCATCATTTACAGTCCGGTGCATTGTAGGGGATTATTGGGGTACTCACCAGCTTTCGAATGAGCCCTGCACATGCTCTTTAGCCTGCCAGTATAATTAATAATCCCCCATACTGCACAGGACCCGAAATGGTGCAACTGAGGCATCATACTTGGAAGAAGACCAACAGTCTTAAAACTTGGGATCATGCATCTGCATTAATTATCACACCCACCGGGGCATGATTACAAAAGAATGATGCAGCATTACAAAATGCCCACAGTGCCTGCAATCTTGTTGACACCCTGGTTATTACCATAGGAGAATGTAAGTTATAAAAATCATTTTACACAGCGATTACTGGGCACATTTAGGTCAGACAGGGATGGATAGTGATGTAGTAGGAAGCTGCAGAAACAGGTAGTGATAGGTTTGGAGGCATAAAGAAGGTGACAGGTCCCCTTTAAGCTGTATAATATTTTTGAGCTTTAAATATATTTTTTAAGATTCCGGGAGTTTGCAGGTGTTTTGACAACTGCATGGTGTTAATTTTGGAAACTGTGCAGATGTGGCATTTTTAAATGTTCTCAATTTGACCGGATTTATTAGTATTTTGTTGGTAATCTCATGTTTGCTAATACATTGTTTCTTGACAGCTGATTCAGAACCTTTTATTGACTATGTGTATTGCTTATTTAATGTAAATTACCTTACCCCCTTTGTCAGGGACTCAGTCATCACACAGAGGAGAAACATGCAGATATCAGTTTGAAATGCCAACCAATAGGAAAACAGTCTCATTCAACCAATCCTGGTAGACCACAATTCCCTGAGATTAGTGCTCGGGATATTATTAAGGTGGGGTCTGATTCGTTCACCAGTAGTTTATATGCTCACCCTAGGAATTTAATTTCTGGTTGCGAGAATAAGATTGTGTTTCTTACTCTGCATGGCCTCAGTATAGGAGGTTCGGGTCTAATTGGAGAAGCACTAACACTGGATTTTTTTCTGCAGGAGCTCAGCCAAGGATTCGTCTGGAATACCAGAGACTATTTCTAGAAGATACCCAGGTTTAGACAATTCGGTCACCTGGTTACAGACTTTTCCATGCTCGGTCAGCTTTATAAGCTTGCCGATATTTCTTTCTCAGTGGGTGTCCGCCAAAAGCAGGGTGCTGCTGGATTGGAGTAAGTGGCCCTGGAAGATCTGAAGACATGAACATTCTAATTTCTGGGGAGCCAGTAGAAGGGAGAGACTCTGTTTCCTGTTATATTCTGTGTTTTGCTTGATATGTGTTACATGCCTTTAACTGTTGGGAATCAAATAAATCTTACCATTGTGTGGCTCCCTCACCCTATGTTGTCTAAGTAGTGGCCACCCATCGTTAACCCCTTCCCAACCTTTGGTGTTGTACAACATCATGAAAGTCGGTGCCTTCCGGACCTATGACGTTGTACAACGTCATGGCGGTTACCACGGCACCGTTGTCACGGTAACCACAATCGGGCCACGGTGCTCTGTGATTCCTATCACAGTGCGCCAGGGCTTGAGGTTACGGGATGTGGATTCCTCTCCCCACCCCCAGGATGACAGTGATTGGCTGTTTGAATAGTCAATCACCGTGATCCTCTGCCAGCTATTGAAGTGGCTGTGGAGCAGCTCTAATGGGGGTGATCATCCGATCAGATCGCTTCCATCAGATGGAAGCGATCTGATGGGATCATCATCCCCATCAGAGCTGCTCCACAGCCGCCTAGCACCCACCACCACCGCCAGTAATCCTGTGCCCGGCCGTCTCTCCCTCCTCGCCTCCCCTCATCTGCTCCTCCCCCTCATTCTCCTGCCCTCCCTCTGTGCCCCGCACTCACCCCTCCGTGCCCCATGATCTCCCCTCCGTGTCCCGTGCTCACCGCTGCTCCCCGCCAACTGCCATCTCTCCTGAGCTTCTCTGCTGCTGACAGCTGAGGAGCTGCAGGACACCGGGCACCATGCTGCCAGGAGGATCTCTGCTGTTAGGTAAGTAAGGATGGAATGAATGGATGGGTGGATGGCTAGACGGATGGATGGATGGATGGATGGATGGGATGGATGGATGGGATGGATGAGATGGATGGGATGAATGGATGGGATGAGTGGATGGGAAGAATGGATGGGATGGATGGATGGAATCTATGGATGGGATGAATGGATGGATAGATGGAATGAATGGATGGGTGGATGGATGGATGGATGGATGGGTGGAATCATGGTGCATGGTACAGCAGATCATTGCCATACAGTGCACCATGACTCTGACCCCAGAGACTACAACATGGGATCAAGTGTCCTTTTGTTGTAGTCTCTGGAGTCAGCGATGGTGCACTGTATGGCAATGATCTGCCATACAGTGCATCATCACCGGGACCCACACAGACTACAACAAGAAGACACTTCATCCCTTGATGTAGTCTGTGGGGTCACGCTGATGATGCACTGTACGGTAGATTATTGCCATACAGTGCACCATCGCTGACACCAGAGACTACAACAAGACTACACTTGATCCCTTGTTGTAGTTTCTGGGGTCACGCTGATAGTGCACTGTATGGCAGATCATTGCCATACAGTGCACCATCACTATGACACCAGACTACAACAAGAGGACACTTGATCTCTTGTAGTGTCTGGTGTCAGTGATGGTGCACTGTATGACAATGATCTGCCATTCAGTGCATCATCACTGTGACCCCAGAGACTACAATAAGAGGACACTTTCTCCCTTGTTGTAGTCTCTGGTGTCAATAATGGTGCACTATATGGCAATTATCTGCCATACAGTGCACCATTGCTATGACACCAGAGACTGCAATAAAAGGACGCTTGATCCCTTGCTGCAGTCTCTGGATGTAGCAGAGGGGATCGAGCTTAATGGGACCTTCATTGTGGACTACATCGGAGGCGATTGAGCATCGTGGGACCATTGTTGTGGACTAAGTCGGATCTGTATAATAAAGATGGAATCCGAATCTTGTTTGTGTTTTTTTTTTTTCAAATAAAAAGATCTTTCTCTGTGTGGTTTTGTAGTTTATTTTTTGATGATTTACTAGTGATTCCTAATGGCCAGGTCTAACATTGGCCCAATGTTATGAATCTTGGGCTTAGTGCCAGCTGCCAACAAAAAATCTGGCATTAACTGGAAGAGTCTGGGTACAGCACCAAAAAATGGTGCTTCAATGTATGTGCCATTTTCTGGGGTGGCTGCGGGCTGCAATTATCAGCATGGGGGGCCCAGAACGCTTGGGCCTCTCAATGCTGAGGATTCCAGCCCCCAGCTGCCTAGTTGTACCTGGCTGGACCAAAATATGGCGGAGCCCCACCTCAATTCTTTTTCTAGAATTAGGTCCAGAAATAAAAAAAAAAGGGCTTCGCTGTATTTTTGGTTGCCAGCCAGGTATAACGAGGCAGCTGGTGGTTGGTGGCAGTCTGTAGCTGTCAAGTTGTACCTGGCTGGACCAAAAATATGGCGGAGCCCCACATCATTTTTTTCTAGAATTAGTTCTAAAAATAACAAAAAGGGCTTTGCTGTATTTCTGGTTGCCAGCCAGGTACAACGAGGCAGCTGGGGGCTTGTGACAGTCCGTAGCTACCAAGTTGTACCTGGCTGGACCAAAAATATGGTGGAGCCCCAAGTCATTTTTTTTTCTAAAATTAGTTCTAAAAATAAAATGACATGGAGCTTTGCTGTATTTTTGGTTGCCAGACAGGTACAACTTGGCAGCTGGGGGGGTGGAATCTTCAGCGTGAAGAGACCTAAATATTATGGTCCCCTCATGCGGCAACCCACAGCCACCCTAGAAAATAGGCAAATATCAAAAAAATGCAAAAACTTTATTTCAGATGTGCATAACAATTATTACAGTTTATAAAATCAGTATATGATGAGAGGTAGTTTTTCAGTCCATAGTCCCAGCATAGTTATAATAAATAATAAATATCACATCACACATGGTGTATAATTGGGTCAATAAGAAACCCAGTGGATATGGTGGTTGAGGACCACATATCCACATGGGTTAAATGAAAATATTAGTTTCGTTCCTTTTTTGTAGTGTTCTATTCTCGGGGTTTGGGTAATCTATTATATAATCACGAATGGGTTTTTTGCCCCTTTTGAGACCGCACTCGCTGCGAGTCAATGTCGTCATGTGGATACGAACGAAGCATTGGCCGCGCAGCGGCCATTGCGAGCAGCTCTAAGGCGACTCGCTATGCCCGCGCAGCGGGCATGGCGAGTCGCCTTAGCAGCGCGAAGCATTGGCCGCGAAGCGGCCATTGCGAGTCAGAGACTTGCTCTGCTAGAATCCCGATGCATTGTGCATCGGGCACCCATCTAGTGTTTTTATATTTGATTTTAATGCAATTTTTATTTTTTAGCAGCACCAAATTTTTCATCATAGTAATTTGTCCGATGATACAATAAGCTGAAATCCTAAACATTGAAAGAGGATTGAATATACTTCTGTTGGATGCATTGTGAAGTAATGGGATCTGCATGTATATCCAAGAAGCACAATTCATTTATTTGATATTATATATAGGGATGTGATATATGATCTACATTGAAATTGTTGTTGTTATGCAATGACATATATGTAATAATATGAGTTAGATTGTACACCCTGTATCTTTATATTTGACTTCGTCATTTAAGATGTTTAATAGCTGGGTGTTATATCTATGTATTATTGCCCTCTATATATGTATGGGACATGATATATCTTATGTCAGGTATATGAGCTAGTACAATTCCCCTTATTTTCCTCCTTAATTCATCTTATGCATTCCTCCTTTTTTAAGTTGTAGCTTTTATTAAATTCTCACTCAGATCAATTAAAGAAATTATACAAAAAGGAAATGTGTTATATTCCATGCTATGTTGTTGAACGAGCGATCACTCGCTCTCTGTGTTCTGACGCCGGCATGATGCGTTTCTATGGTGATGAGCGCTGACTGCAGGCTGGGACGCTGGAGCGTAGTGAAGCGCCCGTCGCTATGCAACTAGCATGCAAGCTGATTGGTGCGCTTCCTTTTTTAAACCACCCTTTCCCCTGTCACATCACGCCCCCTGATGAAGACGATGGTTGAAATGCGCATCGGTGCGTGTAATTAGTTCCCAGCCTCTCTTAATATTTTCCACACAGTTCCCAGGCTGCTAATAACTCGAGGTAAATGTCTATCCTTTGATTCCATACACTGTTACGTTATGTGTTGACACCAATGTTGAAATCTTGCTCCTATGGAATTATTGTGCTTAGCTGTTTCTGGCTCTTAGGTGCAAAATCTGCTGGCACTTATTCACTGAACAAGGTCTCCCTTGGTCTAATCAATTAGTAAATGCTGTTCCTTATTGTTATCCTGGCGCTCACATTTATGAGCGGACACAGAGTAAAAATACTTATGGAAATACGGTGTTTGCTATAATTTATAAAAACCAATGATTGAGACCGGCTTTGATTATACTGCTCTGGCACCTAATGTATTATTCCCTTTCTATCTTCGTTGGCAATTTAGGTGTAATATATTTATATTCACAGTGTTTGGAATATCATCATAGGGTATCCTTTTACAGAGCACAAATTAACTGAATCAACAAGGCAGAGATTAACTTTATTAAACATTTATTTATATATAGTAAATTATACCTATTAGATTCTGTCTTGTTGAGATTAATACGCAGTCTGATATACAATTATACACCATGTGTGATGTGATATTCATTATTTATTATAACTATGCTGGGACTATGGACTGAAAAACTACCTCTCATCATATACTGATTTTATAAACTGTAATAATTGTTATGCACATCTGAAATAAAGTTTTTGCAACTTTTTGATATTTGGGCAGTCTGATCGTTTTTTTTCTTTTTTTTTCTTCTTGTTCTTATGCCTATTTGACGATTTGCCCTTTATTTAAGTCCGACACTGTGTCCGACACCATGACAGATATACATGGTTATATCAAAAAAGATGTCTAGGTGTAGAATTCTGTTGTACATGCCTTTGTCACCCTAGAAAATAGCACATTCATTAAAAGGGTCTAGTTTCCAAAATGGGGTCACTTGTGGGGGAGCTCCAATGTTTAGGCACACAGAGGCTCTCCAAACACGACATTGTGTCTGCTAACAATTTGAATGGAAAATCAGCTCAAATTGTTAACGGACACCATGTCATGTTTTAAGAGCTCCTGTGTGCCTAAACATGGAGCTTCCCCAAAGTGACCCCATTTTTGAAAGTAGACCCCCAAGGAACATATCTAGATGCATAGTGAGCACTTTGAACCCCCAAGTGCTTCACAAATTAATCTGTAAAAATGAAAAAATAAATTTTTTGTGGAAAAAAATGGATCCTAAAATTTATTGGGCAATTTCTCCTGAGTACACCGATACCTCATATGTGGTCATAAACCACTGTTTGGGTGCACGGATAATAATAACCTTTCTTGTTCCTGATGTGGCTAACTGGGCAGTGTTGGTCCCTGGAACTCTTTGCTCACAATTAGGGTTGCATTTGGCTTCTTCCCCAAAATATAGTATTTTTACTAGATCCATGTCAGTGGCAGTGTATTCTGTCACTATATGAGATTTTGACAAAACAGGAGTTAGTGTATCTCTTATATGGCAAATGACACCACATGTCACACAAGTATTTCTCAAGTCTGGGTTTTGCTGACTACAACATTTTCAAGTCCATTTGTCTGGTCTTGGTTTCTGATTATGTGTAGGTGGAGCAGTAGCAGCCATGGTCCTAGGTTTTTGTGCAATAAAGCATTCATAATACACATCATATCTCACTGTGGTCTCCTTAGATCTATACTGGTGCACACCGTCAACCAAACAACAGGATTTATTCACTTTCAGTTATTTTCTTTTGCCATTAAGCCAACTCTTTTTTTCTTTCCTGAAATTGTGCTATTTTTCTACATCCAAACATCTACACTGGCATGTTTAAATTTGGTTCCACATTCTTCACCACTTCTTTGCCATCGGTATCTTTGACTATCTCTTTGGCTGTCATGGAACTCACTGGGAGTCCAGAGTACTGCACACTGAACAATTTGCCCATGGCTTTAACTTATATTTTCCAAGCCCGCATTTCTGAAAATGCCCTATCAGTGTGCCTGGATGTTGCTCACAGACCGCCATCCTATGGCAAGTTTGAATGAACTCTCAAGGTGTGGTGAAAAGGCTCACTTAGCGATCTCATCTACTAGACCTGCAGGGTGTAGTGAGAGTGGTGGTTCTACTTGCACCTGAAAGACACAAGTATATTTAATCTCTAGGAGCTGTCACACTGCATCCTCCTAGAGCCAACTATTAGCTTGATATCTGTCTCAGAGAATGGACATTTCCCACTAAGGTCGGCTTCACATTGCCGGTTAAATCCGATCCAAGGCTGTCTGTGTAAACCTGTCAACCCCAGACCGGATTTTGGCCCCATAGTAGCCTATGGGGTCGGATAGAAGCCGGATTGCAGCTCTCTGCCATCCGGTCTCTATCTGTCTGGGACAATCCAGGAGAATTCTGTATTCTCCCATGGACACAAAAACATTCCTTGCAGTGTTTTTGTGTCCGAGAGGAGAATATCTCCTCCAATTGGCAATTCGTGGATTGACCCGGATTGCCCCGGATCCTCCCCGATCCGGGGCAATCTGGCGCTCCCTAACATGGGAGCCTATGGGGCCGGATTGCACCAATCTGGGAGGATCCGGGAACCGGACACATGCGTCTACACGCCGCAGTTGTTTCAGGACCGCGACTAGCTCCCTGCCAGCCGCAGTCCTGATTCATCAGTGGCGGCAGCTGCGTGCGGGTGCACACCGGACCGGAGGGCATATGAGCCCTCTGGTTCTGTGTGCTGATCTGATCCAGGGCTGTCAGGTTCATCCTGACAGCCTCAGATCGGATCTGACCCGCAGTGTGAAGCCAGCCTTAGAGGGGTTTGGACCACAGGATCATGTGGCTAGACACTGCTCCCTGGCCAGGTGTGCCGTCTTTCCCCCACCGTCCCTCTGTCTACATTATAATTTTTAGTTATAAATTTTAAATAAAGGTTGAGATGTTAGTGTAGCTATATGTGCTATAGGATATGTCTTGCCATGAAACAAGTTATGATCACTTGTGAAAAATAATTATTAGTATGATTAGGTTAATGAACAATTAGACATTTAAAAAGGTACTTACATTGTTAACTAATTTAACACTGCAGTTACATCACATACTATAGAACTCAGTAGGAAATAGTATTTGCATTTCCATAACTAAAAACTCATTACTGAATGCCCCGCTGCTTCTTGTAATTGCTGTGAAAAGCTATGAAAAAAATAATAATCATCTTTTTTACAATACATTTCTTTATAAAACAAGAACTATGACCAAGTGCCAATTTTCTTCAATGTCTGCATATAGAAATAAGAAAAAATCCAATTATGCTATATTTAGTATAATTGGGCTTAACAATATACATATTTTAAGTATTTCGTCGTATAAAATGTTTGACAGGCAAATTATTTTTTCCTTATGGAATCTTTATTCCATATACAAAAAAGTAAGCTGAAAAATTTAAGAGTTTAATTTTCTTTTAACTATAGAAGAATATCTGACAGGAATAAACCACATGTATTTACTTGTTGCTTGAATGCAATATTTTAGTAAGAGGGTGAAAGTTGTTCTTTACAGTATCAGTAATAGCAAAATGACTCACTGAATTATTGCAAATGTGCGATGTACTGTATATTCTGTGAATTTCATGATTTGCACCTTAACAGGGACCTGCCAATCTATTCATGTGATTTAGTGAACTCTAGAAATCCTTATAAGAAAAATGACGAGGTGTCACCAGTTGGGCAGTAAGGGGGTGCTTTATACTGCAATTCTATGTGAAGAAAAAAGAAAAGTGAGGGTGCTCAAAATACGGGGATCAGATACTGTAAGTATAAATATTTAATTAACAAGAAGCTAAAAATTATGTAGAATTAAAAACAAATATGAAAGTAGATGGGCAACAGAAAACACCAATAAAAAGGTCAACCCTATCTTCAAAGATGAGGCCTAGCTCACAATGAAGATAATAATGACAGACTAGGATGTCCATAACACTATCAAATATGCCAATAAAGGGTATGAGTGGTATACATCAATGGTTAAAACAAAAAAAAATAGAAGAAACATGAAACAAAAAATAAAGAGAAAGAATGAGCTGATAAACAATGTTGATGGCTCTCAATGGGAGAAACAGGACAATAATCTTGTAGTTGTGATACCTTTTAATGGCTAACAAACATAAAATAAGTGATGTTACATGGCAAGCTTTTGAGATGTCTCATGTCCGTTCATCAGTCATGGCATGACAAAATATTGAAAGAAACTCAAACATATATACATGAACAATTAGAGCAGCCGCAGACATTGGTATATCGGAAACCGATTGACCGTCCCACATACCTCAGATAGGACAGTTTCCACCAGACATGTGAGAATACGTAGATCAAATGTGGAAAATGGTTTCCAAGGTAGAACTTAAATATAATTATACTAGCTGTAGTACCCGGCTACGCCCGGGTTAATAAATAACTGATGTTAGCTTTAACAAAATAGAATTTGAATATGTCATATTAATGACCTGTAAGAAAATAGAAGCTGAGCTGTGATTAATTGCTATATGGAGGCTAATAAATCTCCAGCCAACAGTAAACCCTCCCCCTGGCCGGGCAGTATATGTTACCTCACACATATACATAATAGACAGCTCATGTGACTGACATCTGCCTTAATTCCCTATATGGCACATGTGTTGCACATTGGCTGTTTTTAATCAGATGTTTATGTTTGGAAATTAAAGATAGCACATGTATGAGGTGAGTTGTGTGAGGTGATTTGTGCGCATCTGTGTCTGTCTGTGTGGTGCATGTGTCCCTGGGGTGTGTGTATGTGTGTGTCCCTGTGGGGTGAGTGCATGTGTCCCTATAGGATGTGTATGTGTGTGTGTCCCTGTGGGGGAGGTCTGTGTGGTATGTGTCCCTTTGTGGTGTGTGTGTGTGTCCCTGTGGGGTGAGTGCATGTGTCCCTATAGGGTGTGTAAGTGTGTGTGTCACTGTGGGGGGGGGAGGTCTGTGTGGTGTGTGTCTCTTTGTGGTGTGTGTGTGTGTCCCTGTGGGGTGAGTTCATGTGTCCCTATAGGGTATGTATGTTTGTGTGTCCCTGTGGGGGGGGGGGGTCTGTGTGGGTGTGTGTGTCTCTGTGTTGTGTGTGTCTCCTTGTGGTGTGTGTGTGTGTGTCCCTGTGGGGTGAGTGCGTGTGTCCCTATAGGGTGTGTATGTGTGTGTGTCCCTGTGGGGGGGGCCTGTGTGGTGTGTGTGTCTGTGTTGTCTGTGTCTCTTTGTGGTGTGTGTGTCCCTGTGAGGTGAGTGCATGTGTCGCTATAGGGCGTGTGTGTGTCCCCGTGGGGGTGGGGGTGTGTCTCTGTGTTGTGAGTGTGTGTCTCTTTGTGGTGTGTGTGTGTTTGTTCGGGTGCGTGGTGAGTATCCAATGTTGGGGCTGCACCTTAGCGACTATTCACTAGCTGTTACTCTTTGTGTGCGTGTGGTGTGTATACATGTCCCCATGCGTGGTGAATATCTCATGTTGGGGCCCCACCTTAGTGACTATATGCTGGTATATGCTGTTAGTCTTTGGCGCTATCATTAAGCCCCTCTCATTCACAACTGTCAACTGGTAACTGTCACTTTTTCCCCATTATGTAGAAAGGGGCAAAATTGTTTGGTGAATTGGAATGCGCGGGGTTAAAATTTCGCCTCACAACATAGCCTATGACGCTCCCAGGGTCCAGACTTGTGACTGTGCAAAATTTTGTAGCTATAGCTGACAGCTGTCGATTTTCCTCCAACACTTTTCCATCCTCCTTTTTCCCCATTATGTAGATAGGGGCAAAATGGTTTGGTAACTGGAACACGCAGGTTAAAATTTCGCCTCACAACAATAGCCTATGTACGCTCTCGGGGTCCAGATGTATGACTGTGCAAAATTTTGTGTCTGTAGTTGCGACGGTGTAGATGCCAAATCCCGGATATACACACATACATACACAATACACACATTCAGCTTTATATATTAGATTGAAATGTAACCTTTATAATTTAGTATAAAGCCATATACAAGACATTGATATATTTAAAAATAATGTGCAAAATTGCAAATGTGTAAAAAAAAGTGAGCATGATAGTGAAATCAAGCTATTAAAAAGCATGTCAATAGAAAGGCATATATATATATATATATATATATATATATATATATATATATATATATATAAATATATAATATATATATATATATCTACTCTATAATTGCCGTAGGCAAAATCGTGTCGGACCCCGAAATCGCCGTGGCTTTGTCACTCTGTGACGTCACCACGGCGAAGCATTGGCCGCTTAGCGGCCAATGCGAGTCGCTGGCACATACATGTGACACATATCACCCCACACCTGAAACGTGTATCACACCTTGCTGTCTATGATAACAGTACACACATCCCCCGTACACTCCGGTGTGGGCCCCGCTCCCTCCTCATCTCCCGGTGATGTCGCCGTCTCCGCCAGGTGAAGGACACGTCACCGCGCTCAGGTGCCGTCTGTTCCCGGGGGAGGGCAGAGGGCGGTGTATCCGCTGCCAGCGGGCGGCCTCCTCCCTCCACAGGCCGGTAACCAGGCGACCCTGGCAACCGCCGAACACCTGTCCAGACCTCGCGAGATTACTGGGGACACTTCCGGGTGCAGAGGCGCCATTTTTGGAGCGGGCAGAGTTCCAGGAGCGGCGGGAACAGCGCCCCCAGTGGCCTAATAACACACTGCAGAGCCCCCAGTGGCCTAATAACACACTGCAGCGCCCCCAGTGGCCTAATAACACACTGCAGCGCCCCCAGTGCCCTAATAACACACTGCAGCGCCCCCAGTGGCCTAATAACACACTGCAGCACCCCCAGTGGCCTAATAACACACTGCAGCGCCCCCAGTACCCTAATAACACACTGCAGCGTCCCCAGTGCCCTAATAACACACTGGAGCGCCCCCAGTGCCCTAATAACAGGCTGCAGCGTCTCTCAATGCCCCATCTACTATATAATTGCCGTAGGCATTTTCGTGTGGGACCCCAAAATCGCCGTGGCTTTGCCACTCTGTGACGTCACCAAGGCGAAGCATTCGCCGCGTAGCGGCCAATGCGAGTCGCTGGCCTGCGCGAGCAATGGCCGCGAGGCCATTGCGAGTCGCTGGCTGAGTGCGAGCAATGGCCGCAAAGCGGCCATTGCGAGTCGCAGGCCGAAAATATAACCAGAGGCTCGGCCACAAAGTTAGCGATTTACCGCTCATGTAGCGCGAGTCGCTGCCTGAGCGGTAAATTGCTAACTTTGTGGCCGAGCCTCTGGTTCGATTTTCGGCCAGCGACTCGCAATGCCCGCTTCGCGGCCATTGTGAGCACTCAGCCCCAAAAAGTATTCACACCCCCCCAAAATGTATTCACCCCCCCAAAAAAGTATTCAACCCCCCCCAAAAACTATTCACACCCCCCAAAAAGTATTCACACCCCCCCAAAAAGTATTCAAACCCCCCAAAAAAGTATTGAACCCCACAAAAACTATTCACACACCCCAAAAAGTATTCACACCCCCCAAAAAAGTATTCAACCCCCCCAAAAACTATTCACACACCCCCAAAATGTATTCACACCCCCCCCAAAAAGTATTCACACACCCCCAAAAAGTATTCAACCCACCCCAAAAAGTATTCACCCCCCCCAAAAAGTATTCACACCCCCCCAAAAAGTATTCAACCCACCCGAAAAAGTATTCACACCCCCCAAAAAGTATTCAACCCCCCCAAAAAGTATTCACACACCCCCAAAACGTATTCAACCCCCCCAAAAAGTATTCAACCTCCCCAAAAAAAGTATTCACACCCCCCAAAAAGTATTCACACCCCCCCAAAAAGTATTCAACCCCCCCCAAAAAGTATTCACACCCCCCCAAAAAGTATTCAACCCCCCCAAAAAAGTATTCACACACCCCCAAAAAGTATTCAACCCCCCCAAAAAGTATTCACACCCCCCAAAAAATATTCACACACCCCCAAAAAGTATTCACACCCCCCAAAAAGTATTCAAACCCCCCAAAAAAGTATTGAACCCCCCAAAAACTATTCACACCCCCCAAAAACTATTCACACCCCCCCAGAAAGTATTCACGCCCCCCCAAAAAGTATTCACACCACCCCAAAAAGTCCTCACACCCCCCCAAAAAGTCCTCACACACCCCCAAAATGTCCTCACACCCCCCCAAAATGTCCTCACACCCGATGCATTTGTATCAGGCTAACAGCTATAACTACTATAATCTAATTAATGCACGTTCTAGAATCCCGATGCATTTGCATCGGGCTCACAGCTAGTATATATATAAATATTTAGGGGGGCCCTAGTAAGAGGCATTCCTGTCCTTAGTGTCATCTGCCTTGCCACGGAAGTTGGAACTCTGAGTTTGGGTATGGCTTGCTCTTAGGGTCGGACTGTCCCACCGGGGCATTGGGAAATCCTCAGGTGGGCCCCAAGTCCCCATAGCCATGCCCCCTCTGCCGCACTCCCCTACTACACATAGAGGGCCCGGTTGTCCCCCAGCTCTCGCTACTAAACATATCCAGCGTGCATACCGCACCGATATGATTGGTCTCTGAGCGGCGGAGAAGGGAGATATTATCTCGCTCCTCTACTGCAGGGCCGCTGATAGGACATGATTTCCATCACTGATAGGGGCACGTTGGAGATTGGCAGGAGAG
>JARQOC010000002.1:585208008-585289677 GCA_033576535.1 Allobates femoralis
AAAGGGTTTAGGAATTATAGCTCTGTAATGCATAGCCTCCTCTTTTTCAAGGGACCAAAAGTAATTGGACAATGACTCTAAGGGCTGCAATTAACTCTGAAGGCGTCTCCCTCGTTAATCTGTAATCAATGAAGTAGTTAAAAGGTCAGGGGTGGATTCCAGGTGTGTGGTTTTGCATTTGGAAGCTGTTGCTGTGACCAGACAACATTGCGGTCAAAGGAACTCTCAATTGAGGTGAAGCAGAACATCCTGAGGCTGAAAAAAAAGAAAAAATCCATCAGAGAGATAGCAGACATGCTTGGAGTAGCAAAATCAACAGTTGGGTACATTCTGAGAAAAAAGGAATTGACTGGTGAGCTTGGGAACTCTAAAAGGCCAGGGCGTCCACGGATGACAACAGTGGTGGATGATCGCCGCATACTTTATTTGGTGAAGAAGAACCCGTTCACAACATCAACTGAAGTCCAGAACACTCTCTGTGAAGTAGGTGTATCTGTCTCTAAGTCAACAGTAAAGAGAAGACTCCATGACAGTAAATACAAAGGGTTCACATCTAGATGCAAACCATTCATCAATTCCAAAAATAGACAGGCCAGAGTTAAATTTGCTGAAAAACACCTCAAGAAGCCAGCTCAGTTCTGGAAAAGTATTCTATGGACAGATGAGACAAAGATCAACCTGTACCAGAATGATGGGAAGAAAAAAGTTTGGAGAAAAAAAGGGAACAGCACATGATCCAAGGCACACCACATCCTCTGTAAAACATGGTGGAGGCAACGTGATGGCATGGGCATGCATGGCTTTCAATGGCCCTGGGTCACTTGTGTTTATTGATGACATAACAGCAGACAAGAGTAGCCGGATGAATTCTGAAGTGTAACGGGATATACTTTCAGCCCAGATTCAGCCAAATGCTGCAAAGTTGATTGGACGGCGCTTCATAGTACAGATGGACAATGACCCCAAGCATACAGCCAAAGCTACCCAGGAGTTCATGAGTGCAAAAAAGTGGAACATTCTGCAATGGCCAAGTCAATCACCAGATCTTAACCCAATTGAGCGTGCATTTCACTTGCTCAAATCCAGACTTAAGACGGAAAGACCCACAAACAAGCAAGACCTGAAGGCTGCGGCTGTAAAGGCCTGGCAAAGCATTAAGAAGGAGGAAACCCAGCGTTTGGTGATGTCAATGGGTTCCAGACTTAAGGCAGTGATTGCCTCCAAAGGATTCGCAACAAAATATTGAAAATAAAAATATTTTGTTTGGGTTATGTTTATTTGTCCAATTACTTTTGACCTCCTAAACTGTGCAGTGTTTGTAAAGAAATGTGTACAATTCCTACATTTTCTATCAGATATTTTTGTTCAACCCTTCAAATTAAACGTTACAATCTGCACTTGAATTCTGTTGTAGAGGTTTCATTTCAAATCCAATGTGGTGGCATGCAGAGCCCAACTCACGAAAATTGTGTCACTGTCCAAATATTTCTGGCCCTAACTGTACATCCAGCTATCGGCCCATATCCCTGCTCCTGTTTGCTTCCAAACTTCTTGAAATGCATGTCCACACTGTACTCTCATCCCACATCTCATTCAACTTTCTCTTTGACAACCTTCAAACCGGCTTCCGTCCCCACCACTCCACTGAAACTGCCCTGACCAAAATTACTAACGAGTTACTCACAGCCAAAGCCAACAGACAGTTCTCCGTCCTCCTCCTTCTTGACCTGTCCTCTGCATTCGACACAGTCAACCACTGCCTGCTATTACAGATCCTCTTTTCCATTGGTATCACTGACCTTGCCCTCTCCTGGATCTCTTCCTACCTTTCCAACCACACATTTAGTGTCTCCCACTCCCAGACAACCTTTTGCCCCACCCCCTCTCTGTTGGGGTCCTTTAAAGCTCTATCCTGGGGTAAATCCTTTTTTCAATCTATACCCTGGTCCTGGGACAACTCATAAAGTCCCATGGCTTCCAGTATCACCTGTACGCTGATGACACTCGGATCTACCTCTGTCTATCAGCCATAGCCTCCTTCTTCTTCTCTTGCTTCCTAAAACTCAATGTAGACAAAACCGAACTTATCATCTTTCCTCCATGTCACATACCTTCCTTACCAGACCTATCTATCACAATAAATAACATCACACTTTGCCCTGTACCTGAAGTTCGCTGCCTCGGAGTGACCCTTGACTCTGCCTTGTCCTTCAAACCGCACATCCGAGCCCTTGCCACCTCCTGCGCCTACAACTCAAAAATATTTCCAGAATCCATCTCTTACTCAACCCTCAATCTATTAAACTACTAGTGCATCATCTCGCGTCTCGACTACTGCAACCTCCTCCTCTGTTATAAATAATAATAATAATAATATTGTAATTTCCCTCAAGATCAGTGAAGTCTATCTTATCTTATCTTATCATCCTGAATATGATTGCTAGACTGAGTAGTGTCTCAGAGGCAAGAATACTATTAGTAGTTAGGTCAGTAACTGGAGGCTCAAAATCAAAGATAAAATCAAGTAACAAGATTGAAATCAAAAGAAAAACCAAGGTCAAATACCAAAAGCGCAGTTAAGAAATGAGGCCAAAACAGGAGGGGCATGAAAACAATCATGGTTAAGGTCACTAATCAGATCAAAATCAGAAACCAAGAATCCAAATAACACTAATGATCAGAAAACATCCAGGAACATTAATTTTGCCTGGTAAGTGCCCCTGTATCTTTAGTAGAACAATGTGTGTGAAGCCCTGAGATACTGACCCCTTTACTGCCAAAAGAGTTAAAAGCATTTCATGGTGACAGAAGCAAATATCACTACAACAGATCCAGGTGGAAATGGGACAGGTTGGAATTTTTTTTAATATTATTTTCTTGCATTTCCAAATGTTAATATTTTTTTTAATTCCTGGCCAACCACCTTAAAAGAAAACTGTAGAGCAAATGTTTTTATCATACTAAAAAACTATTTAATTTAAACAGCACCCTAGTTGCCATTCAGACCTAATACACTTTCCCACTTGCAATAGCAAACAATTTGGTTACAATTACCAGGAATGTTTAATTTGGCATCCTCTTAATCAAAAGGTTGCGTCTAGAAATATTGAACACTGAGGACATATTTTTTTCATCTTAAATAGCTATTTAGCATAAGAATAAACTATATGTATGTTAAATATGTGTATTGTGCATCAGCCTATGTCTTCAGTACTCACAGAATTCAATGCAAGAAAAGTTTACTACTTTTGGCTTAGTTTTTCTTTCGTATCTAATATATCCAGATAGATGCAGATAAAATAGAATGCGAAAGCTTTTCTCTTTTGATAAATAGTCATAGACTGAATACTAGCCTCTGAGGTCAAAAATATTTCACTCACAGCACAAACTGAAAATTACTGATCTGAGATATCATGCTGCACCAAAAGATAGTTTAATATGGGCGATCAATGAGAAATATTTCCCAGAAGTACTCAAAAGTTAATATACTTATATGAAAATAGAACCTCAAAACATTATTTATTCAGTAACATTTTATGTAATCTATGAAACACTTTGCATTTTTACTTTGCTGCTCACCAAATGAAAATTGAATGGGACGCTACAACTGAGTGAATTTATTGTTACTTAACCCAAAAGTATTGCAGTGAACCTATCATTTCAAATAATTCAAACACATATTCCTGAGTATATGTTACATTTTTACATAATAATAATAATAATAATAATAATAATAATAATTATTATTATTAGTAGTAGTAGTAGTAGTAGTAGGATCTGCTCTAGATTGATACACTTTTGTAATTATAGCTAGTATTTCATTAATTTGCATTTTAACAAAGTATAGATCACATTTTAGGTTACATTATAAGATTTAGCTAGTATAGTAAGTACCAATGGAAAAATAAGAGACAAAAGTTTAAGCTCATAGAAAACATTCATTTAAAATGACAATTTTTAAAATGGGAAAAAAGGGGGAGAGAAACAACACTAACATAAATTAATCAACAAATTTAGGTGCTGACCATGCCAAGAAACATAACCACCTCACAAGAAATCGACACGGCATATTCAGAAATTTGGAGCACACTAGTATTTGTAAAAAAGTATTTACACAGCTTTATTCAACACATATGCGGACAAAAACAAGATAAAATCAGTTTAGATTTATGGGGAACCACGTACCAGTAAAATACAGTATATGACACAGCTGTCATGTAAATTTATAGCATACACTTCATACATTTAAGGAGGTAATAACTATCTGGTGAAAAGAGGTATAAAAGCATGATGATATATATATATATTATATATATATATATATATATATATGTATATATATGTATATGTATGTGTATATACATATATATATATATATATACTAGATGGTGGCCCGATTCTAACGCATCGGGTATTCTAGAATACTTATGTAGTTGACATACTGTGACTGACAAAACTTGTTCAGTCAACGTGAGTGAACTACATATATATATATATATATATATATATATTTTATATATATATATATAGCAGCGCTATTGTATATGGTGGTACATTACAGCACATGTATAGCAGCACTATAGTATATGGCGGTACATTACACTGCATGTATAGCAGTGCTATGGTATATGGCGGTACATTACTGTACATGTATAGCATCACTATAGTATATGGCGGTACATTACAGTACATGTATAGCAGCACTATAGTATATGGCAGTACATTACAGTACATGTATAGCAGCGCTATGGTATATGGTGGTACATTACAGTACATGTATAGCAGCACTATGGTATATGATGATACTCCGTTCCCCGCGGCCCCCCGCTCTTCCACAGTAAAAGTAAAAAAATCCTCAGTGAGGATACTCACCTGTCCGCCAGCTCACTCCACCTTCGTCTTCTAGGTCCTTTAGGCCTTTAGGACCTGTCGTTGCCTGGGAAACCGATCAGCTGATCGGTCACATGACCGCTAACTGTCAGAGGGACAGGATGGAGCAGGGGGGCAGGATGGTGATGGGGGGGCGGGATGGAGGCAGGTGGGCAGGATGGAGGCAGGGGGGCGGGGCAGGATGGAGGCAGAGGGGGGTGCAGGATGGAGGAGGGGGGCAGGATGGAGGAGGGGGGCAGGATGGAGGCAGGGAGCAAGAATAGCGGGGGGCAGGATGAGGCGGGGGCAGGATGGAGCGAGCGAGGCCGAATGAAGGGAGCGGGGCAGGATGCAGGGAGCGGGGCAGGATGGATGGAGCAGGGCAGGATGGAGGGAGTGGGGCAGGATGGAAGGAGCTGGGCAGGAAGGAGGGAGCAGGGCAGGATGGAGCCAGAGGAGTAGGATGGAGCCAGAGGAATAGGATGGAGCCGGAGGAGCAGGATGGAGCCGGGGGAGCAGGGTGGAGCTGGAGGAGCAGGCTGGAGCCAGAGGAGCAGGGTAAAGCTGGAGGAGCAGGATGGAGGCGGAGGAGCAGGGTCGAGCCGGAGGAGCAAAATGGAGCCGGAGGAGCAGGATGGTGGCGGGGGGGGATGCAGGATGGTGGGTGAGGGGGGCAGGATGTTGGTGGGGGGACAGGATGGTGCGAGCGGGGGCAGGATGGAGCGAGCAGGGGCAGGATGGAATCAGCGGGGGCAGGGCGATGTTGCTGAAGCAACTATCGCTGTTGAAATCACCCTGTTACATGGGGCAACTCGCCAGCGATGTCGCCGCAACTTGGCCATGCCCCTGAGTTGCCAGCGATGTGGCCGGAGATGTTGCCCTGTTTAACAGGGCCTTTAGTCTCATATGGGAGGGCACAGATATATAGATATAGCTACTGGCAAGTAATAAGTGATCAACATGGTATAATCAAGTGCAATGAGAATTTCTTCCTTCCAGCAGCTAGATGGTGAGAAATATATAACAGGCAACCCTTTTACCCCAGTTAAATGAGCACAAATTGTTATCCTATGTGTTGTGTATCACAATGAGATAGAGATTAAACATAATAGGATTCGAATATGATTGGTAATTGTCCCAGGTACCTTATATACTGTGTAGTACAGCAATGTCTTATGTCCAGACCCACTGGTTCCCAGAGAGGGGAAGTGGCAATGGTAAAGAATGTCAACAGAAATAGTGCTCAGTCAAAGTTGGTCAATGAGTGCATGCAGTAAAAGGTTGCATAGTGAGGGGACTCCAGCAGACCCAAAGACACTACCCCACGCGTATCACTGCTAGGGCAGTAGCTTCATCAGGGGAGTGACCGCTATAGTGAAGGATTCAAGTTTATATTGTGTTATGAGAACATTACCACTTCCTCATGAGTGGTGACCGCGGAACCGTAAGTGCGTAATTAGCACATGACTGCGTTGCTTAGAGACAGTACAAGCGGTCACACTAGACCAGAAAGGCGCAGTCGTCATGTGATGATATTGCTTAGCAATGCCATAAGCGTTTACCCAAAACCGGAAATGCGTAATCCGTCCCCATAGGAACGTAATACCATGGAGAACTTGTCATATATTACATGGAGATGCATCATGGAGCAGCAATAAAGCTATGAACATTGTTGTGCTGCATATACATTAGTGGAATCAAGGGAAGCAAAGGTCACAGAGTAGTGGAATAGTAATCAACAATAGCATGTAATGTATACCCCAAAAGAAATATTTAAGGCAGGCTTCACATCACGGTTTTCAGCTTTAGGTTCTGTCTGGTTTGAACCGGACAGAACCTGATCCAGTTTTGCCCCCGTGTGTCCCTATGGTGACGGATTGGTCCTATTTGGCTATTTGGTTTTGTTGCTTGTCTCCCTGATCTGATTTTGGACAGTTTTGCACTGGACATAAAATCGGAGTCAGCATCATTTTTTGTCTCCAGTGCAAAAATTGGACAAAATTGGATCCTCTCAGATCTGGGTTGATCCGGCGCCGATAACATGGGAGTCTATGGGCGCTGGATCCGTTAAAAAATTGGATCGTGTCCCGGATCCGATGAAATTACAGTGCAGGCTTTGATCTATTAGCCTGTGTGTGCAGTGCTGCTGTCCATGGTGCTGAACTTCCAGCCGTGTCTCTGAAATGCTGCTGTCCATGGTGCTGAATGAGCATGGCAGCATTTGAGAAACACAGCTGTGAGTTCAGCACCATGGACAGCAGTACTGCACGCACAGGCTGACAGATCAGCACTGTGGACAGCAGCAGCAAAACTAATTCTGCAAAAAACAGGATCGGAGGGCATATTTTCCCACACTTGCTGCTCATCCTGTCAGGTTCTATCTGGTGGATCCTGCAAAACACAAGACAGCTGAAAACCATGGTGTTAAGCCGAACATTTATCCAGAAAATGGCAGAAACTCACTGGGCAGGTTTCAGCAGTGTTTCTTTATTGTTTATTCCATATAGACATGCCTTTTTTCAGGGGTAGTGGAGGGAGGATGGGGGTCGCAGCAACGGGCCGTTTCACACGGTCTCGTGCTTCGATGGGTCGCAATAACATATCTGTAACCTGGAAGTGCACCCTGGGACACGAAATCCAGCAGAGCTGTGAGGAGAAACAAAGCGTGCCCCTGAGAGAAGGGATAGGAGAACTCTGTGTCGACTTGCTGGTGCCCAGCTGCCCTGAACTAAGTGTCAAGTGTGGTGTTAAGCCGGCTTCACAATCTTATATACATACAGTGTTGGCCAAAAGTATTAGCACCTCTGCAATTCTGTCAGAAAACACTCAGTTTCTTTCTGAAAATGATTGCAATCACACAATCTTTGGTATTATCATCTTCATTTAATTTGTCTTCAATGCAAAAAACACAAAAAGAATTGTCCTAAAGCCAAATTGGATATAGTTCCACACCAAGCATAAAAAGGGGGTGGACAAAAGTATTGGCACTGTTAGAAAAATCATGTGATGCTTCTCTACTTTGTGTAATTAACAGCACCTGTAACTTACCTGTGGCACCTAACAGGTGTTGGCAATAACTAAATCACACTTGCAGCCAGTTGACATGGATTAAAGTTGACTCAACCTCTGTCCTGTGTCCTTGTGTGTACCACATTGAGCATGGAGAAAAGAAAGAAGACCAAAGAACTATCTGAGGACTTGAGAAACCAAATTGTCAGGAAGCATGAGCAATCTCAAGGCTTCAAGTCCATCTCCAAAGACCTGAATGTTCCTGTGTCTACCGTGCGCAGTATCATCAAGAAGTTTAAAGCCCATGGCACTGTGGCTAATCTCCCTATATGTGGACGGAAAAGAAAAATTGACAAAAGATTTCAACGCAAGATTGTGCGGATGGTCGATAGAGAACCTTGACTAACATCCAAACACGTTCAAGCTGCCCTGCAGTCCGAGGGTACAACATTGTCAACCCGTACTATCCGTCGGCATCTTTATGAAAAGGGACTGTATGGTAGGAGACCCAGGAAGACCCCACTTCTTACCCCAAGACATAAAAAAACAGGCTGGAGTTTGCCAAAACTTACCTGAGAAAGCCTAAAACGTTTTGGAAGAATGTTCTCTCTTTTTGGGTAAAGGCATCAACATAGAGTTTACAGGAGAAAAAAAGAGACATTTAAAGAAAAGAACACGGTCCCTACAGTCAAACATGGCGGAGGTACCCTGATGTTTTGGGGTTGCTTTGCTGCCTCTGGCACTGGACTGCTTGACCGCGTGCATGGCATTATGAAGTCTGAAGACTACCAACAAATTTTGCAGCATAATGTAGGGCCCAGTGTGAGAAAGCTGGGTCTCCCTCAGGGGTCATGGGTCTTCCAGCAGGACAATGACCCAAAACACACTTCAAAAAGCACTAGAAAATGGTTTGAGAGAAAGCACTGGAGACTTCTAAGGTGGCCAGCAATAAGTCCAGACCTGAATCCCATGGAACACCTGTGGGGAGATCTAAAAAAGGCAGTTTCGAGAACGCACCCTTTAAATATCAGGGACCTGAAGCAGTTTGTTAAAGAAGAATGGTCTAAAATTCCAGCAGAGCATTTTAAGAAACTCATTGATGGTTACCGGAAGCGGTTGATCGCAGTTATTTTGGCTAAAGGTTGTGCAATCAAGTATTAGGCTGAGGGTGCCAATACTTTTGTCTCTCTCTTGTGTTTTTTCATTGGAGACAAATTAAATGAAGATAATAATACCAAAGAATTTGTGATTGCAATCATTTTCAGGAAGAAACTGAGTATTATCTGACAGAATTGCAGGGGTGGCAATACTTTTGTCCAACACTGTACACTTTCTACTTGATTTTATATGTCTGAAAAGGCTGTTAAAAGGATGCATTTATTTTTTTAAAAAAAGGGGCCCCCCAAAAGAGGAGGGTTGAAGTACTATTTACCCCGCAATGTACAGTTTTGAAAGTGTATTACATCACTAACCAAATATACTTGATTTCTTTTTACTTATAAGGAAGTATGCTTTCTAAGGAAAGTGCACTAAATAATAGGCACATTTCATTATATCAAAAAAAGCTACCAGGAATTTGATCTAAAGCAGTATGTCCCTGGGCAGCATGTTTTTGTGCTACATGTATAAGGCACATCATATGCCCTATTATCTAATAGGATTAACCAAATATGTCAAAGTAGTCATGATATCCCCAAAGTACCAACGGATAAATGATAATAGTATAAACAAAAGTGTGATATATCCCCTTGATTCAATGTCTCCAAAGAATTCCTCTTCACTGGTTTTCTTGGATGAGAGCCTTGATTCGTGGATAACCACTGTTCTGTCTTCTTCCACATGTGGAGCCATGGATATCTAGCATACAACTTAATTTCAGAAGTCTATATTTATTGAGGTGATGAACTTGATTGTGTGAACGATAATGTGTGTGGTAAAAACTAGAACACAAGTACAGAATAATCACAGTCAGTACTGGGTGCATTAAAGAAACTAGCACTAAAGGTACCGTGTACACACGGCAATATTGCTTGCAATTTCACTGGCAATTTGCTGGTTGCAGTGAAAACATGGACACATTGTTCTATTTTGTGGCCGTGTACAAATGGAGCAATGTGTCCATTATTTCACTGCAACCAGCAAATTGCCAGTGAAATTGCAAGCAATATTGCCGTGTGTGACGGTACCTTTACAGTGATAACACAAGTTACAGTCAACATGAGTAACTAGGGTAAAGGTCACTGCAGCAGGCTGTATTCTATACAGAATGCATCTATCTATCTGCATACAGTGCAAAAGGTATTAACTCAAATAGTGTATCTCAGAGCACTATACACTTCACTTTACAGTATTCTACACAGAAATACCTTTGTCTACATACAATGCAAACATGCTAGCATGAAGAATTGCAGGGTATAACACATCTCCTAACACACAGTTCTCTTTGTTCTAATGGCTGGAGCCTAACCTGTTCACACAGATTCTACATGAGAACATGTAACTGCATTGCTCTTGGAATCATCCTACGAGAGGAAGGTTGTAAGGAATGGAGAGTCAGAAACACACATCTTATCTTCTCACTGAAAAACTGAGAAACTGACTACAAGGATCTCATTTTCTCAGAGAAGGAAGGGAGGGCTGTCCCTTGGCACACACTATTCTTAAAGGGGACAGACTAAGAACTCTGCTAGATCATGTTTAACATTTAAACAACGTAAACAGGCAACTATTAATCTATAGGTCATAATTAGTATAACTCAAGTATATCTTTATGAATATTTTCTTAGTTACTCATGAATGGGCAGAGCAACCACCTTGACTTTCCAACTGTGGATTATACCTCATTCTGTTTGGAGCTACACTTCTACCAGATGTTACAACTTTTCATTGGCTTTCACAACTTTGCCTTTTGATACAATTATCCCTTTGGTGCCAGATTTTCTTAAATTTGGGATACACGCCACACTATGTCCAGATTTATTTATAGAGACAGCAATTTAACGGTCTGTGGTCTCACCTGATGAAGGCAGTGCTGTGCTGCGGAAACGCGTTATGGCTTGTTAGAGGTTAATAAAAGCTTTTCACGAATATTTCCATCTCCCTGACTCTTCCTGATCCTAGCGCTCCACAGACAGTTAAATTGCTGTCTCCATTATCCATACCTTCGGGTAATACCGGCAGGAGCAGCTCTGGGCAGGAGGAGAATCTTCAAACATCGTTCCTAAGCCACAAGACCTGCTGGAAGACGCTTGCATTCACCACTGAAGGACCTGTGATGATGTATTTCTGGTTTGGTCACATGACCGCAGTATAGATCTCCAGGCTCTGTGGATACTGCCAGCGGTCCCTGCAAACACCTCCAAGAAGGATGCATAACACTGAGGCGATACACCGCAGTTTTGCAGGGCGTGCACAACAACCTATGGTGAGTGGCCACACGGTCCCTTCCAACAAATTTCCCTTATTTAAACTTCCTTTGCATGCGCTCCCATCCCCCTTTCTTGTCTTATAGATTTATTTATGCACATTTAAGCATGGTAAAATCTGCCACTCGTTGATAGACCATCTACTCTAGTTATAATTTAGGTGCCATATTTCTTATTTGGGATAAAATTTGGGGTACACGTCATACTATGTCCAGGCTTGTTCATGGACCATTTAGCATGGTCACTGAAAGGTTACTATTAAGGGTGTATATATATATATATATATATATATATATATATATATATATATATACTAGCTGGGTGCCCGATGCACAATGCATCGGGATTCTAGCAGAGCGAGTCTCTGACTCGCAATGGCCGCTTCGCGGCCAATGCTTCGCGCTGCTAAGGCGACTCGCCATGCCCGCTGCGCGGGCATAGCGAGTCGCCTTAGAGCTGCTCGCAATGGCCGCTGCGCGGCCAATGCTTCGTTCGTATCCACATGACGACATTGACTCGCAGCGTGAGCGGTCTCAAAAGGGGCAAAAAACCCATTCGTGATTATATAATAGATATATATATATATCGTCATGCTTTTGTATTTTTTTTCACCAAACGGTTATTACCTCTTTAAATGTATGAAGTGTATACTATAAATTTACATGACAACTGTATCGTATATTTTACTGGTGCATGCTTCCCCATAAATGTATATTTTAAGCTGATTTTAACTTGTTTTTGTCCGCATATGTGTTGAATAAAGCTGTGTATATGATTTTTTACAATTACTAGTATGCTCCCAATCTTTGAATATGCCATATCTGTTTCTTTGAGGAAATTTTTAAAGGGATCCTGTCACCTCCACAACGCCTCCTAAGCTACCAAAACACGTCCCTGCAGCATCCTATCACTAATCTCACACTCCTTTTGGCTCCTAAAAGCATCCTGTGAAAGTGCATAAAAACGTTTTAATACTTACTCATTAGGGATTATAATTAGCAGGGGCCATATTCTTTAGCCCTTAGGGTGTGTTGTTTTTCAGCCTGAATGATCCACCCTGTCTCTGTTTGTGTGCTCTGCTTGTGCAGGCTTTGCCCTCCCCCTTTCTGTCACTCACAGAATGCAAATCATTAGTCCTGCCTTCAGCTCCACATCACAGCAGCACAGAGAGGGCTGGATCATTCAGGCTGCAAAACAACACGCCCTAATGGAGTACACTGAGACAGTATAGGTGAGCCCCATGCTTGATAACATGAGTTTGTACCCGCTTCCCTTTATCACAGGTGCACATTATGACTATTATTGACCAATCATGGATATTAATGTTAAATTTTATGATGGTCACGTTGATTGATCTCTATCTTAAAATGTATGGAAGGTTTTACCTGCATCACTGTTATGATAGTATGGAATTTTAAACACGTTTTTGACTGTATCAATGTCACTTTTTACACTAATTATGTAATCACTGTTGTAATTGAATTGCCCTATGGTGAGCTTTATATACCTGTGCACTTTATAGCTCAGATTGTACTGCTTGAAAAAGGCTTTGATAAGCCGAAATGTTGTGGTCCTGGGAATAAATCCACGTTTTTCACTTTTAAAGCATGTGCTGCTGTTCATTTGTTCTTAATATCTATCTGCCGGTAGTGGGGCCCGGTGGTACAGATCAAAAAGAGAGACGTCGTTAGTGGAACAGATTAAGGGGTTAATTTGTCATGACGCCACCTATGAGAGTTCCAGTAACTTTACCGGCGCTGCGGGGCCTCCGGGGAATGGAATGCAGCAATATGGAACATTCCCCACAGGCTGAGCGGTGATCCTCGGAGCCAGAAGCTGCGCAAGATGTTCTGAGGCAGCTGCGGTTACCTTAGCATGCGGATAAACAGTTCATAAGAAGGCACGGACTCTGTAAGTCTCTGTAACGGGATCTTTACTGTAGCCAGCAGGCAGTACATGGCATACAGTTTGTAGGTAGTGGACCGGGTGGACTCAGCAATGACCAGTGTTTCTCAGAGATCCGCGGTGTTCCTCCATTCTAACTAATTGAGTTGCCTTTGTCGCCCAGGAATGCCAGATCGGGTACAAGGAGGCTGCTTGAATGCCCTATCCGGGGTATACGTTCCGGATGCTTTGGGGAGCCTTGGGTCCTTTGGTGGGTACACCGCTGGCCTGACGACTGTGTATGGCGGTGGTGGGGTGGTCCGGTAAAGCGGTCCCTCCACTCCTCTGGTTTGCATAGCAGAGCTGAACTACTGCTAGCTTCGGTACCAGCAAACCGGCTGTAGATGGGCACGGGATGTTTTTGGACCCACATGTTGATGCCCGATGATCGGTTGGTAATGCATCGGGAATAGGGGTGCTCAACTGGGGTAATGACAGGGAGATGGGCCAGGGATTTGGCCAGGGGGCCATACGGAACTGTGCAACCCCCTCTCCTAGGTTGCAGAGCTGGAGATCTTCCTTCTCCTACGTTGCTGTTACTCCTTCTCCTCACACTCTACCACTACACTCCGCCCACCAGGACCTGATTGACCCTCTATGCTAGGTGATGCATGTAGGGTATGGATCTCTGAGTTAACTGTGTGATTGCCGAGTCAGAGAATATTGCTGCTGCAGTTTTGGCTGCAATACCCTCTTGTGACGCACTCGTTGCAGGGCGCCACATATCTATCTAGAGAAAGGAAACAAAAACAGACAGCACCTCACAGGGGATTAAAACACATGTGCATAGCTGTGACACTGAACAACATAATGTGCAAAAACTACAGCAGCACACTGCTACAGCCAACACATGCAATTGAGAGGGTCAAATAGAATACAAAAAGTTTCTTTGTCTGAGAAAAAAATAAAAACTAAAAACATTTTTCAAAAAGCTCAGATAGAAAAAAATGTTTTTTGAAAAATATAGTTATTATAAGGTTCTTAGTGCATGTATTGGCCAATAAATACCTGCCCATCAGCCGCGACAAGGTGACCTTATATGGAAGACACTGACGCAACTGCTGGACTCTGCACTCCTTCCTTCTCATTAGTCCACAGAGTGTCATATGATGTGTGTATATCCTGCTAATGCCCAGGTAACAAGAGACCTTATGTGATCCAGGAGAGGTTTTTAATGTTAAGGGTCCCATCAGATTTAAGGTCACCTTGCCGCAGTACATGGACAAACATTAACTGGCGAATACATGTGCTAAGAACCTTATAATAACTGTATTTAAAAAAAAAAAAAAAAAAATCATCTCATTTTTAATAAAAAAGCATTTTTAGTTTTATTTTTTCTCAGACAATAAAACTTTTTGTATTCTATTTGACACTCTCAATTGCATGTGTTGGCTTTAGCAGTGTGCTGCTGTTGTTTTTGTACATTATCTATCTATCTATCTATCTATCTATCTATAGCGGCCGTCACACACACAGATATCGCTAGCGATATTGTAAGCGATCACAAGCACGCGCAATCGCTTACAATATCGCTCACATCGCTGGTGAGATGTCACACAGACAGACTCACCAGCGATGTGGATCTGCGATCTCGCTGGTTACTAGGGTACACATCGGGTTACTAGGCGCCGCGCGTCGCTTAGTTACCCGACGTGTACCATAGTTACCATCTCCCAGCATAGGCTCTGCCGCTGGGAGATCGCTCATCGTGGTGTTATACACCACGATGAAGCAGATCGCTAAATCGTAAATCGCTAGATCTGAGATCCGGACCTCAGATCTCGATTTTGCGATTTGATCAGATCTCGCTCGTCGTATCTTGCCGTCACACGCACAGACATCGCTTACGCGATGTTTAATCTGCCGCGTTCAAGCGATATCTTGCGCGATATCTGTGCGTGTGACGGCCGCCTTACATCTATCTATCCATCATCTATCTGTTTATCTATCTATTTATCAATCTTTCTATGGTACAATTTTTGGTCTATCTATTAAGCTTTAACTGTGAGTAATAACAGCACTACATTTATAGCAATCACTATAAGGGCATGGTTTTTATTCCATATTTGTCATAATAACATTAAGAAAATAATGTTCACTCCAGTCACTTGTGAACAATTGAGATAAAGAAGCATTTACAGCCTGTTTTATTAAGGTACACTTGCAGCGTAATGCTTAGTTTATATCTCTGTGGCAACACTAATAACTCTCCAGATACTGTAAATTCCTTTGTAGTTTTACATAAAAGGAACATGTACATTTACTGTGACATAGTTCTTCATTCACAAACAACAGGCAATTCAAAATGATTAAAAATTTTAAAGCCACATTAGTGAAAAGCTACTGCTTTGGGAATTATATATAAATCCCATGTCATATCTTAGAATATTTGGACACAAAACTCCATCTGCCCAACAAAGCATAAAAAGAGCCTCTCTTTAAAACTAAAAAAGGGAAAAATGAGGCATATGTCATGTACAATTGTAAAGTAATCATGTGTTATTGGTTTCTTTGGGATTTATTAGTTTGATGTATTCTTGGTTTAAGAGGCCTTAAAATGATCATAATACTTACAATATGTGATTTTTCTGAAAGTTTCTTTTATATTTCTGTAAGAAGATCTTACAGTAGTTTTCACCCAAAAAATCCTTTATCAGGAAAATCAAGTGATGGGGGATTAGTTTAAGGTAATTTTAATAGAACAGTTCCTGAAAGCTGTAATGCAAAAAATAGAAATAGAATGCTTTGAAATTAATATTTTGTGCAATGCACAGGCAATTAAAAATGTTGAAACTTGTGATGATTTTGAGCCAGTTTAAATCAGCTTAGCCAAAACAGGCAGAGCTGGAAAGGAGCCAGTGAGGGACAATTCAGCAAAAGTAGCGGCAATTTTTTTGCCAGAATTGCTTCTCTAGTCCGTAACTTGAGTAGAATTTCTGGAAAGGCACAGGCAGATGCACAATGCTGAGAAGATGCACCAAATTATTATACAAATTGAGCACACAATACTCCAGCTTTTAATTAAAATTGGAGTGCATAATACCAGTCTTAGGCTCTATTCACACTGTGCATTTTTGGTCTGTTTGACTGACGATCATAAACAGATCAAAAACACACTTGGTGAATGTAGCTGCAATGGCTGCAAGGGCCTGGGGCACTCAACCAGCCGGGCGTAGTCAGGGGGAAGTTACGGCAGCAGTCCCGGTGGTCGTGGCCATGGCCGAGCGTCCCCTTGGGTTTGATGTGAGAGTCTTTGGGGAATGATGGTGGTGGTAGGTATGGTGCAAGAGGCGGCAAGGAGGGTGCAGGAAATAAGCAGGAGAACACAAAGGGTGCAGTTTTTTTTACCTTTACTGGCAGTTCTTAGTAGTTACAGCCCAGCTGGGGCATTGTGTCCTTTGGGTTGGCAATCCAGTCAACTCCCAGGCAGTCCAGAGTACTTCACCAAGACCCTCTTTTGTATGCCTTTACAGGTTGCCCCTTTCTGCGCTGTTTCTCCTATATTCCTGCTCTGCACCATCATGCTACAGGGTCCCAAGCAGGTGGCTGTGAGCCCTGTTGAGCGACGGTCGACACATCTTCTGGCTCTAGGTCTAGCCACCATCCTGTGGATTTTCCATGGTAGTTGGCCACTGCACATAAATTTCAGAGGCCCCGGTTTCCTGGCTTAAACTTGCAGGGTTATTGCCAGATTCAAGCCGGTTCCCTCTTGCAACCAGTTCTTCCAGCAATGACCATATGGTGGTTTTACATTCGAGGTCCCTCTGGCCAGGGTTCTGTGGCGACCTACTCACTTGTCCCACTTCTTCCTCTGGCGCTAGCCTCCCCTATAACTCCATCTCTCTGGGTGGTCTTCCTTGACCCTCTGTCTCCTGCACACTGCTCTGCTCTCTCTGTGTTCTGAACCCACCCATTTCTCTTTCTCCTCCACCCAGCCAGTGTTGTGGCTTTGTGGCTACCTACCCACTGGTACCACTATACCCTACAAACTCCCTGTCCTGAGGTGTGGATGGGTGTTGGGTGTGTGGTGTGTGGGTTTCGGTATTATACCTCCATCTTACCTGGGAGTGGGATACCACACCTCTGGATTAGGTGCACTACCTCTGTGGCGAACAGCCTGCAGGTGCGCCACATAGCCTTAATGAATCTTACCCAATGTTTGAGTCGGAGGAAAAGTAGGTATTCAGTAAAAGTAATATGTCCTTTTAATACAAATGTACTAATTATTTTCAAATCATTAGTTAGGACATTTAATTTCATTACAATAGTGTACACAGCGTTTTACTTATCATTTAATAATTTTTTGTAGTGCATTGATTATAATCGGTAATACCAATACTGTAAAAACTCAAATAGCCCAGAAATAAAAACATAATATTAGGAGCGTTCCAGGAACCGTTGAGATCTCCAATACGAACACCTCCTTATTAATCTCCAAAACACAGCAAAATAAAATGGTTAGGAGAAAATGGATAGTAACCCATGGTAACCAACCACCTATTTAATTTCATTCAGCAATAACAGTCTTTACAGGCTAGGCTAATTAAAAAGTGAAAACAATCTTTTTAACTTATTTAGGCCAATTACTTCTCAGGCCTCCCCTTTTACGTTCTTCCTACTATTTCCATGACACCTAATCTCTGGCCTGGTGTCTTGCCTAGGCTGATGCTTCCAAACAAGAAAAGGACCTGGAGTGTCCTAAGTAGAGATGAGCGATGTTTAATTAGAATTGTTCACCAATTTAAAATTCGACCTGTTTTGGGCTATGTTCGAGTCATTCGACGAATTCGAACAATTTGCTAAAAATCCAGTAATTTGAGTTTCTGTTCTATAACGCTTCGTTCATCAAAAGCGTTACTGACTTTTACAGTAATGCTTTTGGTGAACGTAATTATGAGTTTTAGTGCTTAGGAATGAATGATGGGCGGGAGGGGGGCTGTGAGACATGTATGCTGAAATAATGCAGGTCTCTATTTTTTTTTCTTTGCCGCTTACTTACTTGTGGGTGGTCCGGTGTGTCAGTCTATCAGCACGCATAGAGGAAAGTGCACTTTTTTAACACAAGGATCTGTGTCATTGGCTGGCCATGTCACATACCCTTGCCATATAAAACCCAGCCATTTTACCCTGCTCGCCATTTTCTCAGTGCTGCATCTCAGTGTCAGAAAGACACCACAGAAGGGGTAGCTAGTTCTCTGGCCGTGTGGAGGTGTCTAGGGTATGGTTAGTTATATCCCACGGCTACTTCCAGTTGCGGTATTTAGTCAGGTACTGTGGTCAGTATAGTTGCCAACTACTTCTGTGAAGTCTTTTTATGTTACTCCAAGGTCATCGGATCATAACGTGCTGCTTGTGCTGCAGTGTGAAATACAGACCAAGCTAGTTAGATAGATAGCAATTCAATTGCAATTTAGATAGAGGGATAGTTGATAGGATTAGGGACTACTTTAAAGAACAGCCCATTTGAGGGCTAAAAAGCAGTTTTTGCTAGGCAGGTGTCTACAGAGAAAGATAGTTAGACAGCGATTCAATTGCAAGTTAGATAACAGTTTTTGCCAGGCATTTCTGTTCAAGTGTTCTGCAAGCGTTTTTTGAAGCATCTGGCAAAATCTAGCCAAGTAAATAATTTTCAGCTAGAAACATTGTGTGCCAGGCATTGGTGTAGCACTGTTGTGAAGAAAGCTACACCGCCTGTCAGTAATAGCCATTTTTTACTGCAGCTAGCCAAGCAAATCCATTTTGGATAGTAGCAGTGTGTGCCTGGCATTAATGTAGCACTGTTGTGAAAAAGCTACACCGACTGTCAGTAAAAACCATTGTTTACAGCATCTAGCCAAGCAAATCCATTTTGGCTAGTAGCAGTGTATACCAGGCATTGGTGTAGCACTGTTGAGAAGAAAGCTACACCGCCTGTCAGTAATAGCCATTTTTTACAGCATCAAGCCAAGCAAATCCATTTTAGCTAGAAGCAGTGTATGCCAGGCATTGGTGTAGCACTGTTGTGAAGAAAGCTACACCACCTGTCAGTAATAGCCATTTTTTACTGCATCTAGCCAAGCAAATCGTTTTGGCTAGCAGCAGTGTATACCAGGCATTAGTGTAGCACTGTTGTGAAGAAAGCTACACCTCCTGTCAGTGATAGTCATTTTTTATGGCATCTAGCCAAGAAAATCCATTTTGGCTAGTAGCAATGTTTGCCAGGCATTGGTGTAGCACTGTTATGAAGAAAGCTACACAGCCAGTCAGTAATATCCATTTTTTACAGCATCTAACCAAGCAAATCCATTTTGGCTAGTAGCAGTGTGACAGGCATTGGTGTAGCACTGTTGTGAAGAAAGCTATAACGCCTGTCTGTAATAGCCATGTTTTACTGCATCTAGCCCAGTCAATCCATATTAGATAGTAGCAGTGTGTGGCAGGCATTGGTGTAGCACTATCGTGAAGAAAGCTACACCGTCTGTTTGTAATTGCCATTTTTTAGTGCTTGTAGCCAAGCAAATCATTTTAGGCTACTAACACAGTTTGACTAGGTAGCTGTACTGCAGTGTTCTTTTGAAAAGTACCGCCACACAGTGCAGAAAACACTTTTGTCTGGCATCTGCCAAAAACTACTTATAAAAACTATTTAGGCTAGTACCACAGTTTTACTAGCAAGCTGTACTTCACTGTTCCTTTGAAAAGTACCGCCACACAGTGTAGAAAAACGTTTGTATTGCATGTGACCAAAACTACTTACCAAAACTATTTAGGCTACTAGCACACTTTGACTAGGTAGCACTTACTTTATTGTTCTTTTGAAAAGTACTGTCACACAGTGTAGAAAACACTTTTGTGTTGCATCTGACCAAAACTAGCTACCAAAACTATATATGCTAGTACCACTGTTTGACTAAGTAGCTGTACTTCAGTGTTCTTTTGAAAAGTACCGCCACACAGCGCAGAAAACACTTTTGTATTGCATCTGCCAAAAACTAGTTACCAAAATTATTTACGCTAGTACCACTGTTTTGCATATGCAAAAAACTATTTACCAAAACCTATTTAGGCTAGTACCACTGTTTGGCCACTCAGCTCTGCTAGTTTTGCATCCATTGTTTTTTATGCCAACAACTACAGAGTTGCCAATTTCTTACCATCCTAAATGAGTGGTAAAAGGTCTGCTGATAGTGGAAAGGGGAATAGGCGTGTTGGAAAGGGTAAAAATCTTTGTGTCCGTGGGGTAGGTGCTAAAGTAACAGAAAGATCTGGTGAACAAATACCATCTTCAAGCCAAACTAAAATGTCTACTTCTTTACGTAGATGATCTGATATCAACCCTTTCTTACGCAGCAGAGCATCGCTAAAACTTGTAGATGAGGCCCAAAAACAGCAGGTGCTTGAATGGTTATTAAGCACTCCATTAAGTGGGCTCTCCTCCACCTCAACTTCAACATCACAAACACTCATCCTCAGAGATGTCACCCCAATCGCACTTGCTTCCTCACAGCTCACAAGTCTCCAGCTGCCCTATTGACTATGGGGAAACACAGATTAGTGAGTCTGCAGAGCTGTTCACTCATACTATAGCATGAGAATCAGAGGTCAAGATGAGGAAATGATCTGCACTGATGCCCAAAATCTTTGTGAGTCGGATCCAGTCCCACATGAAGAAGGGTCAGAGCATAATGTAGACCCTTATTCGCAAACTCTAACCCCTGTTGGTGGAGATAATGAGGCAGATATCTGATTGGACTGACAACTTGACTTTTCACTCAGGGCAGGAAGAGGTTGGCTCTAAAAACAACGAGTGTGAAAACACACAGTGTGATGATGAAGTTGGAGATCAAACTTACTGGCAACCCACATGCAGGCAGTTGATGAGCTCATCAGAGGAGGTGGAGGAAGATGCTAGTGACGAGGTAAGGTTGCGGCTTCCTTGAGAGAGATGGAGTCCTGGAAGCACGTCAACAACTGCATCCTCAGCCACAACTCTGCCTCTGTGCAGAAGTCGTGGTGGCTCTGCACGTTGCATGGGCGCTAAGCCTTACCTAGCCTGGGCCTTTTTACTGATCGCAAAGGATGACCCAACTCATGTTATCTGCCAAATTTATAAACAAAAACTGAGTAGACCTTTTCATGAATGCGACGTAATAAGTCCACCTGCACCTCCCTCACAGATAAGCAGTTTGTCTGGGACACTTTACTCAACCCTGTCTCAGCACAGCAGCCAGCCCTCCGTCCCGCAGATGTGGACAAGTAAAAGACCATTTCCTGCTACCCATGCCAAAGTTGAGAGACTGAATTTCACCATCTGCAAGCTGTTGGCTACAGAAATGCTACATTTCCGTCGGGTGGAAACAGTGGGTTTTCGAGACCTTATTGCCGTCGCAGTCCCCCAATACCAGATGTCTAGTCGCCACTACTTCTCAAAGAAAGCTGTGCCAGCGCTACACCAGCATGTCGCACACATCATGTCTTCCTTGAGAGACTCTGTGTGTGACAGGGTGCATTTCACCACTGACACTTGGAAGAGTAAGCATGGACAGGGGTGTTACATGTCGCTGACTGGGCACTGAGTGACTATGGTGACAGCAGGAGAAGGGGCTGCTGTAAAAGTCTTGCCATCCCCACAAGTTGTGCATCAAACCTCTGTATCTAGATGTTTCTCCACTGCTTCTGCCTCCTCCACGTCGTCTAGGTACGCCACCTGCACCCAAAGCCTGTCTAATTATGTGACCCGCATTCAAACTGCTCAGACAGAATTCAGCTCACCTCCTTACTATACTGGCAGCAGGGCTCAATGCCATCAGGCGGTGTTTATATTAAAGTGTCTGGGAAATGTGAAAAATGTCTGTACCATGTTAGCCAGTAGATAGAAAAATATTAGATTCTGAGAGTTCTCAGTGGTTGATACTTTTTAATGGCTAACTGAAAAGATGGTAAGCATAGCAAGCTTTCGAGACACTGTGGCCCCTTTGTCAGGCACATAATGACACAGATTCTGAAAACACATACATATATACATAAGCAAATGAAATAAAATAAAACCAAAACAACAACAGCCTTATATGTTATAGTAAATGCGACAGGTGACGTAAAACAGAGTCAGGCTAGGGAGCAAGAGATGGGGAATTGAAATTAAAAGTCTAAGATAAGCAGAACAAATTGAATAATAATTATATGGTAGTGGTATGTAGAGAACTGAAAATACTTAAATGAGTTGAGGAAGGCAATAAAGGGAAGCAAGGGTGTTCATGTCAAAAGTTCATTGTCCTCAAAATTGAGTCTGTTGTAGATGTGTTATTCCCAATGTGAGTCAAACAGCTGAGGAGTTGTGGTCAGCTATAGAGACAGAGTTGAATGAATGGTTGTCTCCACTGAATCTGCAGCTAGAGAAGGCCATGTGCGACAATGCTGCAAACCTGGGAGCGGCTCTTTGCTGGGGCAAGGTGACACACGTGCCTTTTATGGCTCATGTCTTAAACCTAGTGGTCCAGCAGTTTCTAGCCCACTATCCCGGCCTAGATGCGCTTCTGCACAGGGCACGGTCGCTGTGTGCTCACTTCCGCCGTTTGCCTTCCGCAGCTCAAAAAACTTCTACAGAAGTCGTTCAGCCTGCCGGTTCACTGACTGAAATGCGATGTGCTGACACAATGGAATTCCACTCTGCACATGTTGCAGTGCCAGTGGCAGCAGAGACGAGCCCTGGTGCAGTATGTTATGACATATAGCCTGGGCCAACGCAATCCAGAGGTGGGGCAAATCACGCTGCTGGAGTTGTCTCAGATCAAGGACCTCTGCACCCTTCTGCACAGTTTTGAAATGGCTACAAAGATGTTTAGCGCTGACAATGCCATTATCAGCATGAAAATACCGGTCATCTACATGCTGGAGCATACTTTAACTGGTATTCAGAGTCAGGTGGTAGGCCAAGAGGAAGGGGAGGAAGTACAGGAGGAGACGTATGCAGAAGGGATAACAAGATTAGGGTCAGAAAGCGACACCAAAAATTAACCAGGCAGGGAGTAAGACCACCACCACCCCTGAAAACAAATGGATTGGGTAGGAAGGCAGAGGCAACAGGGGCAAGGGGGCACTGAGGCGAATCGTTAGCCACCTCATTGATAATGGAAACAGACCATATGGATTCCATACCACAATCTCCTCAAACATCCACCACGAAGCTCAAGGTAATTAACCTCTTTGACCACAATCTTTCCAGAGAAGGAATTTCCGTAGAGGTCTGACTTTTTCGCCCATGCATGGGTTGGACAAGTTCAATTATATTTTTATTATTTAAATATAATTGAAATTAATAATTAATGGCTAGCTTTTTAGCAGGTCCAATCAATAGAGAACAGTGGGCACTAGATGCCCAAGATGCCTTCTCTGAGCCCATGACTAATGTAGGCAATAGCCCATGTATAAACATAAAAACCACCTTTCAATCACTTACAGGTTGTTACAAGGACAACATTAGATCGTGGTGGGAAATACGATCACTTGAGAACTATATTAAAAACAGAATCATCCCTGCTGGTCTGAGAGTAAACCTTGCCCCGGCTAAGAGGACACGGTCCCCCGAGTTAATGACCTCTTGGGAAAAAGAACTCACTAACAGCTCTGTAAGACTAATGGAAATTCTCCTCAAAGAAGAAAAACTAATATTTGAGGAGACCTCTAATAAACTCAACAACTTGTCAGAAGAGGCTCTAAAGTATAAGTTAGATCCTGATTTTCCAAGAAGAGAGACAGCGTAACAGAAACAATTGATAAATTCCAGAATAACTTAAAAGAAAGGAAACAGAAACAATACCAACGCGATTACATTGACTTTAGTGACAAGAAAGCATACCCTTTCCTGTTAGACTCACAAAGCAATCCAACTGCCCCAGAACCTACCCAACCTGTAAATACTGATATTTCCTCTTCCGAGGGAGAAGTATCAGAAGGGGAGAACAACCAATTAGCATTAAGTGACATACTAGCTCGATTAGAGAGAGCTAATAATGAAAGGGTACCGAAGAAACCAAAAGGGAGAGGGCGGGGGAAAGGGAAACCAAGATTGGATATCCCAAGACCAGAACCAAGACCTGGTCCCCCTGTACAACACCAACCATCTTCATTATTGGGTACCTTTTCCACACCAGCACCTGCTCCATCTTTTTTGGAGCAGGGTTTACACCAGCGGGGTTACGATTTGAGAGATCGTTCAGGAATCCGTACTCCCCATTACCATTAGACCGACCTACACCGACAAAGAGGAGCCAACAGGAAGACCCCGATGAACTTAAGATCATAAATCTAACAACAGAAGTGTTAGGTGAGACAGAGCTTGAACTCCTCAAGCAGGGACTGTCTTTTGTACCCACAAACAATTTTGATGTCTTCAAGTAGGTCAAATAGAAAAAATAATTGTCCACGTATGTTACTAGTGCAAAAAACGTGTTGTTTTATTAATGTCACACAGTACATACACCAACGTTTCGGCCATCGGCCTTCTTCAGGGTACTAGTACAGAAATATTACATGAAATTAATACAGAGATAAAACCATACATACAATGCTTCGTGACGGTGTAATCACCTCGTGTGATTGCTGGGAAGTGACAAGGAAAAAAAAACAACACTCTGTGTCCGTGTAAAGAACAACTAGGTCACAATGAGGGCAGTGTGGTGGGAAAACCTGGCCGAAACGTTGGTGTATGTACTGTGTGACATTAATAAAACAACACGTTTTTTGCACTAGTAACATACGTGGACAATTATTTTTTCTATTTGTGTGCCCAGACTATACTACTTAGGATTTGCAATTTTTTCTGGTGCACCCACCTAAAATACGTGAGCCTTCCATACTCTTTTTGTAGTGTTGATCCTCTTTTAGGAGGTGCTCCGTATATTTAAATGTCCTTCCAGACCTTTTCATACGACGATGATCATACCAACACGATACTCTCACGGGTAAGAAAACCTCATGAGTTTCTGGACACTCCTCCTGAGGAGACCCGTGCGACAAGTTTTGAGAGAGAACTTAAGAAACAAACGGCTTTGGACTTACATTATGTAACCTTGGCTGAATACCATCGGGCCCAGAGGATACCACGAGGCCTACGTGTTTCTCTTCGCCCGACTCTTTTTTCAGACAACGAAGCCTACTGCATGAAGTACGAAAGCATCCTTAATAAGTGCTCTATGGACTTAATCCTATTGACCATCGAATTTTTACACGAGGAGTTGGAGAAGCTCAGTGAGAGTGTCGTCACTCTTGAAGAACAACTTAAAGACTCCCTATCAATCACCGACTTTGAAAAAGCCAAGAAAAAAGCCGTGACTGCTAATAACGACTTCAAAAAAACCTTACAAGCTAGGAAGAAGGCGAAATTCAACCGGGATAAGGAGGATTACGAAAGACAACAGGTGTACAGATGGCGATCTGTAGAGCCAGCTCCTCCCAGAACAGGCTATTATTCTTCCTCAGGCTCAGAAGGAGAATATGGACACCCACCTGCTTACCCACCATACCCTCACTATCCTCCCCAGTATCCTCCTCCTCCTTTTTTAGGTCGGCGTCCGGCCAGAAAAAGACACGGAGGGGGAAGAGGCGCTCCAGGTCCTTCACGAATGGTACTCAGGTCACAGGTGGGTCCTCATTGGTTTACAACATATCCTCATATAGCCTCTCCCCCACAGAACTTCACGTCCTACAGAAGGGACTCTCCTTCAGTCCCACACCGTCCTTCAGTTCCTTTCAACTTGATCAAGAACTAAATAGATTTTTCAGGTCCTTAAGACTTAAAGCTCACTTTTTAGTGAATCCTGCATTAACACCAGTAACTAGCACTGACACCACGATTAACCTTAAGGATCTTGGTCTCTACAGGCCAAGCTCCTTTATGCCCCCTAAAAAATACCATTCGGTTGAAGCATATGTTGAGCTAGTTACACGTGATGTTCAAAACGTGGAAGACCAAATCCAGAAGGGTGATTTACGTCTAAAACATAACCTGACACCGGACGAATCGAGGGCCCTGTCAGATCTTAAAAGTAATTCAACAATAATTATTAAACCGGCTGACAAAGGCGGTGCACTGGTAGTGATGGACAGAAGTTACTACATTAATGAGATACGCTCCCAGCTATCGGATACCTCGACTTATGAAACGATAACAAGAGACCCTACTTCGGACATCCAAAAAGAGATTAGACAGATGATTGACCTTTACAAAAAGAATGAGGTGATTGACCAAAAATTGGCTGATTACCTCATTAACCAGCACCCTATAACACCGGTGCTTTATACCCTCCCAAAAATTCACAAAAATCTTACCAGACCACCGGGACGTCCCATTGTGGCGTCCACGGACTCGGTCCTCTCACCATTGTCTAAAGTTTTAGAAAAGATGCTTAGTCCTCTTGTACCTACGTTTAAGTCTTACATCAAAGACACTAACGCGTTTTTGGATTTAATCAGAGAGTTGGACCATGTTCCCGATGACTCCATTCTCGTCACACTAGACGTTAATAGCCTATACACCAGTATAGACCACAGTATGGGCATTGCTGCTGTCCAATGGCTCCTAGACCAACAAGACGGGTATAATTCCTCTCAGAAAGCATTCTGCATTAGCTTACTACATATGGTACTTGAGAAAAATTTCTTCCTCTTTGAGGATACTTTCTTTTTGCAGAAACGGGGCACAGCAATGGGGGCTAATGTAGCCCCACCCTATGCTAATATTTACATGGGTAAATTTGAACACGATTACGTCTATCAACATCCTCTAGTAACGGAACACGTCCTAATTTGGCGCCGTTACATAGATGATATTTTTTGCATCTGGCGAGGACCCGAATCATCATTATTTTCCTTTTTTCATGATCTCAACTCCCTGGTTTCCAACCTCTCGTTTACCATTCATCACGATACGGAACAGATTAACTTTCTGGACACCAGGGTCATGATCGACCCCACTGGGCGTTTGACGACAGACTTGTATGTCAAACCCACCGACAGGAATAGCTTACTCCATTACAGTAGTAGCCACCCACGACATGTGAAGATCTCACTACCGAGATCTCAGCACGTAAGAATTGATAGGATTGTCTCTGACCCAGAAACCAAAATACTGAGACACAATGAGATGACCACTAAATTCCGGGAACGGGGATATCCCGAACACATCTCCCAAGGCCACTCTTTTTCCCGACAACCTAGGACTCCTTTAGGTCCACGGATACCATTTGTATCCACTTATCACCCTTTCAGTAAACTCATCCAAGGGGTGATTCTGAAACATTGGCACATACTGAATTCCAGTTATCCTGATATCCCTGAATTTGCTAGTCGACCATTGTTTTGCCATAAAAGGGCACCTAACATCAAACAGACATTAGTACGGGCAGACATTGGCTCTAGTAAGAGAGTACCACATCAACTAACACTACAAACACCCCGGAAGGGAACTTTTCCCTGTCTTAGTTGCAACCAATGCAATAATGTTATCAAAGGTAACTTTTTCACGCACCCCGTACAGGAAAGAGATTTCCAATCAAAGGATTCTTCACTTGCGCATCCACTTTTGTGGTGTACCTAATTAAATGCCCCTGCGGTCACGTATATGTTGGGGAGACCACCCAGCATATACGTGACCGCATCAGCAAACACAAATCCACAATTCGATGTAAAAATTTGCTTTTGCCTATTCCATACCATTTTGCGTGTCATGACCATAGCGTATCGCAATTACGCTTTCAAATCATAGAGGATGTCCCTCCTCAAAGAAGAGGAGGGGACCGGATTTGTAGGCTCAAAATGCGTGAGGCCTACTGGATCCACACCTTGCAGACATTAGAGCCTTTAGGTCTTAACCGCGAGGATGAGCAATTCTGATTGGCCTACTTTTTCTTTAACACTCATGTCCGCTTGGTTACAGGGTCACTATTATGTACAGTACCATAGTCATGAATATTGTTTGCTTACATTTATATGTTAGTGTTACTTTTAACTGTTCACCTTTTTCTTTATAAAGGTTGTACCTTGATGATGAATATGAATATATATATATACTAGCTGTGAGCCCGATGCGATTGCATCGGGATTCTAGAACTGGTGTATAGTTTATGAAATTAGATTTTTAACTAATAATCCAATTATTCCATGATAGATGGCGGCCCAATTGTAAAGAATCGGGAGTGTAGCATGCATATATACATTATTCATTCAAATTTGACAATAATGCACATAAGACATGATATCTATCTATCAACTACCAATGTTTGTATGGTACATGTCAGTGTAGTACATGTCATGATTCTAAGGCAAGGCTTTTCGTACAGATACTGGCACTGATGTTTTGTACAGATTACGTATATTCAATTTATATATGAATATTAATAATCTATGATTAAGCCAGTACATGTTTCCCCACCAACCACGGGAAGGTAGCCTTACAACTGGTGGGACCTACTCTACTCTACCCCTAATAATTAATAGTTAGACTCCTTTTAAAGCAGATATTTTTTGGCTATTTGCAGAAGGTGTAGAATAACCATATACAATTTCTGCACTTGTCACCAAAGGACCTACCTACAGCTGACTTTCAGCAAGTAACATGTAATGTATATGGAACTTGCAATTAGCTTGCAATAAATACGGCAAGCACAGCTTTAACATGTTGACTAAATGCAACCACTAAAAATCAGAGCTAACTGTGATTTTGGCAGTTGAAACTGTTGAAAGCACATGTGCCGCAACTACTGCAAGTAAAGCACAAATTCCATTAACATTTCATGCAACTTACAGTAAGAGTGCTGTAGGTCACCATTAGACAGCAAGTGTCAAAATTGATGTGTTCACACTATAAATTCCACAAATAGCAGAATAAGTCAGATTTAAAAGAAAATGTCTATTCTTTCCCTATGTGTCTAAATATGTATCTATGTGTCTAAATATGTACCTATATGTATGTATGTATTTATATGTACAGAACACACTTCAAGATAGAGATGTGTGTGAACAGCTGTCCCACCCGTCTCTAATGCTGCATTCAGACTTGCAGATGCATCTGCAGCATTTTGCAGATGCATCTGCATGCAGACAGTAAACCCTATCTTTATAATGGGACGCACAGTGTCTGCAGATGCTTCCAGACAGCCAAGCACACCCATTCACTCCTATATGTGATCTCTGCGCAGGCAGATGCTTGGGTACAGATCACAGACTCTACTCCGCACCAGGGACACGACATGTTGCATCCCTGGTGATGGTGGGAGTGTGTGATTTGTATTCAGGCATCCGCCTGCGCACAGATCACATATAGGAGTAAATGTGTGTGCACAGCTGCCTGCAAGCATCTGCAAACACCATGCGTCCCATTATAAAGATAGGGTCTACCGTCTGCATGCAGATGATTCCAGATGCATTTTCAAAACGCTGCAGATGCATCTGCAAATCTGAAGGCAGCCTTAGCTGTTCACAAAAACCTGACCCTGTGTAAAAAGAAAATGAAATCTCGCAGCAGCTATCCTGCTGAAGCTTCAGGTTCTTATCACTAAATGCAAGCATTTAGATGATACACATCTACAATCTACTATAAAATGTGTGTTTATATACATATACTATGAAATTTAAAAAGAAAGTTCAAAAGCTAAAAAACTAAGTACTATATATTTTAAATAACTATTTTATATCTAAAACTTATTTATAATATCTTTATAAAGAAAGTAATATTTGTGGTATTTTTGTCTATTTCTATTCTTCTACATCTATAGCTAAATTAAATTATTGTAATATTTGTGTTTAATTAGAAAGTATGTATGTAAATAGAATATGTATGTAAATAATTAAAAGTAAAATATTTTTATACACTATATTTTTAGTGAAAAGTGAAACTAAAGACTATATTTCTTAAAGACCTATTTAATATTTAATAACTAATTATAATGTCTATCTAAAACTAAAGTAATTTGTTTGGTATTTTTGATTATTTCTATTGCTATACATCTATTTGTAAACTATTTTTTATAATTTTTTTGGTCAATTCCTACACATCTATGGGCAAAGTAATTTTTTTTTTTTTTTTTAGTACTATACATCTATGGCTAAACTATTTTATGGGAATATTTTTGTTTAATTAGAAAATAATTATGTATCTAAATGTAATATGCATATAAAGAATTTAAACTAAAATATTTCTATATACTATATTGTTATTGAAAAAGAACACTAATGACTATATTTATTAAATAACTATTGTATATATAATAACTAATTTTAATATCTTTTTGTAAAACAAATAATATATATTTTTTTTTTATATTACTATACATCTATGGCTAAACTAATTTATTGTAATTTTTGTATTTAATTAGAAAATAAGTATGTATGTAAATCTAACATGTATCTAAAGAATTTAAAATAAAATATTAGAGAGAATATTTGTAGTAAAGAGTATTTCACTACTGGGCAGCAATTTGACTTGAATGGGTGTATCCAACACTTTCACCTTATCATTGCATCGTGTTTTTACTCGTGAAAAATCCACATATAACTGTCCATGTCCAAAAAGTGTTTGTGACAAAAAAATCCGTACTTTCTTCAGTGTATGGCCTTAGGATTTGTTGATGGTCATGGAAAAAGTAGACTTCACGGGAAATTGTTGACGTCTTAACTTGAAAGGTGAGGCAGTTTCTGATGGAGATAAATAAATCCTTGGTATAAACACCACATTTCCTTCTGCAGACCCAGTAATGACTTTTGCTTGAATGAGATTGTCAAACAAAGTGATGAGAATGAAGCGATTCCCATTGCAAAGACCTTTTATGCTGTTTAAGGTGTGCAAAAGCATGACAATGCTACCAATGTGTAATTTGAGGCGATGATAAGGCATTCCCATTGGTGTGAGTGAATTTAAAAATTCCACTGGATATTGGTCTGAATCTTCAGTCTGAATGGAATCATCACTAATGTACTCAGTGTATTCACCAGCAATGCAATCCATAACCTGAGAGTTCACCATTTCCACATGGACATTTTTAGGACAAAGATTGTCATGTGATGCAGCAATGTGAATGCTTTCATTGTTATATATTACATTTACATACATGATAGATATATCTAAAGAATGTAAAATAAAATATTCTTATAGACAATATTTTTTGTAAAGACTTTTTCTGAATGAGGCAGCAACTTTCCTTTAATGGGTGTATGCAGTACTTTCACCTTAACAATACATCTTCTTTTCAGTCGTGAAAAAGCCACATATAACTGTCCATGTCCAAAAATGGGTTGTTGGGCAAAAAATCCCTACTTTCTCCAGTGTATGGCCTTGGGATTTGTTGATGGTCATGGGAAAAGTAGACTTTACGGTAAATTGTTGATGTCTTAACTTAAAAGGTAAAGCAGTCTATGATGGAGAGAAATCAATCCTTGAAGTAAACACCACAATTCCTTCTGCAGACCCAGAACTGACTTTTGCTTGAATGAGATTGTCAAACAAAGTGATCACAATGAAGCAATTCCCATTGCAAAGACCTTTTATGCTGTTAAAGGTGTGCAAAAGCATGACAATAGTACCAATGTGTAATTTGAGGCGATGATAAGGCATTCCCATTGGTGTGAGTTAATTTAAAAATTCCACTGGATATTGGTCTGAATCTTCAGTCTGAATGGAATCATCACTAATGTACTCAGTGTATTCACCAGCAATGCAATCCATAACCTGAGAGTTCACCATTTCCACATGGACATTTTTAGGACAAAGATTGTCATGTGATGCAACAATGTGAATGCTTTCATAGTTATATCCATCATGTATGTAAATGTAATATATATGTAAAGAATTTAAAATAAAATATTCTTATAGACAATATTTTTTTTAAAGACTTTCTGAATGAAGCAGCAACTTTCCTTGAATGGGTGTATGCAGTACTTTCACCTTAACAATACATCTTCTTTTCACTCGTGAAAAAGCCACATATAACTGTCCATGTCCAAAAATGAGTTGTTGGGGAAAAAAAATCCCTACTTTCTTCAGTATATGGCCTTGGGATTTGTTGATGGTCATGGAAAAAGTAGACTTTACGGTAAATTGTCGATGTCTTAATTTAAAAGGTAAAGCAGTCTATGACGGAGATAAATCAATCCTTGAAGTAAACACCACATTCCTTCTGCAGACCCAGAACTGACTTTTGCTTGAATGAGATTGTCAAACAAAGTGATGACAATGAAGCGATTCCCATTGCAAAGACCTTTTATGCTGTTAAAGGTGTGCAAAAGCATGACAATAGTACCAATGTGTAATTTGAGGCGCTGATAAGGCATTCCCATTGGTGTGAGTGAATTTAAAAATTCCATTGGATATTGGTCTGAATCTTCAGTCTGAATGGAATCATCACTAATGTACTCAGTGTATTCACCAGCAATGCAATCCATAACCTGAGAGTTCACCATTTCCACATGGACATTTTTAGGACAAAGATTGTCATGTGATTAGCAATGTGAATGCTTTCATTGTTATATCCATCATGTATGTAAATGTAATATATATCAAAAGAATTTAAGATAAAATATTCTTATAGACAATATTTTTAGTAAAGACTTTTTCAGAATTAGGCACCAACTTTCCTTGAATGGGTGTATCCAGCACTTTCACCTTAACGTTACATCTTCTTTTCACTCGTGAAAAAGCCACATATAACTGTCCATGTCCAAAAACAGGTTCTGGCAAAAAAATCCCTACTTTCTCCAGTGTTTGGCCTTGGGATTTGTTGATGGTCATGGCAAAAGCAGACTTCAAGGGAAATTGTCGACGTCTTAACTTGAAAGGTAATCCAGTCTCTGATGGAGATAAATCAATTCTTGGAATAAACACCACATTTCCTTCTGCAGAGCCAGTAATGACTTTTGCTTGAATCAGATTGTCAAACAAAGCAATGACAATCAAGCGAGTCCCATTGCAAAGACCTTTTCTGCTGTTAAAGTTGCGCAAAAGCATGACAATGGTACCGATTTTTAATTTGAGGCGATGAGAAGGCATTCCCGTTGGTGTGAGTGAATTTAAAAATTCCACTGGATATTGATCTGGATCTTCAGTCTCATCAGGATCAATGGAATCATCACTAATGTATTCAGTGTATTCACCAGCAATGCAATCCATGACCTTAGAGTTCACCATATCCACATGGTCATTTTTAGGGCAAAGAATGGCATGTGATGCAGCAATCTGAATGCTTTCATTGTTATCTACATCAATGACAATGTTTTCACCAAATATAGCAAGAATGATTGAGCCAGTGCAGATCATGTCTTGTGGGATTTCAATGGTATCATCTCCAAGGTTGAAATCATTGGACAATTCACCATTTCCCAGTTGAAGTAACCAACGGCTATAATCAGGATCAATGGAGCGCATATTGTTGAAGAGTGGCAATTGAGTGAAAAGCTGCCATTGTCGTGAGTATTTAATACAACTCTCTATAATGTCAGTTCTTGTACCATGTGGGATGATAGGCAGACACTGTCGAAAGTCTCCTCCCAGAACAATGACTTTCCTCCAAAAGGTGTTGTATTTTTCTTGGAGATATCTGTTGTCATGACATCGCGTAAAAGTTGATCAATCACATGCAATGCATATTTAGATAACAGAGTGGACTCGTCAATAATGAAAAGTTTGGTACTTTTCAAATGTTGTGCAGCATCTGTATCATTTTTAATCCTTGAAACGGAAGTTTCATTGATTGGAATTGGTATTCCGTAAAGTGAATGGATGGTTCTTCCTCCTTGCAGTAAGTTAGCTGCAATCCCTGTACTGGCTGCAGGTGAGACAATTTCGCCTTCTCCTCTTAGTTCATGAATTAATAAATCATACAGGTATGTTTTACCACTGCCACCTGGACCGTCAATGAAAAAGCACTTAGGTTGTCCACTTCTATCGTGTAAAGCTTGATTGATCGCATCATAGGCCAAAAGTTGGTGGTCATTTAAAGTAGCTTTCATTTGCTGAGCTCTTCTTAACTCATCATCCTTGTTGTATAGTGGAGCGATGTATGGCTTTCTTTTTGGTCGTGGTAGATTAAAATCAGTAAAAGTTTTGCCATGAAATTTTAGAATAGTTTGGACATCAGTCATAGCATATCCTTCACAATTCTCACACTCCTCAGTGTTGGAGTGATATGCATGGCAGTAGTCTTGGATAAAGTCTTGTTTAAATTCTTTCCACAACTCCAATGGATGAGCTGGAGGCCCAAAAATACATATATATGCGAACATATCACGAAGCTGTGCAGGCATGTTGAGAACACAGGCATCCAATAAAGTATTTCTCCAAACAGTGTCATCGAAGAGCAATCCAAGAGCTAATGCTGCCTCTTTGAAAGTTGGGTATGTCACTTCATTAACAGTCTTAATGTTGTCAAAACTTGTTGCTCCTTTGACATGCAGTAACAACAACCTCAAATAGTACCGTTCTTGATCTTTCATACTAACAGTATACATTCTTCCAATCACTGAAGAACCTCCTCGCTTTCTAACTTCCCATGCACCTTCTTTCCAAACATAGTGCTCTGGAATTTGGCGGTAGAAGTAATCATGAGCATGCGGGTCATTCTCATTCAGCTCAAAGTAGCCCATCAGAGTAGATTTTCTGTGCATTGTGGAACTGATGTCGTCAACAGAGTCATCCTCATGAAAATAAAGCGGTTGAGAATGTGGGAGATGTACGGCCAGGCGAATAATGGAGTGCGATTGTCTATGCATCGGGTAAGCAAATATTCTCCAAGCTGCCTCCGGTGCACTCACGTATCTTGAATACATGAATTGATATGTTTCATCATGGTGAATATTGGTTTGGCAAATTTCAAGATTGGCTTTATCATGTCCTTTGTAGACATATTTGAATAGGTATTTTACACTTTGAATGGAAGCACATACCTCAACATTAATATGACACTTGTATGTTAATAGTAGGTAAGGGTTATAGGGAACAACCCAAGAATTATCAATCATCTTTGAACGGATTTGTAAGGATGATCCTTCCTTTCTTTGATAAGTAGGGTATGCATCCTTAGCTATGAGTGTTCTTGGTTGGAAATCTTTAGGAAAACCTTTCTTACACTTGCCAAGATCCATACATGGAGAATTGGGGTTGTGTTGACCACAGGGTCCATGAATCATGTGTTGCATCACAATGTCATGGAGCAGAGGGTATTCTTCTGGATCAGGGATTTCAGCCCAAACTATATTATCCACTTCAACCTCAGTTCTTAGTTTGGATTTGCTATCCAGAATGATCAAAATATGAGCGTGTGGTAGGCCACGCTTTTGGAATTCAATCACATGAACCATTGCACAAACTTTGCCAAATAATCCAGTGTTAATTTCTTTTAATAGGGCTTCCAGTTTAATTCTGAAGACACGGGCCACTAAATCAGGTCTATGTTCCACACGCTGCCATGGCTCTAAATTGTTTGTAATCTCCCTCCATTTAGGATTACAGGTTATGGTTACAAAAAGATCTGGTCGTCCAAATTTAGTCACAATAGCCATGGCATCCTGATAGCGTTGCTGCATGTTTCTGGGACTGCCTTCAAAAGAAGATGGTAAAATGACCGTCTTGCCAATGGGAATACCTTTCTCAACAGATTGTTTCAGAAGATGTTCCTGGAGTACGCAATAATCCTCCACTTTTAAATCCTTTTGATGATGACGGATAAAATTTAAGCGATTAGCCTCGATTTTCACATACGCATCCACTAAGTACTGCTGTGTTAGTTTGCCACCATTCAGGACAGGATTGAACTGATTCCGTACAGACAGCAAATAGCAGTAATACTGGAGCTGTGTAACCCGGCGTTGACTTTTCCCTTGATGCATGAGTCCCTCATGCCAGCCTTGTTCTCCATGAGGAAAAAATAAAGGATAGAGTAATGCATCTAAATTGCTGTGCAGAATACTGACTTGCTGTGTTTTTGGGGCCAAGGGTTATTTGGATCAGGTTTCAAATGAATTAAAATGTCTCTATTGAATGGTGGCTCTCCATCAGCATTTTCAAAGACCACAGCAACTTCATTGGCAGTAGGATTGTTATAGCGTCTCGGGTCTTGGCCTCTGTCTTGTTTAATGGCCATGATAATATTTGGCATTTTTGTGCCATGTTCTACTGCCTTCTGTTCTTCTTCTAATTCAACTTGATGTAGCATTTTGTAGGCCGAAACAAAGGGATTAATATTATCCAATTGAAGAGCAATGATACTCATTAAAGTATGATTACATTTAACATTTTCTGGAGACTGTAGCCGTTGGTCTGTAGCGCTTAGAGTATCTAAAATGTACAGTTGTGCATATGCTGGAGTTTGATCTTGAGCAGGATGGAGTGTTCCAGTGCGATGATAAATTTGCCCATGAATACGAAAGCAGTATGGTCCATGTCCAGGAGGTAGAGAAACATGGGCACCCATGGAGGCAAAAGCAAAAGAACTATTAATGCTCCTTATATTCTCCATCAAATTTTGACTGTACTCACTCTCTCCTTTCAGCAGTCGTTGGAACACGTGCGGGTATTGAGGTAATGGTACCTTTACTTTTCCCTTGTGGCAACAAAGAGTAAACTGTTGATCTGATGGTCGTTCAGCAGTAAAATGTCGAGCCTCACAATGTTCACATATTACATTCATGAAACCACAGAAATGTTCTGCAATAACATGATCCTGATCAATAAATCCCCTTTCATGTAGGAGAGTTGAATAGAATGAACGTAGAAATTTATTATGTAATCCTACATAAATGAGACGTGGAAGGGATGTAGATTCCAAACATTCAATAAATGAAGAAGTGGAATATATATTCCGTTCTGCCTGTTGCAATATAGAAGTGGAAGAAGAAGTTTGACGTTGTTCACGACGTAATGTAGCCAAATGTGCCAAGTGGACTTGTCTAGATGTAGGTGATTCTGTATCTTGACGCATCTGTCTTTTCCTTTTAAGCCTCAAAATTTTACACTGTTTGCTGTATGGCGTCTCCTCAGCACAGTGTTTTCGTTTTGATGTGGCCTTGCGATGCAGTAAAGGCTGTTCAGTTGTAGTCAAGATAGTAGAAGAAGAGGTGGCAGGAGTCTGAGCATCAGACAAAGAGGTGGCAGCAGTCAGAGCATCAGATGAAGAGGTGGCAGCAGTCTGAGGATCAGACGAAGAGGTGGCAGCAGTCTGAGCATCAGACAAAGAGGTGGCAGCAGTCAGAGCATCAGATGAAGATGTGGCAGCAGTCTGAGGATCAGACGAAGAGGTGGAAGCAGTCTGAGGATCAGACGGATCTCCTGCAGGCATTAACTTTTTCTGTTTGCGTCGTTGAGGCTGAGTAATTGATTTTTTGGCTAATCGTTCTGTCCTTCCTTCAGAACTCTCCTCCACACCCTTCTTGCGCATACGCACAGACACCTTGCGAACCTTTCCTTTTTTGATTTCCATAGAGGTAATGGGAGGTGTTAAAGGCAGTTCACTTGGTAAAATGTCAGTACACGAAGAGGCTGGAGTAGCTTCTGTGTCAGACGGTTCTTCAGTGACTGGAATTTTTGTTTGTTTGCATGTAGAACGCGCAGTCATGGCTCTTGTTTCCATTTGTTGGCTTGTTTTTTCAGAAGACACTTCCGAAATAGGTGTATGTAAAGCGGTCTTTGCAGCATCCAACGAAAAACGTCTCAGTGGAGAAGAGAGTTTACCAAAGCGTTTGAGTTTAGCAGCCTTAGCCCTATCTAACCGAATACGTCTCTCTTCAGAAGTCTCATTTGCAATACGTTTGGCGTGAGCAGCCTTAACACGATCTAAGCGAATACGTCTCCTTTCTAAGGTCTCTTCAGCAAGGCGTTTTGCCTTAGCAGCCTTATCAGTATCTAAGCGAAGACGCCTCTCTTCTGAAGTCTCCTTTGCAGTACGTTTCTCCTTAGCAGCCTTACGCAGATGTAAACGAACACGTTTCTCTTCCAAACTCTCCTCTGCAATGCGTTTAGCTTTAGCAGCCTTATCTTGATCTAAGCGACGGCGTCTCTGTTCCAAAGTTTTCTCAGCACGCTTCTTCTTCGGTGTAGATGCAGCCTCCTTGGCAAGAGTGATATTTTGTGTTGGAGAGCTCATCTTAGTAAGAATAGTGAGTGAATCAAAAGCAAAATGAGCTAGAGTGTGTTAGTTAAGGAAACAATGAATACTAACTGTGTAAACAGACAAAAACAATAAAACTAAAGTATGGTTTTCCAAAACCTGTTATAATGAAATGATAGACTTATTTAAAGTAACAAAGAAAGATGTAATGATGTTAACTGTATGGAGTATTGAATGGCAATGAGTGTTAAAATTCCTTAAAAACTGCCGTGAAGGCAAAACAAATGGATGTAATGGCCCTTTCCGATACACGGTATCAAAGCAAATTTTGAACATTGTAATAAAAACGTTAATAGAAGCAGGATGACATCAATTTCTGCATAACCACCAGCAAGGTTGTTGTTTCATAAGGTGTTGAAAAAAAGCAGATTTACGGTTAATTTCTACCAAGAAGTGAAGGTTTTGGTATTATAGCAGAAGTAGTGGTTTTTATTTTTGTTGGTGGAATAGGGGAAACAGCGGGCTAAACGTGAAGTATGAAATGGCAGAATGTGACAAAGCAGGGTGAAAAAAGAAATAAGGCAACTTGCGTATGAGATATTGTAAGAGTCAGGTAAATGTAAAAAGTAACGTAAATGCGGTGATGTAGTGTAACGGTACGCAACTACAGCCCTGGTGACGGGTATGGAGAAATCGCGTTTAAAATTTAAATCTTAGGCCATGTTATAAAAGTATGTAAATGTGCATATACAATGGACGTGTGAAAGGGGACCCAGTCAGTAATAGAGTGTAAAATATGAGGTATGTAAAAGTAGTGAATATCCTACTGGGATGATAGAGACTTTGACATGAGCATTAATTTCAAATAGCATCATAAGCGTTGGAAAAACAGCATCTGGTGCATGTGGCGCATAGCCACAGCATAACTGCAGGACTTGCAAGCGTTTACGTGAATCCCCATACTCATTATAATCAGCAAAATAGTCAGTATCTATTTATTTGCAGTAGGTGCAGCAATTTAGATTTTGCACTTGTAGCAGGTCCTGGATGGAAAAAAAAAGATGGGTGACCACGCTTTTTATGGTGGCGGAAGCTGTGGCAAGTTCCCCTATATGTACAATGGGGATTAGCGGAACGACACCGCAAGTGCAGCAGTTATGCGGTGGCAATGCAGCAAAGCAAGCGGATGCAATTCTGTCAGGACATCTAGTGCAATTGCAAATAACCGCTGATGTCAACTGTGCAGGTAGCATTACCACCAAACTGTTAAAAATAAGACAGTTAGTAGTGCAACAGAGTCATTACTAAGAAAAATAATAAAAATTGACATATAATGGGTTAACGTACTCGTAACCGTGTGATGACTGACTCCTAACTCCAAAAAAAAAAGTAAAAGAGCCTGTAAGTAGTTAATATAGCATTGGCAGGCATAAAAAATACTGGACGATTAATAAAACTAAAATTAGTATTAAAGTATTTAGTAATTAAATGGCAGTAGTATACCACATAGTGACATAGACAGTGAATAGGCAAAACAATAGAAGACGTTAATGTAGCACTTACATCCTATAAAAGAGTGTGGATGTTAAAATAAATTTAAAATAGTATAGAAGAGTTAAAATTGCAAATGCCCTGAGTACAGCACCTAGTAACACAGTGAGTGAATAGGAAACTGAAAGTAGGGGGTTAATGTAGCATTTCGAACCCTATAAAACATAGTGTGGGAAAACCAAATGGGAAATGGCATAGAAGAGGAAAATGTATAAATAGCCTTAGTGGACGACATACTGAGATAGCAAGGGGGGCAGAAATAGAATAGAACGGGTTAATGTACAAATTGCCTTAGAGCCTTTTGACATCAGCTCTTTAGATAAAATAGCGGTAGATGGATTGAAAAAAATGCATCTGCTGCGATAGCCACATTAACATTGCAGTTGCAGTGCGGTAGCGGTAATCCTTATAGAAACCATAAGGGGACTTGCGGCCACTGCGATTTAGGAGTTGCGTCAATTTTTGCTACCAAAAAAAATGAACTTGGCGCACCTGCCGCAAGTATTCCTATAGTTTGTATGGATATTCCCACCACAGCGCAGCAAGTGCAAGGTTTAATCGGCAATCGCAGCAGATGGGTTTTTTTCTAGGCATGTGTGGTGAAATTGTAAAATCACAGATGTCCAGCACATAGTGACACAGTTATTGAATAGCAAACAGAATAGAAGGGGTTAATGTATGAGTTTAAACCCTATAAAATAATCATGGTGCAAGTAAAATAGAAAAGGCATAGAAGAGGTTAATGTAAAAATGTCCTTAGTACAGCAGATAGTGAGATACGCAGTGTGGCAGTAATAGAATAGAAGGGGTTACTATAAAAAAGGCCGTAGTACAGCAGATAGTGAGATAGGCAGTGTCGGACTAATATAATAGAAAGGGTTAAAATTAAAATGGCCGTAGTACAGCAGATAGTGAGATAGGCAGTGTGGCACTAATAGAATAGAAAGGGTTAATATTAAAATGGCGGTAGTACAGCACATAGTGAGATAGGCACTGTAGCACTAATAGAATAGAAAGGGTTAATATAAAAAAGGCCGTAGTACAGCAGATAGTGAGATACGCAGTGTAGCACTAATAGAATAGAAGGGGTTAATATTAAAATGGCCGTAGTACAGCAGATAGTGATATAGGCAGTGTAGGAGTAATAGAATAGAAAGGGTTAATATTAAAATGGCCGTAGTACAGCAGATAGTGAGATAGGCAGTGTAGGACTAATAGAATAGAAAGGGTTAATATTAAAATGGCGGTAGTACAGCAGATAGTGAGATAGTCAGGGTGGCACTAATAGGATAAAAAGGGTTAATATTAAAATAGCCGTAGTACAGCAGATAGTGAGATAGGCAGTGTAGCACTAATAGAATAGAAGGGGTTAATATTAAAATGGCCGTAGTAGAGCAGATAGTGAGATACGCAGTGTAGCACTAATAGAATAGAAGGGGTTAATAAGAAAATGGCCGTAGTACAACAGATAGTGATATAGGCAGTGTAGCAATAATAGAATAGAAGGGGTTAATATTAAAATGGCCGTAGTAGAGCAGATAGTGAGATACGCAGTGTAGCACTAATAGAATAGAAGGGGTTAATAAGAAAATGGCCGTAGTACAACAGATAGTGATATAGGCAGTGTAGCACTAATAGAATAGAAAGGGTTAATATTAAAATGGCCGTAGTACAGCAGATAGTAAGATAAGCAGTGTAGCACTAATAGAATAAAAGGGTTAATATTAAAATGGCCGTAGTAGAGAACATACGGAGATAGGGAGTGTAGCACTAATAGAATAAAAGGGTTAATATTAAAATGGCCGTAGTAGAGAACATAGGGAGATAGGCAGTGTGGCACTAATAGAATAGAAAGGGTTAATATAAAAAAGGCGCTAGTACAGCAGATAGTGAGATAGGGAGTGTAGCAGTAATAGAATAGAAAGGGTTAATAGTAAAATGGGCTTAGTAGAGCAGATAGTGAGATAGGCAGTGTGGAAGTAATAGAAAAGAAGGGGTTAATATAAAAATAGGCTTAGTAGTGCACATAGTCAGATAGCAAATGGAGGAGAAATAGAATAGAAGGGGTTAATAAAATATGAAAAGAAGAGGGCAGTATGCATAAATGTAGCTGATATCTAATTTGTAAAAACAAAGGGTTAATATAAGCATAGGCATTAGGAATATATACTCTGTTGTGAGATTGTACTGTGAAAACAGCTTTTTCACTTTTACATTGTTCACCAATTCAAATTTCCCGCTCTAAGATGGCCGACGCGAAAAGTTCATTCATAAAAAGCCGGCAGACGCCAGCCGCGATGTGATTGGGCAGCGAAAACTTCATAAAAATGGCGCCGTGAATCCGGTTGGTCGGCGCTATTGTGTGAAGATGCCGCTGTCCAATCACAACTCAGCGGGGCGGAGCTACAAACTTCCAGCCGGCCGAACGGCATATCCGAAAATCGTACCAGGCGCTCGGCAACAAAATTTTCGAAGTCCCCGCTGTGCGGTGACCAATCGGAATCAAAGCGCCATAAAGAACAACCAATCAGAATCGCGGCTCATTTCTCAATGGATGTCTATGGAAAGTCGACATCCAATGAGAATCGAGGCGGCAATTTTGAAAATGCACGGAAGTTTCATTGCCGAGCCCCTGGTGCGATTTTCGGACACGGCGTTCGGGAGAGTGGAAGTCTATAGCTCCGCCCCGCTGAGTTGTGATAGGACAGCGGCATCTTCACACAATAGCGGCGACCAACCGGATTGACGGCGCCATGTGTATGAAGATTCCGCTGGCCAATCACATGGCGGCTGAAGTCTAGCGCCATTTTTTGAATGAAGATTTCGCGTCGGCCATCTTAGAGCGGCGAGTTGTACGGGCGGCGCGTGAATGCATGTTCGGACACAGCGGTCTCATAGACCGCGGAGGCCGCTAGAAGCGCCGAAGTTTGCGCTTGTAGCGCAGAAGTCGGCGCTTTCAGCGGCGAAGTGTCCGAACAGTGGCGGACGCTCCATGCAGCGGCGATTGGCGCTGCATGGCGCAAAATAGTAAAAGTGGTGAAAAAGAAAGATAGTAAAAAAGAGGTGAAAATAAAAGTCAGCATCAGGAATATAGGCTCTGATGTGAAAAGGTAGATTGTCCAAAGGATATCTTAGCTGATCAATCGCAGATCCCGATCCGGCGCTTGCTTCCCGACGTCCCGCACGAAGGATGGATATCTCGGCTCAAATGTTGTCGAACAGACGGTCCAGTGGTAGCTTCTCGTTGTCCTCGAAAGACCCTCACGAAGGATGGATTTCTCGGCAGAAATATACTCCAACAGATAGTCCAGCGATAGGTTCTCGTTCTCCCACAAAGAGGATTCAAAGAGGTTGAAGATTCAAAGTTCGCGCTATAAATAAGCAGGCTTATCTGATTGGAGGGCGGCAACTTCAGAAAGCTGGCGCCATGAATGTGATTGGTCGCTATGTATTTTCAAAAAAGGCGCGGCGATTGTGATTGGACGGCGCCTTCCTATGGAGAGAGATAGAGAAAGGAGGCGATTTTATGGCCGAGCCGCTGGTTGTATTAGCGGGCAGACATCTCGGCTCAGAGCCATCATTGGACGGGACCGGAAAGTGTCAATCAGCGAATCGCGGCAATAAATAGCGTAATAGCAAAGACTGTGTGTTTTTTTTTTTTTTTTTTTTTTGATAATTTTTTGTTATTAATATTTTGGTTTTTTTTTTTATGATTGTATAAAAAATTTTTAATAATTTTTTTGATTATTAAAATTTTTATAAATTTTGTTTTAATTATTATTTTTTTTTATTTTTATTATGTTTTTATAAAAATTGAATTTTTTTTTAATAATTTTTTTTTTTTTTTTTTTTTTTTTAATAATTGTTATTAATCGTCAAATTTGTATAATATTTTTTTCATTATTATATTTGTATTTTTATTATTATTTTTGTAATATTTTTTAATGATTTAATAAATGATTTGTAATTATTTTTTAAGAATATTTTTTTATTATTTTTTAATTATTTTTAAATAATTTTTTTTATTATTTTATTTATTTTTTTTTTTTAAGTTAGACAGAGACACAGTTCGCATTGAGGTCCGCCTTTTTTTTTTTTTTTTATTATTATTTTTATTTAATTATTTATTATTTTTTAATGATTTATTTATTATTTTTTTTATTATTTTTAAATGATTTTTTTTATTATTTAATTTTTTTTTTTTTTTTAAGTTAGACGGAGACACAGTTCTCATTCAGGTCCGGTTTTTTTTTTTTTTATTTATTATTATTTTTATTGAATTTTTAATGATTTTTTAATGAATTATTTATTATTTTTTTATTATTTTTAAAATATTTTTTTTATTATTTAATTTATTTATTTTTTTTAAGTTAGACGGAGACAGAGTTCTCATTCAGGTCCGCCATTTTATTTTTATTTTATTATTATTTTTATTTAATTATTTATTATTTTTTAATGATTTATTTATTATTTTTTTATTATTTTTAAATGATTATTTTTATTATTTAATTTATTTTTTTTTTTTAAGTTAGAGGGAGACAGAGTTCTCATTCAGGTCCGCCATTGACTTTTTTTTTTATTATTATTTTTATTGAATTATTTATTATTTTTTAATGATTTATTTAATATTTTTTTATTATTTTAAAATGATTTTTTTTATTATTTAATTTATTTATTTTTTTTAAGTTAGACGGAGACAGAGTTCTCATTCAGGTCCGCCATTTTTTTTTTTTTTATTATTATTTTTATTTAATTATTTATTATTTTTTAATGATTTATTTAATATTTTTTTATTATTTTTAAATGATTTTTTTTATTATTTAATTTATTTATTTTTTTTAAGTTAGACGGAGACAGAGTTCTCATTCAGGTCCGCCATTTTATTTTTATTTTATTATTATTTTTATTTAATTATTTATTATTTTTTAATGATTTATTTATTATTTTTTTATTATTTTTAAATGATTATTTTTATTATTTAATTTATTTATTTTTTTTAAGTTAGAGGGAGACAGAGTTCTCATTCAGGTCCGCCATTGACTTTTTTTTTTATTATTATTTTTATAGAATTATTTATTATTTTTTAATGATTTATTTAATATTTTTTTATTATTTTAAAATGATTTTTTTTATTATTTAATTTATTTTTTTTTTTTAAGTTAGACGGAGACAGAGTTCTCATTCAGGTCCGCCAATTTTATTTTTTTGATTATTATTTTTATTTAATTATTTATTATTTTTTAATGATTTATTTATTATTTTTTTATTATTTTTAAATGATTATTTTTATTATTTAATTTATTTTTTTTTTTTAAGTTAGACGGAGACAGAGTTCTCATTCAGGTCCGCCATTGACTTTTATTTTTATTATTATTTTTATTTAATTATTTATTATTTTTTAATGATTTATTTATTAATTTTAAATTGTTTTTAAATAATTTATTTTATTATTTAATTTATTTATTTTTTTAAGTCAGAGTGAGACGCAGATCTCATTGCGGTCCGCCTTTTTTTTTCCCCATTGAGATACATTACCGGTGTGTCGGCGATTTTATGGCCGGCCACCTGGTTCTATTTGTCGGCCCTAAAATCGCGGACACACCGCTAATGCATGTCTATGTCTATGGGCAGTGAGCTCGAATTCTGATTGGTCGGCGTTGAATCCGAAATCGGGCTGACTGGCCATAGAGATGCATTAGCGGTGTGTCCGCGATTTTAGGGCCGACAAATAGAACCAGGTGGGCGGCCATAAAATCGCCGACACACCGGTAATGTATGTCAATGGGGAAAAAAAAAGTCGGACCTGAATAAGAACTGCGTCTCAGTTTTGAGGGGCTCTTGTGATTGGCTGAGGGCAGTATACATCGACCAATCAGAAGAGGCCCTCAGATCTGATTGAGATACAATGGGGGATTTTTCTTCCATTGTATGTGAATGAGAACGAAGAGGACGTCGGAGGTGGAAGATCCCCGGGGCCGGACGAAGAGGCGGAGATGGCGGAAAGAAGACAGAAGACCCCCGGGGCCGGAGGAAGAGGACGCCTGGCCGGACGGAGGACTTGTGGATCGGACGGACGATCAGATGACTTGAAGGCATGTAAGTGATCGACGGGGACGTTAGCTAGGGCACGGCGGGGGTTTGAGGTGTAGGGCCTTAGGTGAGAGCGACGTTAGGTTAGGGGACTGCGGGGGGCTTAGGGTGTAGGGCTTTAGCGAGAGGGGCAGGGGGAGAGCGGCGGGAGGTTAGGGGCGGCGGTGCCTTAGGGGATAGTCGGCGGGGCTTAGGGGGTATCGGCGGGTCTGGGCTTAGGGTGTAGGGGTGCGGCGGTGTTAGTGACAGCGGCGGGCATAGATTAGGGTGTAAGGGTGCGGCGGTGTTAGCGACAGCGGCGGGCATAGATGCGACGGGTCGGGGCTTAGGGTGTAGGGGTGCGGCGGTGTTAGCGACAGCGGCGGGCATAGATGCGGCGGGTCTGGGCTTAGGGTGTAGGGGTGCGGCGGTGTTAGCGACAGCGGCGGGCGGTGTTAGCGACAGCGGCGGGCATAGATTAGGGTGTAGGGGTGCGGCGGTGTTAGCGACAGCGGCGGGCATAGATGCGATGGGTCGGGGCGGCGGGCATAGATGCGGCGGGTCTGGGCTTAGGGTGTAGGGGTGCGGCGGTGTTAGCGACAGCGGCGGGCATAGATGCGGCGGGTGTGGGCTTAGGGTGTAGGGGTGCGGCGGTGTTAGCGACAGCGGCGGGCGGTGTTAGCGACAGCGGCGGGCATAGATTAGGGTGTAGGGGTGCGGCGGTGTTAGCGACAGCGGCGGGCATAGATGCGACGGGTCGGGGCGGGTGTTAGCGACAGCGGCGGGCATAGATGCGACGGGTCGGGGCGGCGGGCATAGATGCGGCGGGTCTGGGCTTAGGGTGTAGGGGTGCGGCGGTGTTAGCGACAGCGGCGGGCATAGATTAGGGTGTAAGGGTGCGGCGGTGTTAGCGACAGCGGCGGGCATAGATGCGACGGGTCGGTGTTAGGCGACGGGGCTTAGGGTGTAGGGGAGCAGCGGCGGGGTAGTGTGTAAGAGCGGCAGGAGGCTGTAGTGTACAGCGCGATGGTATACTACAGTCCCATGTCGCTTATGGGCATGGAAGTGTAGTATACTATAGCGGTGTACACTATAGTAGTATGGGCTTCTGTGGCTTGGTTAGTGGTGGATGTCAGCGGCAGGAGGCTGTAGTGTACAGCGCGATGGTATACTACAGTCCCATGTCGCTTATGGGCATGGGACTGTAGTATACTATAGCGGTGTAGACTACAGTAGTATGGGCTTCTGTGGCTTGGTTAGTGGTGGGTGTCAGCGACTCGCAATGCCCGCTTCGCGGGCATTGCTTCGCGAGGCTGCAACGACTCGCAATGCCCGCTTTGCGGGCATTGCTTCGGGAGTCGCCGTGGCCGCTACGCGGCCACGGGGAGAGTCCAGGAGAAGCAGCTCGGACTCGCTAACCAAGCCACCGGAAGCAGCGCCGCTCCGACGGAAGTCACTACGGCAATTATATAATAGATATATACATTTTGGTGAGCCATGTGACTAGCGGTCTTGTGACCTATAACAAACGTTATGTTCTCAGTTAAGACAGATTTATGATTGTTTCCCTTTAATATAATGACTACTTGTAGATTGGTCCACTCAATCCATAACTATTCCCCTGAGTTTTGCTATATTGTACTATTCTGACCAAACTATTACTATTGCCATAGCCTAACTACTGTTTTGTTTTTGTTTCATGTCTCCTAGATGCATTATTGAATCCTTACACAATGGATGGCACTCCTCGGCACTTGTCCTTGCGGTTTTGCCCTTTGGCAATGCAACAATCACATTCCCAGCACCTCAGAACGGACGCTCTGCACTTCTGTTTTCTGCGCATGCGCAGATACACTGGATGTACCGCGCATGCGCGAACACCGGCAGGCCGCACTTCCTTGCGGTCCATAGACCGGAGGTGACGTCACTACGTCACGCCCACTCCCCTGTAAATAGCGGCGTTGCACACACGCGAGCCGCACATCGCCCCAGACCTAGCTGACATGCACACCAGGTATTGTTTCTCTTGGCTACCTTTTTCAGCCCTGAATCTTCCTGCCTTGACTGATCCCTGTTTTCTTTTACAGCTACCGAGCCTTGACTCTTTCACATGAAGGTGTGTATCTTCACACACCCATGATTTTATGTTTGTTTTCTTTCTCTGTCTATAACTTTCTTTCCTCTTAAGCCTTATAGGATTTTCCCTTTTGATGTGCCTCTATCCTTGCATATTACAATCTAAGGTAATACATAAACTCTACTAACAAGGAGTCTCTCTATCTCCTTATATGAACTACTATACATTAACTCATACTGTGCCTCCTTGCAGAGTTTTTTCAGCACCTGGCATTATGCCAGTTGTGATCAAAAATTTGGTTTGATCCACAAGTCTCTCGCTTTACCTGAGGTATATTCACAGATTCCTTATTTTCATAGCTCACCAACATTACCTTTTACCTGCTGTTCTCTGACTCTATCATTGGGCATCTTTTTCTTGCTCTCACACCTGTGATTTAGTTCCTTGTTATGCTTTTTTCGCCTCTACTTCAGGCTTTGTTTCTTACATATGGTGGTGAACTATGCTTTTTGATCACGTCTGTTACCCTTTGTCTTACCCCCTTTTTTCTCTTCCATCTTCACAACTCCAGCACCTAGTCCATGGTTTAACTTTATACTGTCAATACATAAACCCCTCCACCTTGTTGACTTCCTTTTTTCCCCCCTATTTTTGTTCTTCTGCTGTTTGTGATACTTATACCTGGTAGCTCTTTTACCATAGGCTATAAACTGGATCAGTTCCTTTTCTGACTCTTCAGTTCCCAGGACTCACCGCTCACCAGTACTCCTCTGGTAATCATCCCATTTTTTTCAATACTCTGCTTTCCTCTAACCCCTTTGTATGTCCTACTTCCCTCTTTTATATACCTGTCACGATTCCCTGGTAATGTTTAGATCACCTTAGCCACACAACATCACATAGGATTACCCAGGTTTTCCCACCACACTGCCCTCATTGTGACCTAGTTGTTCTTTACACGGACACAGAGTGTTGTTTTTTTTTTTTTTCCTTGTCACTTCCCAGCAATCACACGAGGTGATTACACCGTCACGAAGCATTGTATGTATGGTTTTATCTCTGTATTAATTTCATGTAATATTTCTGTACTAGTACCCTGAAGAAGGCCGATGGCCGAAACGTTGGTGTATGTACTGTGTGACATTAATAAAGCAACACGTTTTTTGCACTAGTAACATACGTGGACAATTATTTTTTCTATTTGTGTGCCCAGACTATACTACTTAGGATTTGCAATTTTTTCTGGTGCACCCACCTAAAATACGTGAGCCTTCCATACTCTTTTTGTAGTTTCAAGTAGGTCAAAGACATTAACCTTTTTTCAAGAAAACTAAAATGGCGTAGTTTTTTTAAAAAAAAAAATGATAAGCAAAGGTGTCTAGATTTTGGTATTGATGAGGAGCATCTTCCAATGGTACGGGACATGGTTGATCTAGCAGTCTCTAATGATAGGGGTCTGGGCCCCTTCACTGATCTTAGACCTAAGAGCATCCGTGCACCACCTGTGATGGACTACAGCAGCATTGACATCTTTACCAAACTGGTATGTGAAGATTTGGAGAAATTACAAGGTGTAAAGAAACACTTTCACCCTAGTCTAAACCGTTCTAGCAGAGAAGCTCTAGATAATGTAGCAAAAGGGAAGGACATCATCTTGAAACCAGCCGATAAGGGTGGCAACCTAGTAATCATGGACCATAAGATTTACACCAGAATGTGTTATGACATACTGAAGGATGAAACGACATATACTGTCCTGAGAAGAGATCCAACGGATGAATATCGTACAGGTCTAAAAAGACTGCTAGATAATGCCTACCAAGAAGGAATCTTGAACAAAAACGTTGGAGATTTATGGATGTTAAGTTCCCAGTAACACCTGTATTCTACTCATTGCCGAAAGTGCACAAGGGCCTGTCGACTCTTAACACTAGAAGTCCCGGGAATTTAAAGGATCCTTGGTTTTCAATGGTAAAAAGGTCAAATGACCCGTCTCTGGGACTTCTAGTGTTAAGCGACGACCTATTGTGTCGGTCAATGACTCACTAACACAAAATGTGAGTATCTACATAGATAGGGTGCTAAGGAGTTATGTTTTGGCCCTGCCTTCCTATCTAAGAGATACTATGGACCTTTTGACTAAACTAGATGGCATTACCATTGAAGAGGGGACATACTTAGCCTCTATTGATATAGAGGCACTCTACAGTACCATAACCCACGAATCTGGGTTAGAAGCTGTAAAGTATTTCCTGAGTGCAAGAGGGGTGCAATATACCAGACATAGCAATTTCATTCTGGCCGCCACGGAGTTTGTGTTAACACACAATTACTTCAAGTTCAGTAACACCTTCTACCACCAGCGCAGGGGCACCGCAGTGGGGAGTTCTATGGCCCTGACTCATGCTAATTTGCTCCTGGGCTGGTGGGAAGATACAATTTTCTTTGAAAGAGGCAGTGAGGTGTCCTGGTTGTGCCCCCAGATTATTTTCTGGGGGCACTATATAGATGATATCTTCATCTTGTGATCCGGAGATAAAAGTAGTCTTGAAAAGTTCATAAAGGTTCTAAACATAAATGAGATAGGTTTGAGATTTACCTATGAATTTCAAGAGCGTGAACTAAACTTTCTGGATGTAACTAAAGGGTGAAAGGTTGAAGGAGTTAAAACTTAACCTTTATTTGTCATCTAGTAAAATGACTATAGAGTCAAAATAAAAACTACAATAGTGCAAGATAGCACTGTGACTGTCACCAGTGTCAGTGATATAAAACTATCCCTGTATAATCACAGGGTCATAGCGTCTGGGGTTACCAACCTCGCACCATTTTTTTATTAGTACCAGAAGTACACCCCTATATCTCTCACTACCTTGATCAAGGTCCCACTATCTCTTGTGGTCCTCAGGTGAAAGAGATATATATAACAAGAGCACAACAAACCCACACTTCCCAAATTAGAAAGGTCTCACCGGGTTGTCTCTTATCGTTACCACTTGAGTCTTCCCAACTCCATATGGTCCTATGGCTTTTTTGACCAACAGGTTGCCGACTCAATAATTGTTCAGTTTATGTATGCCACCACGTCCTTCCTCCCGACGCGTTTCGTGTCAAACTCTCATCAGGGGAGTCATGGTTTTCTGGAAGCAGGGACTGCTACACCACTGCAGATCCCCCTTGTGGGCTATGGCAAAGTTTTGATGCCTGAAGCAGTGCAAAAAGTTTACATTAGTACACCGGTTACACTGCAACAATGCTCAATCCTGTTTCCCAATTGTAGTTATACCACCCTCCATGCCCTCACCGCTGGTAACACTTACCCAGCCTAGCTGTGCATGGCATCTGTGGTTTGAACAACCCGCCGCGGTCATTCCCCGCTGTTTATGACTGCTTCCATAGCAGTCACGTGTTGTTCCGAGTCACCAGAAGTGACGCAGCGGAAGTGCGTCACCGCATTACGACGCTCCGGCGATGTGGAACGCACGTGTGTTACACTTTACGTCGCTCCAGCGATGTGGAACGCATATGCGTTCCACGCTCCTTCCTGGATCTCATTCATTGGTTGGGAGTGTGAGGTGTAATCACTCCCTCCAGGGGGCAGAGCCTCTTGGGAATGCGGGGATCACCTCCTCACACACACTCCTTTACATCAGAGATCTCCTATCCAAAGAGAGGTTTCTCTGTGTTTCCCAAAAGGGTATTTAAAGAATTCCTGTCGCATCAGTATACCATATTACACTTCCCAATTGTTTTATACTTGCGTTTTGTGGAGTGCTCCTAATAGAGATTGCCCACTTCAGATTCCATATTCACAATCCAATCGAACATTTCCCAGCGGCTGCAGACCAGGCAGGGGGGGGTTTAAAGGCTCACATTTTTGAGATTATGGTGCATGATATATGTTTGCAATGACCAGGATCTCCCATTTGGCATAGTAGAGAGAGAGTGTTCATGATGGAGTACAGTGAAGGAAGACAGGACCCAGAAACCGCACCAAAGTGCCCGTTCCTTCCCCACTACAGGTGCCCTATATCCATTAGAGCTATCCCTGCCTAGCCGTGGAGGTTGGCACCCAATGTACGGAGTCGGCGCCCCCACTCAATGTCGTCTTTCCCTCCTATGCTTTCCCTGCTCTAGTGTGCCCTCAGGAATGGAGTATAGGACAGAGCTTCATTCAGGCCTCTCGGGGCTACTGTCCCCAGGGTAAATATCCAAAAGCATTCTTTTCTTAGGATTTTTCCGTCCCAGTCCCCGCCTCGTACCGGGGGAGGGATATGATCAATCCCAGTAAAATGCATACATGTCTCGTCACCTCTATGTACTGTGTTCACATGGCGGCCAATGGGAGTATCTCGTTTGTATCTTATATCCCCTCTATGGTCTCCAATCCTTTTCTTGAACTCCCTGATCGTTTTACCCACGTACTCCTTCCCACACGGGCACACTGCTTTGTAGATTACTCCCTTTGTCTTACAGTTGATGAAAGATCTTATCTCATATTTCTTACCATCATAACTGTTTTCAAAGTACTTAGTTGTTTCTACCGAACTACATGCTACACACCTCCCACATTTGTGGCAGCCCTTGAGGTTAGATCTCAGCCAATTTTTGTTATTTTCGAAATGGCTGTGCACCAATCTATCTCTCAATGATCTCGCCTTTCTGTATGTGATCCTACAGTCCCTACAAGTAGTATTCAATCCCCTGCAGATTTAGGTGGTTTGATAAGATGCAAATAAGTTAGAGCCTTCAAACTGCAAACGAGAGTAGAATTTATTAACAGAAGCATAAATCTTACAAACCAAAAAGTTATGATGCTCAGTGGCTCACTGGGTAATAAAGGGGTTAGGGCCAGCTTTTTATTATCAGCTGGCCCTAAGCCCGACATTTATGGCGGTCACGCCAATATTAGACATGACCACCATGAATTTCCAGTAATTAATAGAAAAAAACACAACACAGAGAAAAAATAATTTTATTAGAAATAAAACAGAACACAATTAGGAACTCCATCTTTATTTAAAAAATCCTCTTCCGTCCGACGTAGTCCACAACGAAGGTCCCACCACAATCGCCTCCGACGTAGTCCATAAACGGAATCCTCACTGCCACATCCCTCTGCATAGACTCACGTCTATGCAGAGGGAGAGCAGACTGCAAAATGACTTTCACAGTCAGGGTTCACCTCAGGTGAACCCTACTGTGACAGCCCATTCACTGCTCTGCCGGCGGGAGCGCCGGCAGAGCAGTGAATAAATTATCTTCAGGGAGGTCGGCAGGGTCCCGCAGGGTCCCAGTGTCCTCCCGGCGTCGCAGTGATCTGCTGACAGGATGTCACATGACCGCCGATCATGTGACGTCACAGCAGGCCCTGTCAGCAGATAGCTGCGACACCGGGAGTCCCGGTGTCACACATCCACGCACGCACACATGCACACATGCTCACATCCACGCATGCTCACATCCACGCACGCACACATTCACGCACGCTCACATCCACGCACGCTCACATCCACGCAAGCACACATCCACACACACTCACACCCATCCATCCATGAATCCATCCATCCATACATACATACATGCACACATACACACACATATATACATACACACACATACACACACATACATACACACATACATACATACATACACACACATACACACATATACACACACATACACACACTCACACATACATACACACATACATACATACACACACATACATAAATACATACACACACATACATACATATACACATACACACATACACACACACAAATACACATACATACACACATACATACACACACACATACATACACACACATACACACACATACATACACACACATACATACATACACACACATACATACACACATACATACATTCATACACACACATACATACATACACACACATACATACATACACATACGTACACACATACATACACACACATACACACATACATACACACATACACACATACATACATACACACATACATACATACATACACACACATACATACACACATACACATGCACACATACATACACACATACATACACACACATACACACATACATACACACACATGCACACACATACATACACACATACATACACACACACACATATACATACACACATACATATACACATACACACACACATACATAAATACATACACACACATACATACATACACACCCATCCATTCATGCACTCCTCCGGAGTGCAGGGGTTAAAAATAACAAAGCAGGTCATCCTCACCTCTCCTCTGTTCTACAGGACCTGGCATGATGTCATAATCACATGACAGCCATTAACCAGTAACCAGCAGTGTAATTACAGCCGGTTACTAGGTAACCGGCTGTGATGTGAGTATGACATCACGTGAGGTCCTGGCAGCACATCGCAGGAGACGCTGGAGAGACCGGACACCGGGAGCGTACGGGACGTGCAGGAGCGAGGACAGGTGAGAAGAATGGAGGAGGAGGAGGAGAGGGGGAGCAGAGGAGAGACACAGGGGAGCACATAGGAGGACGGGGGAGCAGAGGGGAACACTGCGAGAGGCATACTTTGAGGGGGGGGCGCAAAACTGTGAGGGGGGCCTGTATACCTACGATGGAGCCTGTATATATGCTGGGGGAGCCTGTACAACTACGGTACAGGGGGAGCCTGTATTACGGGATATGCACTGCATCCCCCCCGCTGATGGACGGGAGGATGCAGTGCATATCATGAATAGCAAATGAGCGGCACCACGTGACCTCCCGCTCTGATTTCAGCCTCCCCAGCCACCTCCAGCCCTCGATATCGGCCCCCACCTGCCAGCTGCCAGTAGATTGGCAGCTTTTGGAGCCCTTTGAGGGTGTTTTCTATGTGTTTTTTGTAGCCTGCCATTGATTTCAATGGGGTTCGAGTTGTTCGTCGAACATTCGACGAACATTCGACGAACAAATCACTAATTCGACGAATCGAATCGAATTAGAACACTAGGGGGGTGGCTCATCTCTAGTGCTCAATGCTTGGGTCGAGCATATCGAGATGCTCGGGTACTCGACCCAAGCCCCAAGCCCAATATCAACCAATGGGAAACCCAAGCATTTTTCCGGTAGCACCCCTGCAGCCTGGATAAACCCTAAAAAAGTCACAAATGTATAAGAACAACGCTCAAATGACATAGGGAACAGCATGGAGAAGATGCATTTAATCATTTCTGGCCCCGAGGTCACTGCTGTGAACAATGTTGTCTGAGTATTACGCCACTTTTATGGACTTACAAGAAAATGTCCAAAAATGAAACTGAAATGGATTTTCCTGGGGAAAATGTTAAGGGCTCATACGCACTTGTAAGACAGTGTTGGGGTATTATATATTTTTTTATTACATTAAAGATTTTTTTTTTAAATTGGGAGGCACTCCAATGCCCCTTTGAAGAGACATGGAGGAGGGAATCTTTAAATATTGTATATTCCCATTATTAGGAAGTGGGTCTCCCACAGTCTTTGATCCTCTTTCCCCTTCCTCCCACCATGCCGAGTGCCCGGACCAAACTGATCCCACATTTGGACACTCTGAAGAGCTGTTCACTTTTCCATTTATAATTCGGGCCTCTTGCCCACTCTACTTGAAGTGGGGCAAGAGATTGTATGTAGTGATGCGCCAATACTTGAGCTGCCACGGTCGCACGAAGGCGACAGTGGGAAAATGTCACAAGTGGTGGACGATGATGACACATAATTGCCAGAAAGTCAAGAGGAGGACCAGGGTGCAGAAGTGGAAGATGACGTGGTGGATGATATAGTAACTGACCCAACTTGGCTGGAAGACATGCAGAGCAAGGACAGCTGTGCACAGGGGGAGGCATAGCACCCCAACAGGCAGGAAGAAGCAGTGTGGTGGCTGCAGACAGAAGTTGGGCATCTGTTCCCCGTAACATCAACACGAAGGAAGTTGACAGAACAACTGTTAGGTCTTCCCGAGTCTGGCTTTTTTAAGGACTCTGTTGATATTTCCAAAAAGGCCTTTTACACCACCTGCTACTCCAGCATCAGTAGGGGTAGCAAAACTACTAGCCTAATCACCACCAGTATGATTAGGCACATGGCAGCAATGCATCCAACTTTTTGGGCCGAACCCCAGGGTCTACGAGCAGTGTCTGCGGGTGACACCACTGCTTCTTCCACTGTTGTGCATGCAAGGCAATCCCCTGTTCATAGTGCATGCGAAGATGTACAGTACATGTCGCTGATGGCACACTGGGTAAAATACTGGAAGCCAGGACCCAGGCTCCCGACGTCCCCCACAGTCTACAGCTCCTGCACATCATCCTCCTCAGCCTCCTCTTCCTCTTCACCTTCCACATCAGTCAGAAGCTGGAAGCACTGCAGCACTGCCTCGGCCAAGTGGCGACAGGCTGTGCTGAAGCTAATATGCGTAGGTGACAAACCGCACAATGCTGAAGAGTTATGGACAGCTCTGAAAGAGAAGGCAGATTTGTAGCTCACACTGCTGAACCTACAGCCATGCATGGTTGTGTGTGACAGTGGCCGGAACTTGGTGGCGGGGCGAGCTGACATATGTCCCATGCCTGGCTCATGTGCTCAACCTTGTGGTTCAGCGGTTTCTTAAAGCTGTCGGATCTGCTCGTCAAAGTACGCCACCTGTGTGCCCATTTTAGAAACTCGTGTACTGCTTCGGCTGCCCTTGCCGGGTTTCAGCAGTGTTTGCTGCTTCTGGTTCACAGACTGATGTGTGATGTCCCCACGCGTTGGAATTCGACACTGCAGATGTTGGTCAGGATTTGTGAGCAGAAAAGGGCAGTTTTTGACTACCAGCATCAACAAGGCAGTCGGTATTCACTTCAGATTCAACACATAAGACATCAGGAGTGGACATAGATGTCCCATATATGTACAGTCTTCCAAAACTTTGAGGACTCCACCAAGATGGTGAGCGGCGATGACGCCCTCGTTAGTGTCACCATCCCGATTCTCTGTCTTTTGAAATGCTCCCTGCTCAAAATCAAAGAGGATGCATTGCAGGCGGAGCATGATGAGATGGAGCAAGGAACAATACAGGGTGATTACACACAGCCTAGCCTCATCTCATCCGAATGTGGATTGGGGACAATGAGGAGGAGGAGGAAGAAGAACAGGAGCTAGTTTCATGCACTATAGATGGTGCTACCTGCACAACTGTCATATTGTATGTTCAGTGTGGATGGCTAGAGGACAGGGTGGAGGAGGAGGAAAAGAGTAAGTTGTCCTCTTGGTGAAGACACAGAAGTCTTGCCTGTTACCAGTCTGGCATGCATTGCTGACTTTATGTTACGCTGCCTGTCCCGTGACCTTCACGTTATTAAAATTTTTTGTGACACTCATTACTGTTTGGTGACACTTTTAGATCCATGCTACAAGAAGAACTTTATATTTCTTATTCCCAAGGTGGAGAGGTCTAGAGAAATAGGGCAGTACCAGAAGGCCCTTGTTGCGGAATTATTGAAAAAATTCCCTTCTGGAAACGCTGGCAGCAGAGGTCACAGTTCGGTGGACAACCAAGGAGTACAGGCGAGAGAGACACAACTCCAATCCAACAGAAGCAGGGGAACACTGTCAAAGTTCTGGGAGAGTTTTTTTCAGCCCCTCCCATGGCATAGGCCCTGAGGCGTGGGGTACTCTCACAAGGAGTGCAAAGTTTGGGAAGATGCTGAAGGAGTAACTTGCCGACCATACCAATGTTCTCCGTAATTCCTCTGTGCCTTATAATAATTGTGTATCCAAGCTGGACACGTGGCATGAACTGGCTCTGTACGCCTTTGAAGTCCTGGCTTGCCCAGCCGCTATCGTTTTGTCAGAGTGTGTTTTTAGTGCCGCAGGGGAATTATTACTGACAAGCGCACCCACCTGTCAACTGAAAATGCTGACCAGCTGATTCTTATCAAAATGAACAAGGGGTGGATTGGGTCCGACTTTTTAACACCACCAAATGGTAGCAGCATAATATAAATTCAAAGCCAGTGTCTTTTTTTTGGGGAGGTATATTCCCATGCTCCTCTTCACCCCCACACATGGGTATACGCTTCCTGATTTTGGCTATTTGTTCTAGTCCTCATCCTTCTCCTCATCCTCTGCCATCATATCACCAGGGTGACCATGCCCATGATGCAACACCCACATAATATTTTTAAAACAAATGCATACAGTATATTCATGTAAACCCCAAGGGGTAAATGTTTGTCAGTCCATACTTAGTGCATGGGCATTACAAGTATAAGAGACACGCTCCTCTGTAATAGGAACATTGTTTATATGAGGCCCTCCTCCACATCTCTTCCAAGGGCAATCGGAGTGCCTCCCAATTTTTGGCAGCCCTGCATAGGGCAACACTATGGGAGACCCACTTCCTAATAATGGGAACATTATTTAAAGAGACCCTCCTCCACATTTCTTCAATGGGGCTTTGGAGTGCCTCCTGAATTTTGGCACCCATGCATAGGTGAGGAATATGTGGTCCAGACTCACGGCTACTGAGACTTGACAGTGTAGAAGACAGGGTGGTTGTGGTGGTGGCAAACTGACTGGAAGCATTATCCGCTATCCAACAAACAACCTTTTAATACTCATCTGGGTTAATTAGTGGTGTGCTGCGGTCCCCTAGGAATTGGGACAAGAAGGTCAGGCGAGAAGATGTGGGTGTTTATTGTGGCACAATTGTAGCTTGCCTCTGCATTCACCAACATCATCACGTCCAGTTCCTCATCCCTTGCCACGCGCCTTGCGCATTTTAAATGGAGGACTATATACTCTACCTATATACCCTGCTTGTATACAGCTACATTAATCCTGAAAAGGAGTTGACACACTGCAGTCTGCTATATACACTGCCTACATACAGCTACATTAATACTAAAAAGGAGTTTACACACTGCAATCTGCTATATATCCTGCCTGTATACACCTACATTAATCCTGAAAAGGAGTTTATACACCACAGTCTGTGATATACTCTGGCCAGGGTTACACATAGAAATCCGTTTTTGGAAGTCCTTTTCATCACCAGTCCGTTTTTTTTGGGGTGCTTTTTGAGCCTCCTGCACTTCTGAACGTTTTTGGGACTTAGTCATTTTTTCATGAAAAACGCATATGCGTTAACGCATGCGTTAACGCAGATGCCTATATGTGCTATGCGTTAACGCATGCGTTTCCCATAGGGCCCCATGTTAAAAAAAACGCATGCGTTAACGCATGCGTTTTTTAACTGATGCCAAAAACGCTGTTTACTGCGTTTTTGGCTCAAAAACGGACAGGGCAATGTTTTGAGCTCCAGAGAAAAACGCACAGGGTGTTTATTATACCCAATGCGTTTTTCTGTCAGTTTTTGGACTTAGAAAAAAAAATTAACAAAACTGAAGCCAAAAACGGACTGAGGGCTTATGTGTGACCCCAGCCTCTGCCTGTATTCAGCTACTTTAATCCTGAAAAGGAGTTTACACTCCACAATCTGCTATATACCCTGCCTGTATACAGCTACATTAATCCTGAAAAGGAGTTTACACACCGCAGTCTGCTATATATCCTGCCTTTATACAGCTGGATTAGTCCTGAAAAGGAGTTTACATACCCTGCCTGGCTGTACATGGCTAGATTAATCCTCAAAAGGACTGTTTAGACGGAGATTAGAAGCTTTATACATCAGCCCCAGATGACTCTGGTATACTGTCTCTTGTGCTACACTGCAGTGTGCTATATACCATGCCTGCCTGTATACAGACACATAAAAGGGTCCCCTTAACAATAAGTGCTTCACCTAAACACGTTTTACCTTACCAAATATCGCCACAGATTAAACTGTGTTGATATTTATAGTGAATCAGCACATCCAATATTAATGGCAAAAAATTACTTTATTGTTTAAAATTAATTCATATTAAAATTAAAATTATTTACCGTACATAACATGTCTTTTTAGTCGGGAACACAGTCCCTATCATGCACAAAATAATAGGGTGGGCTACAGAGAATACAAATAGCAGCAAATACTATCAGGGGAACAGCAGAGAATATTTACAGCACTATCACACTTGTATTGATCTTGGTCCCACTCTTGGATCCAAAAGGGGCACTCCTATAGACCTAAATGGTCATTAAGTAATCATCCATTAAATGCTAGGTTGTTCACAATACCTGGTGCCAAAAATGATCCTCACAGATGATAGTTCCTTGGACCCCTGCTGCCAAAGTGCTCCTGCCTCACCCCCACCGCCAACGTACGTTTCAAAAGTTGATCTTTTTTCCTCAGGGCGTATACAGCTAAATTAATCCTAAAAGGGACTGTTGTTTTAATGGAGATATATATTAGAAGCCTGTACACCAGCCCCAGATGTACTGACTGGTATACAACCTCTTGTGGTACACTGTAGTGGGCTATATACCCTGCCTGTCTGTATACTGCTAAATTAATCCTATACAGGACTGTTGTTTTGATGGAGATAGATATTAGAAGTTTGTAACACCAGCTCCAGATGTGCTGACTGGTATACAGTCTGTTGTAGTACACCTAAGTGTGCTATATACCCTGCCTGCCAGTATACAGCTAGATTAGTCCTCAAAAGGACTGTTTTGATGGATTTTTTATCCCAGCACCTTCACTACGACGAGCACAGTGCCATCAGGTCTCATATAGAAATGATACAGAAATGAAGTGCAGCTTTAGTGGTCGGGTGCTCAGAAGTAAATAAGTCAATAATATATAATAAATATTCTGGCACACTATACAAAAATATCCGTTGAGACTTGAGAATCGTCTTTTCACACAATTTATTGCTCACAAAGAAAATTGCATACAAAAAGTTTTGACCCATTGGGTCTCTATCACATTGTGGTTATTTGTGGTAAACATATAAGGGATAACAATAAGTACATTGATGTTACAACACAGCAAGAACAAAAATAAAACAAAACAAATTCCACAGTTGTACAATGTACATGTAGTGATCATAAACAGTACAATGTTACATGCAAACAGTATATTGAACATCATACACCTATAAAGACATATCTAGTTATAGTTGAAACAAAAAAGCTCACGCGTATATGAGCTAGAGACTGCAACCCAGTCTAATAAAGTACTTTATATTACATTATATCAGGTAATAATAAAAGCATTATATACCTATGTGGCAATGTCAGACAATGACCCCTAGTGAAACAGGTGCTATCACATCTATTTATGGAACCTAAGGAGACAACTGATTAATAGGCATATAGGGATTTCACGTCGCAAAGGTAGGTCTGCTTAAAGGGAACCTGTCAGCTAGTTTATGCTCCCCCAGTTATCACTGTCTGTAGCTGCAGCTTCATAATATTATTCTAATCATCCCTGTCTGAGCTCAGAGTGTAATGTGAAAGGTGAAAGAAAAGCATTTATACACTTACAATTTCCTTATGTAATGAGGCAGTTAGTCCCCAGCTTGGAGGACGGGGACTGTTTGGCAGGTTAATAGTTAACATTTCAGCCTTGTGCTAGAACATGTTGGGAGACCTGATGTGATGTCACAACCATGTGACTACAATAGGTGGAGCTACGTTTTCATAGAACACAATACGTTTGCTGGTTTAGCTCCGCCCACTATGGTCACATGATTGTTACATCACACAGGTCCTTTAGCCATCCGAGTTAAGAGTGAGCTAACTATTATCCTGCCAGACAGTCCTCCTCCTCCAAGGTGGGGACTGAAATGTAAGTGTATAAATGCTTTTCTTTCACCTTTCACATTACATTATGAGCTCAGATAGGGATTATTAGACTGGTATTGTAAAGCTGCAGCTACAGACAGTGATAGTTGGAGGGACATAAACCACCTGACAGGTTCCCTTTAATGTTACACGTGGAAATATAATTAAAGATAGACAAGTGGAAAATAAGCAAAAGACATGGTAGAGAAAATAGGTAGTAAGAGAGAGAGAGAGAAAGGTGAGGCATGGATGAGACATGGAGTGCAAGTTTGTACCTAAATAGGACCAGTGAGGGAGCGTAGTAAGTCTCAAAACGTTTGGCCTTACCTGTTATAAAGGGAAATAATTTGGGTAGATTTCCAATATTTTTTAAAACAGGGTTTTCAATCACATAGGTAAACATATCCGCTAAGCCATTTGATTTGTTCACTATGAGCGAATACATTTGCATGGTATGGAATTCTACTACAATATTGCACTAATCAACATTTACCAACATGATTTTGTTTGTATTTTGCTTCCACACAGATTTAGATAAATGGTAGATACTGGCAGCCATTTTGCTAATCTGTAAACATCTATCACAACATAAATGAAAATGCTTATACTTTTCTTACCAATCACCTCATCGGCCACTCCTTATCATCATTTACCTGGTCATCTTCGCATCTTCAAATCACCACCATGAGTAATACATTTTTATGACTCTTCACATTAGTTTGCGGCAACCGACACTGATGAGGCCTGTGGAGACACGTGGGTCAGTGGGTGTTTTTGTCTGCTTGCTTTAGAAAGAAATCATGGACCAGGGCTCACTCCAACTGAATGCCTGAACTCCTTTACCATGGAAGGAACACTACATAGACAATACAGGGTGAGGGAACCACAAAATGGTAAAACTTTATTGGATCCCCAGCAGTCGAAGGAATATAACACATACTCAGCAAGAACACAATGTAACAGGCAGCAAAGTCTTACCCTTCCAGTAGCTCACCAGGAATTAGAATATTCGTGCCTTCAGGGCTTCCAGGACCAACTACTCCAATGCAGCAGCACCCTGCTTTTGGCAGGTACCTACCAAGAAAGGAATAACAGAAAGCTTAGGAAGCTAACCAATCACAGCAAAGTCTGTAGCAAGGTGACTGAATTGTCCTAACCTGGGTATCTTCCTTAAGTATTCTCTGATATTCCAGGTCGAATCCTAGAAACCTAGGCTTAACTGCAGAATATAATTCAGTTTAGGTGCTTCGCTAGTTGGACCCAAAACTCTTAGACTGAGGCCATGCAGAGTATGAAAACACCAATGTGATTTTGGCAGCCAAAATCAAAAGTCATAGGCTGATGTTATGGTCTTCTAACCAAGACTGGAATCCCTAGGTTGAAACTATGTAGTATACAGTATGAACTATTGGTGACTGATGCAGGCCCTTTTTATATATCCTGCGCACTCATACCAGGGTATTGGGGTCTTACAGGATTGGTGGAATAAAGCTGTATTGGTTGTCATTTTAATCCAAAAGCATAATTTCCCTTTGAGTGACAGCACAAAGCAATCACTGGTCTCAGGGAGACCAGTCCAAAAAACACTGCGGGCAGCCGGCTAAAGTGCTCAACACAGTGAATTCCTAGGCACATTGACCCCTGGGAATTACAAATATGCAAATAAAGTCTGTGGAGCCTCATTTAGGAGTCTCAACACAGGACTAGGACCAGGACCAGATATCCCTACAGGGAAGGACCTAACCATGGGGTGGCTCTTTGAGGAAACCACCATAATAAGTGGCCCTTTAAGTCAATATACAGCTCTTAAAGATATGACAAGGAAATACCAAGGTCAGGTATCCATCCACAGACAGATGTTTTGAGGTGTTGCCCCTCTTCAGTGTGGACCAGGATTCTTGCTAGGTGGGAGCAATGCCTAGTAGAACAACAACACAAAGTAAACACTGATCTCAGGGAGACCAATTCAAGAAAACACTGCGGCAGCTGGCTAAAGCGCTCAACACAGTGAATTTCTAGGTGCATCCTGGAGGGATATCTGGTTAGTCCTGTGTTGAGACTCCTAAATGAGGCTCTACAGACTTTATTTGCATATTTGTAATTCCCAGGGGGCTATGCGCCTAGGAATTCACTGTGTTAAATGCCTTATCCAGTTGCCCGCAGTGTTTTCTTGAACAGGTCTCCCTGAGATCAGTTATTGGTTTGTGTTGTTGGTCTACTAGGCATTGCTCTTACCTAGCCAGATTCCTACTCCACACTGATGAGGGGCAACACCCTGAAACAGCTGTCTGTGGACACCTGGCCTTGGAATTTCATTGTCATATCTTTAAGCTCGTAAAGAGCTGGATATTGACTCAAAGGGTCACTTAATATGGTGGTTATGGTGGTCAACTCAAAGAGCCACCCCATGGCTAGGTCCTTCCCTGGAGGGATATCTGGCTAGTCCTGTGTTGAGATTCTTTGAGTAATGCAGACAGAAGGGGGCTAAGTAAACTACATTTCATTAGCAATCCACAAACTCACACAATGGGGCTCTGAGTAGTCTTGCAAAAAACTTCACAAACTGAATGAATTCATAAATATGAGTTACCAAACAAAAGAACAACACGTCTGAACAAATCAAAAAAAATTAACTCACACCACATATTGTAAAAGGCTGTGTCATCACATGGCTCTATAAGTTTCAGCGCAGTTTCAACGCATGTGCACATCCCCACACAATAGACAGAAAGCTGGGTATCCAGAAATCCATAGAGGGTTTAGTGCTTTTATGATCTGCGCTGCCTTCGGGATGAAAAGATAAGAGAACCAAGGCTCCTTCAAATGCTCCTTTATTTCCTACACGTTTCGGTAGGAAATAAAGGATCATTTGAAAGAGCCTTGTCTCCCTTGTCTTTTCATCCCGATGGCAGTGCGGATCATAAAAGCACTAAACCCTCTTTGTATTTCTGGATACGACACCACTGTGGACGTGGAAGTGCAGATCCAGCAGCAGCTGTCTATGTGAATATACTGGTTGTGGGTCATCACAACCTAACCAGGTGAGCACATACACTCATGGGAGAGTCATCTTATCTAAACGATAAGACCAATTTGCGCCTTTTGTGTCTACTTTTTAATCTATAAGAAAAAAAGGGAGAGAAGGGGCGCATGTGTAGAATCACTATAGCTCAGTTAATATGGCGTTATTACAGGTGGCCACTCACCTGTTTGGGTTGTGCACAACCTGCACAACCCGGTGTAATGGCCTCTGATATATGAGGGACCCCCGGCAATGTGCACGCTCCGCTCCTTCAACTTCGCTGGTCCTCGGCTGTCCGTATAGGACCTTTCTGGTCACGTGGCGCCAGTCCCGGATGTGCGTCACTGCTTGTTATCTAGGGAGGGCCAGGTCCTTCACCACTGTGCCCTCGCTGTGCTGCTCCAGCCGCTGATCCCTCAGGGGAATGGAAGCTTGCAAGAAAATGATTTAGCGGTCTTGTAGAAGCGCTACTAAAGCTCAGGCACCAGGATGATGATGTTTATGAACAGCAATCTTTATTTTCCCCTCACAGCTCCACAACATGTTTCAACTGCTCAAGGCAGTCTTCCTCAGGTAGTGTAAGGGGGTGAACTGTGACATCACATTATATAAATAACATTGAATACTTTTTAATCTAGAAAGTTGGGTATGACGCTTAATGCATTAGTTGAATCTATTAATTGGCATGCATCTCCGACAGTAATGTACTCGAGTTGTGGAATAATGTGGCATACCTTTTGATTTTTTTTTTTTTAATTTTGATTTGGGTTGAACTAGATGGACTTAAAGTCTACCTTCAATCTTAAAAATTATGAAACTATGAAACATAATGGCGAATCTGGCCAAGACTAATATCTTAATGGCAATTTACCATTATTTTTGCACAACTTTCAAGTTGTTCAAATATATTGAAGCTTACTAAGGTATTTTATGCCTACATTAAGGAGTAAACACCAACATTTTGAATGCTTAGTTGCAAATATATGACTAACGAGAGGTTTTATCTTACATGTACCCCAATAGTTTAGGACTATTAAAACTCAGAAACTCACACAAAACTGTAAGTAAAGAGGGAGTTAGACAGCACAAAGTGCCAAGTAGTGTTTAACATGACTAAAATTGTCAATTCAGTGAGGAAGTGAGAAACTCTAATGCCATCCAATAAAGGTAGCTACCCTTAAAGTCATAATCAACTCTTTAACAAGCCTTTTAATATGACTTAGGATTTGTACCAGATCAGATCCCCGAACTGCAGATGCTGCATTTCAGGGTGACTTCCCCTCATTACTGCAGTGTGTGGGAATTCTGATCTGGCTGTATGAGAGGCTAAGATGAGGTTTGGGGAATTAGCTTTCTATCTTATGGATAGGAATCTGCCTGCCGCCATAAGGAGACAGATAAGCTGATAAGGAGTCTTATAGCCGCAATGCTCCTCTGGGAAATATGCAAATTGTCATTTCAGTGAGGATATGAGTAAAATGAGTAACATGACTAAGGCATACATAAATGTTTATTATGATGTACACCATATGCTGCATAGGAAATTAAATAAATCAATTTCAGTAGTCCAAAGTATAAGAATATTGTAGTTGCAGTACTTCTAAGCTAGGTTCCACAAATATAACAATTTTTTGTACCATTTGGATTACAGCTTTCTCTAAATACGTTTTTGGCTACATTAAGAAAATGCATTTACATTAGAGATACTGTATTGAGACAATATTGCATTTTTTTTTTATTTTCCTTTGTCTCTGGTTCAGTGAATTCTGCTATCAGGTTTGTTCAGTGCTAAATAAAAAAAACTACTACCCAAAGAAACAAAAATAATAAATTTGAATGTCTTTTTTTTTTTTTCGCCCTTGTGGTTTATACACAGCCTTAAGGATTTTCCCTCTCAACTCCCATGTCAACTATTTAGCAGTGCAATGTTCTCTACACATTTCAAAGATAAAAATAAATCCATAGAATATTTCAAGCCAAAGAACCAGACTAAAGCACAAAATACAATTTTCTATTTATTTTCATGTGCTTTTTACCTGTGACATGGATAAAAAAAAAACCTGAAAAAGCATTTGAAACACTTTGGCTATAATGTATTCCTGCCCTTTATAAAGTTAATATTTAAAAATTGCAAACATTTTCCACTTTCTAACTCAGCTTTGTAGATTATTTTGTACCTAAAATTTAATCTTTTAGGATGTGGTCATGAACATTTACTGCAACTCTATTCATAGTCCATATTATTTGGAATCACTGTTTAAGTAATTGGTGTGGTCCCAGTAGTGGGACTGTCAAATATCATACACTAACCTGTTATACATTTATCACCATGTGGAGTAAGAGCCTGTAAACCATTGCTTCACTATGTCGTAATCCAGGTAATGGTTAAAGACACTTAAAAGTGTTCCAATCTGCTATGTTTTGGGAGAACAAAGAGAGGTACCACTTTCGGTGCCATGCATATGACTTGACAATGGAGACTATCACACAAAGGCGGCAGAGCAGTAAAGCTAGTTGGTAGAATTTCAGACACATCCATGAAAAAGAGTTCATCTTCTTCCTCTCTGAAGAGGCAATTTGCATATCCATGACAATGGGTATCGGCGAGTCCTGAGGGATCCTCCAACCAACTTACATGCCCATCCCCCTTTTTTGGCTGCCCAGCCAACCCCTGACCCGCTCCACCCAATAAACAGGCATGACACATGAGTGGATTAATTGGCCACAGCAGCCATTTATTATTAACATACAACAGTTAACCAAAGTGTATCAAAACTCAAGGGGGGATGGATCCTCGAAGCCTAAAAAACACCCTTAACATGGGTGGCTTCACCCTTTCTGAATCTTTCTTCCAGCCAATTAACGCTAGCTTGAAAGCACGTATGCCAGCCTTTTATCCCACCAAAACGCCACAACCCTTTTGTTCCTCTCTGAGGGGTCTAGAACCTCCGGGTTCCCCCCCATTGTTCCACAAATGACCACATCCACCAACTTCGAGGATCTTCTCTCCTTACAGCTCGCTACTGTGACAAAAGCAAAATGAACAAACACAGTTACTAGCAATAAACAAATGAGTATTCCCCAAAACAGCACGCCCAAAAGTAATTCCTATAAGCTGTCTAAGAAGAAAGGAAGAGAGGGTGGGTGGGAGATCCTGTTAGATGGCAGTGCTCCTAAAATGGTTGACCCATTAAAATGGTGGCCCCCTTTTATATGACCCCCCCATAAAACCCCTCCCCATCGTCACTCCATCCCTATATTCAAAAGATGCCCCATACTGCCCATGCCTTTTTCTCCGCCTTCCCCTATTTCTTTAATATCACCTGCTGTTAACCCCTTAATTAACTTCCCTTTCCTGTATCTGAATAACACTACTCCCTACATTCCCGCCCTAACCCTGTAATGTCGGTTTTCCTTAATGGGGGCTTTACCCCCGTCTGGCCTTTCTTCAACCAACTTAAATGCCCACCCCCCCTTTATAGGCTGTCCAGCCAATCCATGACCCAATAAACAGGCATGACACATGAGTGGATTAATTGGCCACAGCAGCCATTTATTATTGACATACAGCAGTTAACCAAAGTGTATCTAAACTCAAGAGGGGATTGAGCCTCAAAGTCTAAAAAACACCCTTAACATGGGTGGCCTCACCCAGGCTGAATCTTACTTCCAGACAATTAATCCCAGCTGAAAAGCACGTCTGCCAGCCTTTTATCCCACCAAAATGCCAAAACCCTTTTGTTCCTCTCTGAAGGGTCCAGAACCTCCAGGATTCCCCCCCCCCATTCTTCCACAAATGACCACATCCACGAACTTCAAAGATCTTCTCCCCTTACGCCACCAACATAAATGTTTTGATCCCTCAAACATTTGTGTCCCTCCACATCCTCACTGCCTGTTCGATTGCTTCCTGAATGGCGAGAGTCCAAATGTCAAAGCCGACTGGGTTGAGATGCACACCATCCTGCCGCCGGAATGCACCTTGCCCAGATTCTAACTCTGAGTGCCGAACAGCCACTGCCCCATTATGAGCCACAAAATGGCCAAAAGCCCTGTTAACCTTAATTCTCACCTTATCCACTCTCTCCACCGACTGTGCCCCCACCACACCTTTCATGGTATAATGTCGGACTAGACCGTGATAACTTTTGGGAACATGGCCCAGAGCCGTCAAATTTTATATCCTGAATTAATTCCTGAAAAGGCCGCTGTCCCAGGTTGTTACCCCCCCAGGTGAAGTACCAACACATCAGGAACCGTATCCCATCGAACAAAGTGATGGACTTCCAGCAAAAACTGACTCCACACCATACCCCGTTTTCCGATCCACCGAATCATGGCCTATTCTGTCGGGAATCTCACTTGTCGACCCGCCGGCTGCACTGCCGCTCTCAAAGTCGCCCAGAAGACAAGAATGTCCCATGATCCACACTAACAGTGCCCCGAAACCTGAAAGAAAAACGCAGGCACTAACCATTCAAAAGGTTTTTTTTTTGTTTTTCTTGATAACAAAACCAAAACTTGAAGAAAACTCAATCTTGCCAGTGGAAATAAGAACGGAATCGACTGGATTCCCACTTCCCATTCATATGGATCACATGCTCAGACAAACCTCCCCTAGCGGTCTCAGTAGCTGCTCCAATCCTGAACGAGTGCCCCATGCAACGATCCACTAGAACACCCCCCGATGCCAGACATTGTTTAAACACCACAATAAACTGGTACCGTTACAAAAAGGAACCGTCTTCATGAACGAGCAACGGGCCTCCATCTACCTTTGTCCCCGTGTTGAACTCCCATAAACAACGCACCGGGCACATCTTTAACCCGGGCACACAATACACAGTGATCTTCCTACCCCTACCAAATGGATCAGTTTTTGAAGCCAGATTAATACTTCTATTCTGTCTTCAAACCTATCCACCTCCTCGCCAATAAACCGCCTGTAATACGCTTCGATCGACTAATCAATTCACTTAATCTGAGAGCTGAGCACTAGTGAAAAAGTGAGTTGAAACAAACGCACTCCCCAGGCTGACGCACACACTCTCTCGACTTGTTCACCCAATAACAATAGCAACGAATAAGAGACTTGGTAATCTTTGTCACAGACTACCCTTCGTCTTTCAAATGACCTAACAAGGCCAACTATAAGCCCTCTGTGGACATAGAGTCACCCAACGCCAAACAGCAGTCTTCCCACAAATCCCAGGCCCGAGCATATGCAGACCAAGACCCGGCCAAAAAGACACCTGAGTTAAGTTTCTTGAAGTTCGAATGGCAGATTCCACTATTCCTCCAGACACCTCAGGCAACACCCTGCCCCTGCCTCCAGACAACAAACATGCTCCCACTATAAATAAGAAGCAGCCACAATCCAGGCGTTCAATGACAACGAAACCAAAACCAAGTGTTGTACTACCCTAACTACATGAAGAGAGGACGCTGTTAGACAATTAATCGCCGAAGCTGCCCCAGAATTACCACCATGGAATTTTACTTTCTTGTTTCTGAACCTATCCCCCCAGGTAACCAATGTTACCACAATGGGGAATAGTTTGATGAGTGTCAAGTCATCTACTTTCCCCGTTCCCTCCATGACTGAGGCCACGCATCAGACATCCATTGCCCTTGGCAATAAACGTCAAAGCCCATACATTCCACAAAGAACGTATGTACCTCCTTGTCCCTTGCGAGCGTCATGGGTTGTATCCACACAGATCTGCCATTGTACGTTCGCAGGAATCGCACCCAGATTTTTAAGTTGTCCCGTAGTTCTCTTTTTAGTCTAACAAAATGATGTGGCGCCGTCACTCCTGAAGTTGCCATCGCAAACCGCCGATTAAACACGCACCTCATAGGCATGATGCGACATGCAAAATTTGGTTTTCCTAGCAAGGATTGCAATTCTCGCAAGGTGACTTTCGTCATGCCTTGAACCCTGTCCACATCCGCCTTCAGGTCGATCAATTTGTCCTCCAGAAGCCGGAATTCTATGACATCAGTGTCCATAACTATCCCTAAAAAACTGAGAACTGTAACTGGTCCTTCGGTCTTATCCTTAGCCAAAGGTATTAAAGATCTATGGGCCACACTCTCAATTTTCCGCAACAGCAACAAGCACTCGCTCTTACAAAGTCATCCAAATAATGGATGATCGATGTCAAACCGGAGACATCCTGCACTACCCACTCAATGAAAGTACTAAATGCCTCAAAGTATTCCCAGAACAACTAACACCCCATCGGGAGGCGTCGGTCTACAAAAAACGAACCTCCCCAAAAGCAACCCAGTAAATGCATGCTGTCGGGTGAACAGGCAAAAGTCCAAAAGCAGACTCTAAATCCGTCTTTGCCAGCAATGCCTTTCTGCCCAAACAACCCACCCACTCAATCACCGTATCGAATGATGTGTAAACGACTGAACACAACTCGGGGTCGATACTGTCATTCACCAAAAAGCCCCTCGGGAATGATAAATGCTGTATTAACCTAAATTTCCCCTTTTCTTTTTTGGGGACCACCTCCAATAGAGACACTTTCAGATTATCCATCGGAGGTGCCGGAAATGGGCCCCAAATGCACCTCGTGCTCTAATTTTTTAGTAACAACATCGGGAAATTGCTACGCAGAAAGTAAATTTTTAGAGGAGCAACGAATTACCCCGTCAACGGACGGGATTTTAAAACCCTTGGTTAAACCCATTGACAGTAAGGCTGCCGCCTCCCTGTCCGGATACTTACTTAAAAAGGGCGCCATCTCTTGCACATGCAACGGTGTCACCCCTCTTGTTGACGCCCTCATTTCATTTTCCCCTGGGGCTACTAAAACATTTAAAGGCTTTGTGGTTTCCCCCATATGCGGTAAACTCGTGCTTAAACTTGCACTTGGTACCGAATTTATAGCCTCCCTCATTGAAGAGAAAACACAGGCCGCATTGCATTGTTGCTGAATATCTCGCCTGCGCTGAATCCCCGGCGCTCCTTGGTAAGGACTGATCCCCTTGCGACGTTCTCGCAGGGGCTATCATCTTCAGCCACAATCCAATAACCTTGTGATCCCAGCGAATGCTGGATCGGACAGCTTTACGTTGCCAAAACTCGTTGTACTGCTGCCATGCCAAACCTCCATATACCCGATGCGCTTCCCCAATAGCGTCCATATAGCAAAAAAGCGCAGAGCAATTCTCAGGCGCTTTTTCTCTATAACGCTTGGTAACATGGCAAATGCTTGAAGCCAATTAGCAAATGTCCGTGGAATTTAGCGGTATATCCTCTTTTCGTCGTCCTCTTTCTTAGAATCCTCTCTCCGCATCCGATCTAAATTAAAATGTTCTAATGGCAACAAAGAAAACATCTCAACGTATTAATTTCTCCAAATATTTTACCGAAACTCCTGTTTTAAATGAGAGCCCAGGGGCCTCTCAAAACACACATATATCTCCCCTCTGGCCGCATCATCTAGCCTAACTGAATCCTGAGGGTCATTCACTGCCAGTGCGGAAGTGGTAACCCCGTCTTGGTTCCCTGCCCCAATCACCGCAGTAGCTTCGCCGTGATCAGACCACTGTTCCCTGAAGCGGTGAGCTAGCAACTTGCAACATCCCTCCAGGTGAACTCTGCGGCCGCCCTAGCAGGCCCCCTTCATGGGATGTTCCCACACCACCTGAAGAAATCTGCATGGGCTGGGTGCCCGGCATACCTGGGACCCTTGATAGTCCAGCTCCCCCAGTCCACGCTGCTAATTGGAACCCAAGTAGCGGTAGACCCCCTGCCCTAACATCGCTGCCAAATCATGTAGACCCCGCAACAGGGCAGCATTCACCTCCCCAAAAAAACAGATGCATCTACCTCCCTCCCATTACTAACAGGCGGCGGGGGGTGCCACAAAATAAAGAGATTGCAGTCTCACCTGGCTGCCTGGGTGCTGTGAGCCCAGCAGCGAAGGGTCCTGGATCCAGCAGCGTCCTTCACGATCCTGTTCCCCCATGATGCCAGATTAGCGCCCCCTCTCCAGAGGGGTGCTCGATGCGGTCCCAGCTGAGTGCTGCACTGTCGTGTCTGGGCCAACTGACTGCTGCCTGTGCCCTCTCATCAGTGATGCAGTGGCTCCTGAGGTCTCCCGATGGGCGCTCTCTCACCGCTCACCGGCTCCGGTTCTCCTCCCTCCTGCTGCCACACTCTGGCGCTGCGCAGCGATTGCTCCCAGCAGTTCTTCCCCCGTTGTTGCAGCAGAAGGGGAGGCTGATACTTCCCCCTTTTGCAGGCCCCATTGCATAGCAGAATTCCTCCCAGACCGGGAACAGTGGGAGGTGGTGGGTTGGCCTGCATCCCGTCCTAGAGCATCCTGTGGGGGCTTCTAGAGCGTTTTGGGGGGGTGCATCAGGGCTAAGGCGTGCCAAAGGCTTAGCCCTCCACGGCCGGAGTGGAGCCTGGCTATGCTTCCCTTTCTTCCCCCGCAGCAGGATCCTCACAGAGTCCTGCTACCACTGCGCTCCACAGAAGCCATCAGCATCCCTGAGGTCATGGAGCATGGCCTCTACAGCTTCCATCTTGGCCAGTAAGTACAGCTAAAGTCTAACTATGGTGGTCAGATTCTGTTAGATGGCAGTGCTCCTAAAATGGTTGACCCCTTAAAATGGTGGCTCCCTTTTGATATGACCCCCCCAAAAAACCCTCCCCATTGTCACTGCACCCCTATATTCAAAAGATGCCCTATACTGCCTTTGCCTTTTCTCCGCCTTCCCTATTTCTTTAATACCACCTGCTGTTAACCCCTTAATTAACCTTCGTTTCCTGTATCTGACTAACACTACTCCCTACATTCCCGAGCTAACCCTGTCATGTCAGCCTTCCTTAATGCGGGCATTACTCCCACCTGTTCGGCCTTTCTTAATAACGAGTACTTCTTATGACACTAGTGAATGCTTGCACAGTAAGCATATGGGATACAAGGCAACCTAAATTTCTTAGAGTACTAGGCGAATGGAACACATAACTGTAGGAAAGGGGAACCTTCAACTGCTGGAGGTTTTAGTATATATCTTTTTATTAATTTTATCAGGCCTTTTAAAAACAGGTGTTCATTTATGTGCTTGGTTTCTTATTTCTATTTGCAAGGTGGAGTTTAGGAAAAATATACCTTCCTGTCCCACTGTCTGTCCCTCTTTTTCCTACCAGAAGAGATGGCTGAAGCATTTCTCGCCCCTGTGCCTCTCTCTCCCATGTTCACTGTGTATTTGATATCTTACTTCATTAATTAACCTGTTTAGATCAACTTTATGTAGCATTGCACCTTTTATCTGTAAACTTGCTTTGTGCATGCCATTATATAATAAAATTAATATAAAAAGAAAAAAGATAGCGGCACTCACCGGGCGTGTTTCAAAGGTGCTTTATTTGGGTACCCTCATTCCACGGTCCCACTCGGAAGGCAGGGGGTGCAGAGACAGCAGAGATGACGGATCTCCGTTTCGGGGCTCCTACCCCTTCCACGGACCTCAATGAGACATTGAGGTCCGTGGAAGGGGTAGGAGCCCCGAAACGGAGATCCGTCATCTCTGCTGTCTCTGCACCCCCTCCCTTCCGAGTGGGACCGTGGAATGAGGGTACCCAAATAAAGCACCTTTGAAACACGCCCGGTGAGTGCCGCTATCTTTTTTCTTTTTATGCTATTATTGATGTGATATATAGCGGGCACCCAGAGACGGTCAGCAACGCCCCACCTCGTATATACCCATATGATGAAAAAATAAGCACTTCTCCTAAACTTAGCAGTGCCGAGTGAACGGACTTTTTTTGATTAATAAAATAAACATGTTGATTAACATTTTTGGCATTAACCTTCTAAGCTCAAGGAAGGGCAATCCTTCAGTTATAGTTCCCTAAGGGTACCTTTACACGCCGCAACATTTTTGACAGCGACATGTCGCCCAGGAATTATTGCAGTGCTCTTAAACCATGCGACCGTGGTGAGGCGACATATCGCCGCCAAATTCCCCAATTACATGCCGCAATTGGGAGGCAATTTGATGGATATAATTCCAGAGCAACATATCGCTATCAAAAATGTCTCCCGCGGTTTCGGCGTTTAAAGATACCCTAAAGGATTTCTCCAGAGGGGATATTTTTTCTCCTGATTAAAGGATGACTTCTCGTAATTTGGGAGTTTATAGTCTTTTTCTTTTAAAACTCAACCTGGTTTTGTTGAAAGTAAATTAAAATAATAAATAAATACATAAATAAAGAACTAAATCAAAAGTCAAAATGAAAGATAATTTCATTCAAATCAGATTATTATATTTTTGTCACTGCTGCGATACCTCATGAACCGAAACAGTAACACAGAATTCAGTGAGAAGTCCATGTTGGGGGTTCAGCACCAGACAGTAGATGTCCAGTATAAGCCCTAAACTTTACAGTTTGGGTTCGCTCACCCTTAATGATGGAAATTGGATAAACAGCTTGTAGAGGTTTACACTGATATAGCAGTGCTGAGTGTTCAAACAACAAAATGTGATGATTACACTCCTGTGCTCTAAACTGCAGGCTTGTAGAGGCGAGATACTTATCTCATCCCAGACTTCTGCTCCGTACACCTCCACCTGTCACATTGGCATCCAGCTCCTTCTGAAACCATACGGCTCACGCTAAGCGCAGTGCAGCTACAGGGGAGAAATGAAACTTGCAGAGTAGCTGAAGGCTTCTTAAAAATGTCGCTGATCTCCTACCACATCCGTGACTTTGACAACCCAGGTCACAACACGAGACGGCAACAGTGCAAGAGATAGGTTCAGGCACCGACGTCTGTTTCCTATTTAGTAGGGCAGCTGTATTTCAGCTGTGTAAATATCGTTACACACCAGCAAATGCAAACGGTGGTTCCCAGTGACTGGATAAAAATAATAATAAAAAAAACTGTTTCATGAAAGTATTTCATTCTGTATGTAAAAGAATTGATTATATAATCAAAAAAATGTAATACGAAAAGAAAAATTGCAGCACCTTCCCTTTAAGCAATAGTAGGGATGGGTTTGTGGTGGTTTGCAATTTTCTCCTTTCTTCAGTAATCTTACCTATTTATTTGTTTGTTACTGACCTACAGATGTTTTTTGACATATAGAATACAGGTGAATTTAGGGGTGATGAGGGGCAGTGGTAAGGGTAGGAGGGGTAATTACAGAGGTAAAAGTTATACAATCAAACCCAGTCTTACACTAAATGAGAAACCCTCATTGAGCCAATAAACACTTTTATTACAAACAATAAAAAAGAACATTCAACTGATATGATTTAAATTTTTATTCCACTTTTAGTCCAGCCAATAAAATGGTACATGATATTCTATAGGAATACTAGTACATTATGATCAGTAACCCTATATTAAACACACACCTCCTTAGAAATGTAGGGCCCTTACAACTAGAAATACAAGTATAATAGTACCTAACAGGTTACAAGTACATAAAAGAAGATCAAAAAATCCCCTTATGTTCAGAGAAGCACAAAATAAGTTACATAAATGTAATGTGACTAAATGTTTTTGCTGTAATTCTATCAAAACACCTTTACACTGAGTTTTGCTCCACAAACACAAATGAGATTCTTTTTCTATAAAAAGTGTTCTCACCTGTCAAAATAGTTATGTTGTTTGTTTAATACAATGCTCTTGCGAAAGACAGTATATTGAAGGAATAATACAACCTTTACATAATAGACTAAATGCCCACCAATAAAACATTACAAAAGTTTTTGTTTTTTTTTACAGCACGGCTTATCACCTCACTGCGCAATTGTTCATAATTTAATATATACTTACATAGTGGCATGTGTCTTTGACTTCCGAGCTGCCTGACACGACACACGCCACCTGACACAACACAAGACTTTCGCCGCACACAACAACCCACACCCAGACTTAGCAGATGGATACAAGACCCGCCAATTTAATGTGACTGATCATTCTGATGATCCAATGCTGCTTAGCACCACACAGGGTAGAATGGGGAGTGAAGGGGGAGCGCACAAAGAGGAGATGCATAGAGGAGAGAAAGGCACAGGGGCGAGATATGCACAGGGGCAAGAGAGGCACAGAGAAGAGAGAGGTACAGGGGAGACAGTGAACATGGGAGAGAGAGGCACAGGGGCAAGAAAGGCACATGGTAGAAAGAAGCACAGGGGAGAAACAGCACACAGGAGAGAGAGTCACATGGATGAGTGAGGCACAGGGAGCAGACACCGCACAAAGAAGGGGGGTCAAGAGCGGCACAGGGGAAAAAGAGGCAAAGGGGAGAGAGAGACACGGGGTGAGACAGCGCACAGGGAGACAGCGCTCAGGGGTGAGAGAGGGACAGGGAAAGAGACAGTGAACAGGGATGAGAGAGGCACAGGGGACAAAGAGACATGGAGGAGACAGCGCATGGGGTGAAAGAGGCACAAGGGCAGAGAGGCAGAGAGAGAGAGGCACAAGGGGGGAGACAGGAAAATAGAGGAGAGAGTACACAGGAGAGATAGGCACAAAGAATAGACAGCGCACAAAGGACAGATATTACACAGGAGGGAGACAGCACACAGGGGGGACTTTGCATGTGGTAGCCAGCGCACAAAGAGGAGAGCCAGCGCACAGAGAGGAGAGACAGTGCACAGGGAGTAGACACTGCATAAAGAGGAGAGACAGCACCTAAAGAGGAGAGAAAGTGCACTGGGGTGAGACATGCACAGAGACCACTCTCCGGATACGATAGCATTGGGCTAAGATCTAGTAAAGACTATAAAGTTCTGCACTTCAATTGAGCATATAATGGTTAGTGCCAATACCCATATGCAACAACTAAATAGAAAGGAAATCTTTTGCATTTATAAATTAAATCAAGCCTTTTAGTCTCAATGAAATCTCTGATATTTTAATTAATTTCTTTAATGAAGACATTATAATTGAATTAGCTAAAGCCAATATATCTATTGTTGGATTATGGTAATATTTAATGATGATCAAGCACTAAAATGCTTGAGTACTCCATACTTGAATCGAGAAGGTCGACGCTCAGATGTGCTCATCTTGAATAACAAGTATAATGGAAGACAAAGGGAAACAATGGCTGGGGAGGCATTAAAATCACTTAAATAGATGGAAATAACACTATAAGGAAATGGGAAAAGCATGAGGAAGACGTCTGGACCAATAACTGACTCCCATATTGCCGCTGGGAAGAATGTTGTCAGAGTATTATGCCACTTTTACAGACTGAAAACAAAATATACAAAACAAAATATAAAATACATTTTTCAGCAAAAAAGTGTTAAGCATTTTTTCCTGTAGTAACTTGTTTTTTTAAGCAAAATAAAAAAGTGAATAAAAAATGTCTCCTACCCTTAGGCTATGTTAATTTTCCGCTTTTTTCGCTGCACTTTCTCCTTTCTGTCAATGCTGAAAAAATGCTGCAAAACTGCTGAAAGAATTGATTCGGTGCTTCTTTGAAAATTGCAGTAGTTTTTCCATTTCAGTCATGAAAAAATCAGTTGTTTGCTATAGATTCACTCAATATTTGAGAATTTGACAGTACTGTAAAAATCAATTTTTATTTTGCATAAAATGTATTTAAAAACTCTGAAAAAATGCAACAAAATTGCAAAATGTTAACATAGCCATAATCGCCAGTCCATCTCCCACCATATTTTCATGTCGCCTATGACTACTGTAGATGGTCTAATCGAGGGGAAAATAAATCTACAGCCACTGGTTATCAGTGCTAGACACATCCTGTTTAACGTATGAAGGAGGAATTCTGAAACTCTCAAAAACTATGCAGTAAATGCAAAAAACTACCAAAAATAAGAAGGAAGAGGGACTCGGATACACATTGGCTTAGGCTAGCGTCACACCTCCGTGTTTTCCGGTATGAGTGGCATCCCTTTTTTTAAAAGTAGTGGGGACACATACACACGCAGACATATTACTTGTATGGGAATTGTCACACATCCTTGTTTTCGCATGGATCAAACATGTGTCCATTTTTTGAACGGATGCCACACATATCGCATCTTGCACCAGAAGGTGTTAAGCCCTGTATTTAGCTAAAATATAAATTCTTATTATTTTAAAAAAAGGAAATAGGGTGTCATTTCAAAATCTGAAGGCTGCATGGGCTCCTTCTAAAATATCAAAGCTTTAGTTCTTTCCATACATTTTCTATTGGATTCAGGTAAGATGTTTGGCTGGGCCCCTGTGTCAGTTTTTTTTTTTGTTTCTCTGAAACCAATTGAGAGTTTCCTTGGCTGTGTGTTCGGGATCACTATCTTCCTGAAATATCCACTCTCATTTTATTCATTATCCTAGTATATGGCAACAGATGTTTTACCAAGAATATCTTGTTACATTTATCCATTCTTTAAATATATGAACTTTTAAAGTGCCATATACTGAAAGACAGCCACAACATTATGTTCCCACCTCTCAACTTCACTGTTGGTATGGTGTTTTTGGGGTGTTTATGCAGTAATTTTGGCCTCCAAATATGGTGTATATTATGACATCCAAAAAGTACAATTTTGATCTCATCTGAACTGGTTATATTATCCCACTATTTCACAGGTGTCTCTAAATATTCTTAAACAAAATGTAAATGCACTTGAATATGTTTTTTGTTCACCAAAGGAGTCTTCTGTGGAGAACATGAATAGCGGCCATGGAGGTTGAGTATATTACGTAATATTTTCTTTGAAACAATTGTACCTGCTGACTGCTGGTTTTTCTGTAGCTCTCCACAGGTGGTTTTTGGCTCTTGGACATCTCTACTGAAAATTCTTTTCACTCCTCTGTCTGAAATGTTTCAGGAGGAATCTGGTCATGTACGGTTTATGAAGAAGTTATGGCCTAAACAATTCTCACTGGAACCCTCAGTAGTTTAGAAATTCTTCTGTAACCAATGCCATCAGCATGTTTTGCAACAATTTGATTGCAAAGGTTTTGAAATAGTTCACTGGTGCTACCCATCAGGAGATGTTTCTTGTGTTGCACCTTATTAATAAGACAACAGTTGATCCACCTCTCAACATCATTTCTACTTAACTTTTAATTTTTGTAGCCTTTTATTTGAAAGATTTTAAACTCACGTTTTAGCTGGTGTCTTGATTTCCCATGGCTTTTGCAACTCTCTTTTTCAATTGTTCAATATTTTTTCCCGGTGTCATCTCTCGCTATTACACATTAAAACATTTATGAACATCTATGGTTTGATTTCTTTGCCTGTGTGGATTGGATGGGTAGTTGCTAATATCTGGTAAGAACTTCATGCCAATGGCACCTTTAGAAATATATGGTGACATTTTGAATACTTATTTACCCACTGTATATATTGTAGGTATTCAATTGCTAAATATGTCATATTTTCATGATAACATTTAAAGATGGTAGAGATTAACATAAATTGTTTTTCTTATATTTCCATGCTTTTGTTGAGTAAATCCTGAATCAGAAATCTGGTATCCTATTGATGATAATTACCTCAGGCAATCTGTCACTTCAGATTGTTTTGTTAACAATGAATTTAAGAGTATTAAATCTCAAAGTATACTGTTGCAACATAATATGCTTAAGAATGCACAATAGAAGTTCAGACCATGGAATTAATTGGATTTATATTTCTAGCATACATACAATTACCTAGAGGTATATTCAAAGCAGCTCAAGCATAAAACGATGGGTTTGAAATTCAGCTTACAGTGAATTTAGTGTAATTTTACATTGAGTTATGCAGTTCAATAAGGTCATAAATATACTTTAACGAAAGTTGCAGTTTGCCAAATGCATGTTGAAACAACTAATTGTTGTTTATGTTGATGTAATAACCATATTAAATGCTATAAATTGTTTAAGGAACAAGTTTAAAACTTTAAACCAAAATGTTCATTAGCATTCAAGATCTGCTCCAGATTTAATCTTAATGACTGTAAAGGTCATTAGGGTTTCTTCACAACTTTAAAAGTACATTTAACATTGGAAAACAGTAAAACAATTCTTTCACTATATTGCTTTAACGTTTAGAGTTGGAAAATAAAATGCTTAATTAGGAATAATAAACAATTTGAAAAATGACACTAATAATGTTTTTTTCATTTAATATTTTTTTTATATATTTGCAGTTTCATTGTGAAGAGAACATATATTTTTTATGTGTCTGGTTATTTTAGGGATAGTTAATATATTGACGAAGATCATTGATGTGGATAATGGGATCTGTTAGCTTTTTGTATGGGGCAGTATGGTAGAAAAATTACTAATGCAGTATGAATAGAGCAGGGCACAGCTGTGTGTATTAAATATATGCAGCAGTGCACAGGCAATGTTAGGTAAAAAAGCTTTCAAGAGAATGTATAATAATTTGTATATATGAAATCTGATATACCATGCAACTTTTTTTATTTAAATTGTATGGGGTCTAATGGTAAAAAAAGACCCTGATTGCATCCATATGGGATCATATAGAGATACCAAAGATAATCTATGCACGTTTGTGGGAGTTCAAGGATGAAAGTTTGCTTAAAGTGAACCTGTCACCTGTTGTGGGTATTATAAACTTGCTGAGAAGTCTACAGAAGCTAAAATGGAAGAGGGATTATGTCTGAGTGACACTGAATGTGGTGTCCTTGTATGCTTGTATCCCCCATATGATTGCTTTGGAAGCCTTACAGTATTATCTGGATACCACACATTTGTTTTCCCCTGAAATGTGTAAATTTATTCTCATGAGTGTACATCATCTCCTAACAAAATTTTTTTTATATGTTTTTGAGGATTCATTCTATCTGCAGTGTTGTGGATGCCCTATGGGGGTTGGCTTTTCCCCTTCATTAGCAAATATTTATATGATGTATTGGGAGAGTAA
>JARQOC010000002.1:585289777-585453718 GCA_033576535.1 Allobates femoralis
GTCTGTGAGCAGGCAGGTTCTAGGACCCTGAAGCTGCACAGAGAAGACAGCTGGACTCGGCTCGCAAAGAAACAGCAGTTATCTGCGAGTTTCCCTGCTATCACTGGCACAGTAGCCAGTGATTACTCGCACGAGTCTAATGCAAACAATGGCAATCCTAGTTTTGTCAGCGTTTCTGACAAAACTAGGATTGATATTGATTTGCATTGGACTCGTGCGAGTAATCACTGGGAAACTCGCAGAGTACCGAGTCCTGCGAGTCCCTTACTACTCGCCGAGTAACGAGTCCTAGCGAGTAGATTCGCCCATCCCTAATGGTAATTAATGTCACAATTATCTGTATATGTTTCTTCAATTTAAAAAAATGCCAGAAATAAATATTTTTTTTAATGAGAGGTAGTGATGAAGCGAACACTAAAGTACTCATTACTCAAATCGAGTGGGTCCACTGCACCAATTCCTGGGCAGTTTTGTCCTGGTATATTTAGACTGAGAAAGGCCAAATAACCATTTGTCTTCCAAGCCTGGTAATACCAGTTTGTAGCTGTCTGCTTTACCTTGGCTGGTTATCAAAAATAGGGAAGACACCAGGCTTATTTTTTAATTATTTATTTATAAATCAATATTCAGAGCATCACATCCCCTGGTCTTAAATAAGACCAGATAATACAATGCGACCGGCCAATTACAGTAAGGCCAATAGCCAACATGACTTTGGCATTACTTTCAACGGCAGGCAATCCTCAAATTTTTTGTGGCTAAAAAGCAGCCTTGAAACATGAGGGGTTGTGACTTGAGCTTTTGCTCGAGTACCCCCGATACGTGGCCTAGTATTGAGCGTGCCCGACTATCATGATGCTTGATCAAGTATTGAGCAGTGTTAACCATTTTTACTCATCACTGCTAACCGAGCAAAACAGAGCCCTATTTTTATGGACTGTCCTGGAATTTCTAGATGGTTGGCAACACAATCTCATCGCTCCCCACTCTTCATAATAATATATTGGGCTTTGTGCCATGAAACATTACTTGCTGACTGTCCATCTTATCCTGAACAGTTTTTTCTCAGAGTAGGTGAAATGTTTAGGGGGCAGGGGGAGTCGAAGGAGTTTCACATGAGTGGAGAAATAAGCAAATTAGATTTTTTTACACTGCTTCTTATATTTGCATGTACTATTGAATTATCCTTTGAAAGAATAGCTTCATTATAAAAAACCTCAGTTCAAGGGACAAGATATCAGGCATTTCTAATATCAAGATCCTCTACAGGAACCAGAATAGAAATAGGGATTCACTTGAATTTCTACAATGAGATGTTACAGTTCTCCTTATTGCCTACATAAGGTATGTCACAACAAAAAAGAGTTGTCTGTAAGAAAAGAAAAATCCCATCAAAGAAATCTCCCCTCATAGAGCATAAATTAAGCAGCAACACTCCTCCATGGATGTTTTGTGCTAATAAAAGGCAAAAACATAAAATTATATATCAGTGGTTTATTTGCAGATTTTTCATATAATTAGATGCAGATTTGTCGAGGATGAATTCCAAACTGAAAATATAACTTGACTTACTGCAGAGTTACAATCCTTATCTCGGTTCAACTTCATTAAAAAGTTTTATCCAATGTTTGGCTATGGATGAGATTCATTATATTCTAATTCATTTCACATGAATTATAATACACTTCAGATTTTCTTCCTTGAATATTAGGGTGTAAAATCAGAACCCTATGCGGCTAGCACACTCAACAGTAATACCTACTATCTACAGCTGTTGAAAGCATAATGCAAATAATTCCTAAGATTATCATAAAAATACAAATTTGCTCTTCAGTAAGGAAGTGGATGAACTCCAGCGCCACCCTTAGGTAGCTCCTCAAAGTCATAGTCACTTTCTGACAAGCCTTTAACTATGACTAGAGGTTTGTGCCAGATCAGAACCCCAAACTACAGATGCTGCGTTTCGAAGTAACTGCCCCTCATCAGTGTAGTGTGTGGGATATTCTGATCTGGCTGTGTGAGTGGACTAAGACGAGGTCTGGGGAACTTGCTATCTACCTTATGGAGAGGAGTTTGCCTGCAACTATAAGAAGACAGTTAAATAGTTCAGGAGATTTAAAGCCACATCCCATCCCACATATGCAAATTTGCATATTTCCTAGAGAAGAGATGTGACTTTAAATCTCCTTACCTACTTAACTGTCTTCAATCTCGATCACGATATCGCCTGGAAAGTCACGTGATCGAGATCGTTAGAACAATTTTGCGATAGCGCTTGTGCGGTGTCACAAGCATAGATCTCATTAACGATTTCACACTTGGCAGCACGCCAGCGATCCAGCCCACAACCCACCGATCGAAGCCAGCCAGTGTCAGGAATAGGCAAAATCGTTAAAGAGATCGTTTGCACGGTGTCACACATCACGATGCAGCACATCGTATGGTCGAAAATCGGCATATTTGAGAACATGTTCTCAAATCCGCGATGAGTGATACGACGCATTATCGTCGTCGTATCTAGGAGTCACACGCTATGATATCGTTTGGACATCGTAGCCACGCCTCAAATAACAGGTCGCATCTGCGATATCGTTCGCGATATCACGACTTGTGACGGTACCTTTATGGTTGCAGGCAAACTCATCTCCATAAGGCCCACGTCACACACACAGATATTTGTGCAGATATTGTTCACAGATCTCTGGTTGCAATGAAATCATGGACACAATGTTCCATTTTGTGGCTGTATATAAATGGATTAATGTGTCCATAATTTCACTGCAACCAGAGATCTGTGAACAATATCTGCACAAATATCTGTGTGTGTGACGTGGGCCTAAGGTACATAAAAATACATTATTTCAATGCAGAAACTAACACATTTTACCATTATCTTTAGTGTTTTCCAGCCTTCTTTGCACCTGAAGGTTATTATTTATGTTCTTGCTGGCATCGTAGGTTGATCAGTCTTGTAGTACCCTTGAGAAAGTAAAGTCTACTTCTATTTTTTTATTTAGATGAAGATTTTGAAGGTTTACTCATCACACACAGATTCTCAAACTACATTTTGGCAACTGTTTCAGATGCCCCAGAGGCAAACACTGAATAAATTCACTGAAGATACAGTTGAGAAGTGAATTGATGCTGAACAAAAAACAAACCTATTGTTGATAAGTTCACTTATGAGCAAAGACTATATCCTGATATATTCTATATGTGTGTTGCAAACTCTTAATAGAAAAAGAAAGATAAATATATATTTTAAAATTAATTTTAAAGTAATTGAAGTTTGTGTAATGCAATTTAAATGAATATCCTTAAATTACAAAGTTGAAAGACAAAACTCTACCAATGTTACCTCTTAGGTCGGGGTCTCACTTGCGAGAGTGAAGCAAGAGGACTGACCTGAGTTTCGCAATGCATCACCCGACACGGCTTCCCGGTCTCCAGACAGGAGAGTCTCAGCTGCATGTATTTTATGCAGATCCACACTCCTGTCTGGAGAGCGGGCGGCCGTGCCGCCTGATGCATTGCGAGTCTTGTGCAAGTATTTCGCATCACTCTCACATGTGGATCCCCGGCTTTAATCCTATTACAAGATGAATAAGGTTTGGACAAAATCTTTCTTTGGTTGTTAAAAATTGTAATTCTAAAAATGTGGTAAAAATAGTATTAACAGATTCATTCCTATTCTGAATTTTAAAGCTATTCCTAATTTTTGATATACTAACCAAAAAAAATGGATGTGTGATTAATGCCATAATGTATAAATTACTGCATAAAAAATATCAAAAAACAAAGAGACATTTGATGGTACTAGTACTCTTTTGAATGATGCTTCATTATTGTATTTTTTGTAACATATTCTTGAGATTAAGATTTGGAATATACCAGATCAATAACATAGGGAGCTATGTGTATTTATTTATTTTACTTAGTGATATAGCACTATTATTTCCACTGTGTATTTACAGACATTATCATCACTGTCTCCATTGGAAATCCCCGATGAGTATGGTGAGGAAACCGGAGTACACGGAGGAAACTCACGCAAACACAGGGAAAATATACAAACTTCTTGTAGATGTGGCCTTTAGTGGAATTTGAACTTCAGACCCAAGCTTTGCCAGATTGCACTCAGCGGTTCTCATTTCTGCAATCATCATCTTAGTCAAGCACCCTTGCAAGTATGGTGAACATTTCTGTAGTTTGGATAGCCAGAAAATCAAAGGCAATGGTCAGTGGACTTATCAAAGTACAGATCCTCACTCATTTGACCCTTGGGCTGCCTTACTCCTCTGGCTAGTAGAAACTAAGGCAGGGAACAAGCGCAATGGGGTCTTCACTGTAAAAAATGGGAGTAAGGACAAAAATTATTTTCTCCACACCAGGAATGCATGTGTAACAGGCTGCTGCAGATCCGCGAGTGATACACACAAAAACAGGAGACAAAGTGGTTCCTCTATACAGCCTGGATTGATGAAAAGGACTCCAAATGGCTTCACTGGAAATAAGGTTCATTAGTCTACATGTTTTAAGACAATCTAAATGCTTCCTCAGGACAAATCCATAATAATAATAATATGAATTCCCAAGATCGTATGTAGGGATGAGCGAGTATACTCGTTACTATTGGCTACTCACCGAATAGTACGAGTGTTCGGGATACTCAATACTTGCGAGTTTTACTTCTATTACTTGGAAGTCCATTGAAAAGGCCGAAACTGTGTTAAAAAGCTGCCGGTTTTTAAACAATCATTCAGCTGATGCAAGCTCCCCCAGTGCCTCCCCGCCCACTTCTCTTCCCCCAACTCTTGCCCTCTCCCACGCCTGGAAGTGAGCCGCAGGCTATTTCAAATGAACAGCTGATACATCAGCTGTTCATTTGAAATAGCCGGCGGGAAAGAAGGCGGTAAAGTGAGTCTGGTCACCGCCGGCTATATCAAAATGATCAGCTGATCAGCATTAGCTCATCGTTTTGAAAACGATGAGTCTTGTCATCACCGCCTTTCCCGCCGGCTATTTCAAACAATCAGCTGATCAGCATCAGCTAATCATTTTTAGAAGAGCCAGCAGTGACAAGAGTCTTGTCATTGCCGGCTTTCCCGACGGCTATTTCGAATGATTGCTGCAATTCCAATATCCAGAATCCATAAATTTCCATCTCTCAATTCACGCTTCATTTAGGATCCTGGAAAACAAGAACAAGAGCGGCATCAAATTCTTATCAGTTATATCCATTTACATTGATCTGCATGAACTAACTTTTCTATATCCCTCCTTTTCATGCATTTGACACTTTTCTTGTCTACTCGCTTAACCTTTACCACTTGTTCACTCAGTGTCATGGTTACCACATAAGGTCCTGTCCAGTTTGCATCCCATGAAGATTTGGGTACAAAATTCTTTACCATCACCCTGTGACCTAGTTGTAATTTTATTGGTGGATTTGTAGATTGTAAGCTCTTTTGAGCAGGGTCACCTTCATTTGTTGCTTTATTTATTTATTTTCTTTTTTGCATTGATTCTATGCCTATTGTTTTGTATCCAATTATTGTACTGTATTTGTTCTCTACTGTAATTACTTACTCCACCTCCATTTATAGTATAGATTTCACATCCACACCCACATACAACCCACAACTCTGTCCTTCTTCATTATCTTCTTTGGCAAGTATATCCGATCATCCTCCAGTAATATGAACCTCATCATGGGTCGCAGTGGTAATCACCTGCCTGCGGATGGCATCCTTATATTAGGAAATAAATTCTTGTATAAGATGGGTTTACCACCATTTTGGCTGGCTTCAAGATGTCCATCTGAAGAACAATTGGTTTATCATTCAAAACACCACAAGCATTGTGTAGCAATATACATCTCCATAGGCCGGAGACGAGATGTCTACCTGAGGAGCAATGGTCAATACTCCAAACCCACAAAGGCTGTATACATATTTAGATGACACTAGGTGACAAACAGCGTCTGCATTCAAGATCAACACAGAGGATGTGTATTCCTGTATCGTCCAGGAGACTGCAGGGTCAATGTTACATGATCAATCTCCTTGATAGAGCCCTGGAAATATTCAGCTCTCATAAAATCCAATATGGAGTTCAGCGATCCCTATAAACTTACATTGTCCATGTTGGCTTCCAACTAAAAGAAAAAAATATTGTATTAGAAATAAAACAGAAGATATTTAGAGACTCCATCCCAAAAAACCTTATGACGTAGTCCACAGGCAGGCGAACATCTCTTCAGCTTTGCTACATCTGTGCGAGGAGACATACAGGTCTACTTGTTGCACAGACGAGCAGGCACAGACTTAGCTGACAGCTGTCAGAGAGTTCACAAGAGTGCACAGTTGAGACCGGTGGCTGTGCCCCCGAGTAACCTCCACTGACGTCACCATTTTCACTGGCGAAAAATCAGTGCTTATTGGCAGTGAGAGCGGTAACATCAGCTGTGCCCCTGGGTAGCCTCCACTGACGTCACTACTTTTACTGCCGATAATCTCTGACTTTTTGGCAGTGAAAGCGGTGACATCAGCTGTGTCCCCGGGTAACCTCTATTGACGTCACTGCTCTCACTGCCGATAAGTGCTGACTTTTCGTCAGTAAGAGTGGTGACGTCAGTGGAGGTTACCCAGGGATACAGGTGGCCGACCTCAGCTATGCTCTCAGGTAAACTATCTGACAGCTTTCAGCTGAGTCTGTGCCTGTTCGTCTGTGCTAGTAGACCTGTTTGTCTCCTCGCACAGATGTAGCAGAGCTGAAAATATGCTCGTTTGCCTGTGGACTATTTTGGAAGGTTTTCTGGGTAATAAATCTCTAAATATCTTCTGTTTGATTTCTAATAAAATATCTTTTTCTTTTGGTGTGTTTTATTTTACAGTTTACTAGAAATTCATGGTGGTCATGTCTAATATTGGCGTGACTCCATGAATTTCAACAGTCAAGGGCATATAATACATTTCCAGAAAGAACACAAAATGGAAGAAGCAGCATAGTTAAAACCTTCCACTGGGTCACCAGGGATTATAACCTTCATGCCTTCAGGGTTTCAAGGGCCAACTACCCCATCCAGCAGAACTCCAGCTTTGGCAGGCACCCACTGAGAAAACATAGCAGCACGGCACGGTGGATCAGTGTTTAGCACAGCAGCCTTGCAGCGCTGGGGTCCTGGGTTCAATTCCCACCAAGGACATCCTCTGCAAAGAGTTTTGTATGTTCTCCCTGTGTTTGTGTGGGCTTCCTCTGAGCACTCTGGTTTCCTCCCACACTCCAAGACATACTGATATGATGTTTAGATTGTGAGCCCCAATAGGGACAGTGTGTTGCAAATGTATGTAAAGTGCTAAAGAATTAATAGTGCTATATAAAAGAATATATATTATATATGGTATATGTAGCCAGGTTACCAAATTGTCCCAATCAGGGTTCTTCAGCAGTTTGTTGTTCCTCAGACTGAATCTTTGAATCCTAGCCTTATGTAGCACAGCAAGGTTTGTAGCCAGGTGACCAAATTTTCCAAACCTGGGTTCCCAGTAGTTCATTGATCCTTTGGCTTAATCCTTGGATCCTAGGCTAAAGTAGCACGGAAAGGTGTTTAGTCAGGAGACTGATTTGTCCTAACTTGGGTTCTTCAAGCAGTTTTTGATCTTCCAGTTTCATTTTTGGGTCCTAGACTAAAGTCCTGTAGAATATGAAGACCATGTTGACAAGAGAAAGTAAAATTTTATACCACCCAGTTCTCATTTAGTGTATTGTCTATTTACAAGTTCAGTGGGATAATGCTGCTTCCTCATTACTTGCCAGATCAATTCAACTGCATAATTTTCCTCTAAATGATGTAGTCAGAAGTTGAGGCAATCCACATTTAGCAAGCAATCCTCAAATTACCACACAATTAGGCTCCGATCAGTCTATCATGAAACAATAGCTAACTTCTTTTGATTTACCAAGCAAACAAGCAATACATCTGGCCTAATTAAGAACAAAGTGTCATGCTGGACGTAGGGAGCATTAGGAAACAGTGTGTGACAGGGACGCACGGACCAACGGTGCATAGGGCACTACATAAAACAACAGACAAGATGAAACAGAGGGGGACAAATACAACAGAGGGCCCGGCTCATGGGGAATGGGGAATAGGTGACCTCCTGCAATCACTTGCGTCTGTGTCCCGATCTCCCTACCATCGCTACATGGGTTCTTTCACCCCATTGCTGAACAGGATACCTAGTCCCTCGCTTGCCCTGATATTAGCCCTCAGAAAGGAAATGGCTGTCAGGAGTCCCAACCCCTGCACTAACATCAACAAGTGGGGAAGGAAAGACAGACAGGGAACAACAAACAACTTCACGCCTGCTTCCACACTCCCTGGAAGCAGATGGCTTGGCAGTAGTCAGCTCTCCAGAATAGCACCCTCACCACAGGTAGCCAGGCCAGGAATGAAGTTCAATCACCAGCAAAGGATTCTGGAACCATGACCATATAAAGGGGATGGGATTGATCACAAAGTAGCCACACCTGGACAAAGAACTAGTTATCTTGCTAGCAACAGAAACTGACATTAACTTATGAACTGCAAAAGGAAAGAAACACGTTTAATATGAAGTCTCAATGCAGGAATGAGACACAGGTCCCATAACTGTCACAAGTCTCCAAAGTAAGAGAGACCATTGTGAAACAGTATTCCCCGACACAAGTGATCAAATGCTGGGTTGTCTCTTTCCTTTCTCTTCTTAATTAGGCCCAGAAAACTGCTAGATCCTGACGGGGTCACTATTGGCAGGGTTGCCAGATGTGATAGGCTTCTGATCATCCTTCTCCATGCGTTGGGACAGACCATGGACATGAAGTGACCGGCAGTAAGGCTGCGGGTGTGTGTCTATGATCTGCTTCAACAAAATCCCCATATTTAGATTTAACGGGAGGAAACATTTCTTTACTATTAAACATGGTGATAACACATTCAACCGTTTGGCTGCACACATAGGGAAGGTTGAATACCCTGATATTCAGTTCCGGATATACGGCAAGAAACAAAACAGTACTGACAATCTCTTTCCCTAGCTTTCCCTCAATGTACGTTACCAGTCTATAACAACAGAAGGCGTAGCTCCCACGTCGCAGGCCTGGGGTCTAACGGTGGCGATTCCAGGGGAAGCGATGAAGGGGGTTTCCTCAGTCCTCTCCACAGGTACTGGTTTATAGTCTCCCAGTCCGAGGAAAAAGAAAAAAAAAGAAAAAAATATAGATTTAGAAGGTGGCTCCCTTGTGTCAGTCACAGTCTCTGAATATGCTCTAGGAGTGCGATGATCTGCAGTCAGGTTATGCTCATGGTAACAATGTTCTGCAGCCTGGGGGTTGTCGCAACGGCTTCCGCAGCGTGATCTTTCCAGAAAGGTGTCACAAGGAAGCCCTCTCTCGAGGAACACCCACAGGCAGGTCTGTCCTGGTCGAGCTCTGTCTCCTTCTGTCTTTCCCGCACTTTTTCCTCCTGAGCACACGGCTGTTGTGGGAGGGGATCAGCAGTCGGTGTCATTATCTCTGCAGCAATTTCAGCACTTGTCCACAAGGGGGCAGTATCGGACTGTGTAATGTCCACTTCAGTGTCCATTTCAATAATAATACAGTCAGGCTACCCACTCCGTTACAGACATTACCTTTATCTTTGCTCTTATTATGTTCTGGAAATTACTGGCACAACACAGAAGATTCTTTATCTTATCAATAGGGACTAGTAAAAAGGCCCGATGCAATTGCATCGGGAGCAGGGTGAAATGAATTGTGTGTATACAGGCGGGTCAGTGGGTAGCAGAGTATACAGGGGGCTCTGTGGGTAGCAGAGTATACAGGCGGCTCTGTGGGTAGCAGAGTATACAGGCGTGTGTGGTGGTGTTGGCAGAGTATATAGGTGTCTGTGGTGGCATAGTATACAGGCATCTGTGTGGTGGCAGAGTATACAGGCGTGTGTGGTGGTGGGGGCAGAGTATACAGGCGTGTGTGGTGGTGGGGGCAGAGTATACAGGCATCTGTGGTGGTGGCGGCAGAGTATAGAGGCGTCTGTGCTGGTGGCGGCAGAGTATACAGGCTTCTGTGCTGGTGGCGGCAGAGTATACAGGCGTCTGTGCTGGTGGCGGCAGAGTATACAGGCGTCTGTGCTGGTGGCGGCAGAGTATACAGGCGTCTGTGCTGGTGGCGGCAGAGTATACAGGCATCTGTGCTGGTGGCGGCAGAGTATACAGGCGTCTGTGCTGGTGGCGGCAGAGTATACAGGCGTCTGTGCTGGTGGCGGCAGAGTATACAGGCGTCTGTGCTGGTGGCGGCAGAGTATACAGGCGTCTGTGCTGGTGGCGGCAGAGTATACAGGCGTCTGTGCTGGTGGCGGCAGAGTATAGAGGCATCTGTGGTGGTGGCGGCAGAGTGTACAGGCGTGTGTGGTGGCGGCAGAGTGTACAGGCGTGTGTGGTGGTGGCAGAGTATACAGGCGTGTGTGGTGGTGGCAGAGTGTACAGGCGTGTGTGGTGGCGGCAGAGTGTACAGGCATGTGTGGTGGCGGCAGAGTATACAGGCGTCTGTGCTGGTGGCGGCAGAGTATACAGGCGTGTGTGGTGGTGGCAGAGTGTACAGGCGTGTGTGGTGGCGGCAGAGTGTAGAGGCATGTGTGGTGGCGGCAGAGTATACAGGCGTCTGTGCTGGTGGCGGCAGAGTATACAGGCGTCTGTGCTGGTGGCGGCAGAGTATAGAGGCATCTGTGGTGGTGGCGGCAGAGTGTACAGGCGTGTGTGGTGGCGGCAGAGTGTACAGGCGTGTGTGGTGGCGGCAGAGTGTACAGGCGTGTGTGGTGGTGGCAGAGTGTACAGGCGTGTGTGGTGGTGGCAGAGTGTACAGGCATGTGTGGTGGCGGCAGAGTATACAGGCGTCTGTGCTGGTGGCGGCAGAGTATACAGGCGTCTGTGCTGGTGGCGGCAGAGTATACAGGCGTCTGTGGTGGTGGCGGCAGAGTGTAGAGGCGTGTGTGGTGGCGGCAGAGTGTACAGGCGTGTGTGGTGGCGGCAGAGTGTACAGGCGTGTGTGGTGGTGGCAGAGTGTACAGGCGTGTGTGGTGGTGGCAGAGTATACAGGCGTCTGTGCTGGTGGCGGCAGAGTATACAGGCGTCTGTGCTGGTGGCGGCAGAGTATACAGGCGGGTGTGGTGGTGGCGGCAGAGTATACAGGCGTCTGTGGTGGTGGCAGAGTATACAGGCGTCTGTGCTGGTGGCGGCAGAGTATACAGGCGGGTGTGGTGGGGGCAGAGTATACAGGCATGTGTGGTGGCGGCAGAGTATACAGGCGTCTGTGCTGGTGGCGGCAGAGTATACAGGCGTCTGTGCTGGTGGCGGCAGAGTATACAGGCAGGTGTGGTGGTGGCGGCAGAGTGTACAGGCGTGTGTGGTGGTGGCAGAGTGTACAGGCGTGTGTGGTGGTGGCAGAGTGTACGGGCGTGTGTGGTGGCGGCAGAGTATACAGGCGTGTGTGGTGGTGGCGGCAGAGTATACAGGCGTGTGTGGTGGTGGCGGCAGAGTATACAGGTGTCTGTGGTGGCGGCAGAGTATACAGGCGTGTGTGTGTTGGCAGAGCATACAGGCGTCTGTGTGGTGGCATAGTATACAGGCGTCTGTGTGGTGGCGGCAGAGTATACAGGCGTGTGTGGTGGTGGCGGCAGAGTATACAGGTGTCTGTGGTGGCGGCAGAGTATACAGGCGTGTGTGTGTTGGCAGAGTATACAGGCGTCTGTGTGGTGGCATAGTATACAGGCGTCTGTGTGGTGGCATAGTATACAGGTGTCTGTGTGGTGGGATAGTATACAGGCATCTGTGTGGTGGGATAGTATACAGGCATCTGTGTGGTGGCAGAATATACAGGTGTCTGTGGTGGTGCTCCTGCAAGGCAGGGGTTAAAAAAAATAAAAAAAAGATTATGCTCACCTCTCCCCGAGCCCCCGGAGTCTCCCGCCGTCTCCCGCTAGGCTCCCGGTGGCTGTGCAGGCTCCCGGTGCGTGCAGTGGTCTTCTATCTACTGCACTCAAGGACCTGTGGTGATGTCAGAGTCACGTGACCTGCGATTTGCCTGGAGTAAGCTGGTGTCACGTGACTCTGACATCACCACAGGTCCTTGAGTGCAGTAGATAGAAGACCACTGCAGGCACCGGGAGCCTGCAGAGCCACCGGGAGCCTAGCGGAACACGGCGGAAGACGGCGGGAGACTCCGGGGGCTCGGGGAGAGGTGAGGATTTTTTTTTTTTTAACTGTAGAGCGGCTGCGGCTCGTGATGACGCTGCGCGTCATCACTCGCAGTCGCGCAAAGGAGTCTGGGATTGGGCTACAGTGCCCAACTCCCGATTATGTAAGTAGATGGGCGAATCCTAAACTACTCGGAATCGCTAGACTCTAACGAGTCCAAGTCAGATACTCGCTACTCATTGCGAGTCTAGTGATTCCAATGTTAATGAATGGGTAGCGAGTATTGCAGCGGTTCCTCTGCTGCTGGACCCTATAAGGGGTCTGGCAGCAGAGGAAAAACCTGCAATTCCCCATTATATTCTTTAAAAGCCAGCAGCAAAAAGCCTCCGGCTTCTAAAGAATAGTAAAAAAAAAAAAAAAAAAAAAAACTTCTTCCCCGCATGCTAGCAGCTCCCTAGCAACCCGCTGTGTTTACTGGTTACCAGCTACACTGCGGGCTGCAGGGAGTGCGATTCACCCCCCCCCATCATGAGGAGCTCCCTGTGTGGGGGTTAATTGCACTCCCTGCAGCCCGCTGTGTAGCTGGTATCCAGTAAACACAGCGGGTTACTAGGGACCTGTCAGCTGGCCTCCTGAGATTCCCCAAGTGAAGTGAATAAATTAACTTCCGGAAGTTAATTTATTCACTTCAATCAGGAATCTCTGGAGGCCAGCAGAGATAGTGGCTGTGACAGCAGGGTTCAGCTCTGAACCCTGACTGTAACTTCTCAAGCCTGCTCTCCCTGTGTACAGACATGTATGTCTAAGCACAGAGATGTAGCAGAGCTGAGATTGTTCTCAGCCTGCTCTCCCTGTGCATAGGCATTGTATGTCTATGCACAGGGATGTAGCAGAGTGGGCATCGCGTTTTGGACTACGTCGGACGGAAGAGGATTTTTTTAATTAAAGATGGAGTCCCTAATGGCTTTTTTGTTTTATTTCTAATAAAAAAATTTCTCTGTGTTGTGTTTTTTTTTAAACAACTTAATAGAAATTCATGGCGGTCAAGTCTAATATTGGCGTGACCGCCATAAATTTCGGGCCTAGGGCCAGCTGATAATACAAAGCTGGCCCTAACTCCTTTATTACCCAGTGAGCCACCGCACCAGGGCCACTGGAAGAGCGGGGTTCAGTGCCAGAGGATGGCGCTTCAATGAACGCGCCATCTTCTGAGGTTGCTGCGGGCTGCAATTTGCAGCGGGGGTGCCCAGAAAGCTTGGGCCTCCCTGCACTGTGGATTCCAGCCCCCAGCTGCTTAGCTGTACCTGGCTAGACATAGAAATTGCGCGGAGCACCACACATTTTTTTTTTTATTATTTCATGAAATTCATGAAATAATAAAAAAAAAGGCTCCCCTATATTCTTGTGTCTGGCCAGGTACAAATAGGCACCTGGGGGTTGGGGGCGGCCCGTCGCTGCCTGCTGGATCCGGCTGGTTACAGAAATACGGCGAAGCCCACGTCATTTGTTTTTTTTTTTTGAAAAATCTATAAAACAATCCTAAAAAAGGATTGCATCTTTACTGACCCCTCGACCATGGTGGAGGGGTTAATAAAGATGCAGTCCCTTTTATTTATATTGTTTTATGGATTTTTCAGAAAAATTTAACATGGGCTTCACCGTATTTTTGTAACCAGCTGGATCCAGCAGGCAGCGACGGGCTGCCCCCAACCTCCAGGTGCCTATTTGTACCTGGCCGGACACAAGAATATAAGGGAGCCTTTTTTTTTATTATTTCATGAATTTCATGAACTAATAGAAAAAAAAAATGCGTGGGGATCCGCGCAAATTCTATGTCTAGCCGCGCAAATTCTATGTCTAGCCAGGTACAGCTAAGCAGCTGGGGGCTGGAATCCACAGCGCATGAAGGCCCAAGCTTTTTGGGCACCCCCCGGTGTGAATTGCATCCCACAGCCACCCCAGAAGATGGCGCATTCATTGAAGTGCCATCCTCTGGCGCTGAACCCCGCTCTTCCAGTGGCCCTGGTGCCGGGTGGCTCACTGGGTAATGAAGGGGTTAGGGCCAGCTTTTTATTATCAGCTGGCCCTAAGCCCGAAATTTATGGCAGTCACGCCAATATTAGACATGACCGCCATTAATTTCTATTAAATTGTTTTAAAGAAAACACAACACAGAGAAATTTTTTTTTATTAGAAATAAAAAAAAAAAGCCATTAGGGACTCCATCTTTAATTAAAAAAATCCTCTTCCGTCCGACGTAGTCCAAAACGTGATGTCCACTCTGCTACATCCCTGTGCATAGATATACATGTCTGTACACAGGGAGAGCAGGCTGAGAACAATCTCAGCACTGCTACATCTCTGTGCTTAGACATACATGTCTGTACACAGGGATAGCAGGCTTGAGAACAATCTCAGCTCTGCTACATCTCTGTGCACAGACATACATGTCTGTACACAGGTATAGCAGACTTGAGAACAATCTCAGCTCTGCTACATCTCTGTGCACAGACATACATGTCTGTACACAGGGAGAGCAGTCGTGCTCTAGGACCCTGGAGCTTCCGCAGCCCGCAGGACCCGGAGCCCAGCACAGAGCACACAGCAGACAGCCGGAAGAGAGGTAAGGAGCATTTCTCCCCCCTCCCTTCCTTCGCTCCCCGCTCGCTCCCCCCAGCCCAGTCCTAACTTAGGACCGGGGGGATAAGGGCGGACTCGTTACTGTGCGAGTAATCCCTGCGATTACTCGCAGAGTAACGAGTCGGGTGAATCCCTTACTACTCAGCGAGTACCGAGTAGTAACGAGTAGATTCGCGCATCCCTACTTATCAAATATTAATTTTAAAGTAGTCATACATGCTAAAATAAATATTTAAAATTCTACTAATTTAAAATGCATCTTTGACAAAATAAGGAATTTCTGCATTGTCCCAGTAATTTCTTGAAGCCGGGTATGACATCCCATTGCTGAGCATTGCATTAAGGGGAGTGCCAACTGGATTATTTCAAACAGTCCTTTTTATGTGAGATGAAAAAAATATAGGATTGTAAAGTCAGACTCCATCTGAGTAAATGTCCATTTTCCCCGGCAGTCTGATTTAGCCAACTTAATGGATTGTGGTTGGTTAGGACAGTGAACTCCTTGCAATAGAGGTAAGGCTGCAATTTTTTCAGGGCCCAGACTATGGCCAGACATTCTTTTTCTTTTAATGGTGTAGGCCCTCTCTCAGTACAACAGTTTTCAGGAGAGATAGGCTATCAGATGTTTCTGACCGTCGTCTCTCTCTTGGCAAAGTATGGCTCCCATTCTGGTATCTGATGCATCTTTTTGGACAATGAACAGGTGGCAGAAGTCAGGAGCAGTCAGGACTGGGCTCTGGGCTAAATACACTTTTTAACTGGAGAAAGTCCGACTCACATGTTGGGATCCAGATGAGGTTGCGGGTGGTGAGATCATCGGGTTGTTTTGCTATTGTACTGTAATTGGAGATAAGTATTCAATAATAATTTGCGTTCCTAAAAATGTGCTAACCTGTTTTTGGTTGATAGAAGGGGCACTAGGTAATGATTTCTACTTTTACAGGCTCTGGATGAACGCACTCACTTCCCACCCGATGTCACAGGTGTAGCACCTCGGCCATCTCCATTTGACACTTGGCAGGTTGGATGGTTGGTGAGCTTGACTTTGCTTACCCTCTCTAGCACCTGGGACACATTGTAAAGATGCTCCTCCCAGGTGTCACTGAAGATAGTGATGTCATCCAGGTAGGCCTTGGCATACCCCTGACATCCCTCTAGTAACTGGTCCACCATCCTCTAGAAAGTAGCCGGGGCATTATTCATCCAAAATGGCATGCTGGTAAACTAATACAGACCAAAAGGGGGTTATGAATGTGGACTTCTGTTGAGTCTGTTTTGTGAGTGAGATCTGCCAGTATCCCTTGCTCAGATTGAGTGTAGATATCAACCAAGACCACCCTAACCTGTCCAGTAGTTCATCCATCGGGGGCATGGGGAAGGCATCTCTAACCTCATTAAGTCGTCTACACAGAAGTGAGTACTCTTGTCTTTATTGAGCACCAACAATACACTGGCAGCCCATAGGCTATGGAAGGAAATATGACCCCCATATTTAACATGTCATTCACCTCAGCCTTCATCATTGCCAATGTTGACGGTGTCACTGGGTAGGCAGGTTGTCTGAGATTAGTTGCTGATCCTTGTGTTAACACAATACTGAACCAGGGTTGTTGGACCAGGAAGATTCTGGAACAGGAGTGCATATGTTGTGAGTAGGTTTGTTAACTGCTGCTTCGGTGAAGAACCAAGCCGCTTCCCACTACGACATCCTTTACACCAATTTCACTTTTGGAGTCCACCAATAAGTCCAGTATCTGGTCAATATCTGGGTCAACTAAAGGGGGACAACAAATTGCTAAGTTTGTGACATCTTGTTCCTCAAAAGCTTTTAACCTGTTGACATGGTAGGGCAGTTCATGAACACCTGCTTGATCTAGGGCCACAGTGTTGTCAGTATTCCCACATTTCCCGGTAAAGATTAATGGACTTGCCCTTAAGGTTTGGAGCTTGCTTTTGTATACCAGTACTAGCATTAGGACATTCTGTCAACAGGCAAATTCTCAGAGTTGGGCAGTAAACTTGTAATTTTTTAATTCCTGTAGGATAAATCAATGAGGTGCGTCATCTTTCACCTAAACTTTTGAACATGATCCAGAATGGGAACCTCTTCTTTGGGGACGGTTCTCTCCCTGCTCTCTTGTACCAGTTTTAAGGGCCCATGTACTTTTCGGTCGCACAGCAAAATGAAGGGGGGAACCTGGTAGAGTCCTGTGGCACCTCATGGTAGGCAAAGAGTAGCTGCTGCAGGTTTTTCTCCAAGTCTTTCACCTCAGATGCTACATTCCAGCTAATGAGCTGTTTGAGCATTCCATTGATGCTCACTCAACCCATTGGTTTCAAGGTGGTAGGGACTGTTGTGTATGGGATGGACTCTATTTTTTTTCCAGACGGTATGAATCAGCTTGCTTTGGAACTGTATCCACAGGTCAGTTAAAATCACCTGCAGAAACCCTAGTTGACTGAAGATGTCCAGTGGAGCTTGAGCCATTTACTCTGCATCTATGGATGACAAGCAATGGCTTCCAGGTAGTAGGTGGTAAAGTACCAGAGTGAGGATGAACCATGTCCACTGCGTCTGGCTAATGGGCCTATTAAATTAATGGAAACTCTCTTGAACTGTTTTCCTATCAAGGTCATGAATTGGAGTGGAGCACCACTTGGGGCTCACCCCTATCAGTTGAAACACTGACAAGACACTCAGTATTTCTGCAGGTCTTTAATGAAGCTTAGCAAAAAAAAAAACTATGCAGCAGGTGTGCTTGGGTCTTTTTGATCTCCATGTGCCCTGCTGCAAAGATTTCATGAGCCGAGCACCATGGTTGGGGTCTTTACTGCTGGAATACCAGGCTGATATGCACGAGTCCAGTGTTTCTCTGAGAAGTATGCAAGTCTTTCCTGATGCAATATTCCCTTCTCCCATCTATACACCCCCCGATTTCCTCCCCTAGGTAAGGCAGCCGCACTGCTGACAAACTCTAGGGTGGAGTCTGTGGACTGGGCCTCTCTAAACACCTTACAATCTGTCTCCCCTTAGTCAATGGCCACAGTATGGTTAAGTGTACTGACTATGGTTGGCTCAGAGGGGTTCCCTGAAAAATATCCACAAGGAAAAATGACCACAGGCAACCCTAACCCTAACTCCTAACCCTAACACGTAACCCTAACACATAACCCCTAAACCTAACCCTACCCCCAACCCCGTGGATGTTTTTCTTTTGGGCATTTTTCTGGTAACTGCTACAGTCTTATTTATGAACAAAAAAGCCCGACCAAGCTATTACCATCTTACAATATGGTACTTCTCTAATATAAATGTAGTCCTTGTGGATTTTCAACGATTTACTCTGATTCAATCTGAGAAAAGCAACTTTGTGAATTATTTCTAAAGCAAACAATTATTTTTAAAAATCACCAAATATAAGAGAAACCTTTGTTTATAAAAAAAAAAAAAAAAACTGCAAATGGCAGTCTCTCTTTAGTATTTTTTTTTTAAAAAGGTTAATCTTTTCTACTTGTATTGTAAATAGTCAGCAAAATGTTAAATTAATCACAATAGAATGAAATTATGTGAAATATTTCTGAAAGCACTAGTAATTTAAGGGAAATGTATTTAGTGGTGCAATACATCAAAATGAACATTGATACTCCCATTCATTTCAGTGACAGTTAATTGGAGCAAATAAAAGTGTATTATACAATACTATCCAGGCTTGCAGATTACAATTGTTATGTCTTATTTACACAATCAACTTTTTTTTATCAATATGCCCACTGGGAAATAAATGGAAAATTACAGTTCTTTAGTTAATGCATCAAAAACCTTAAGATGTTGTGAGTCTTTATTAAAAATATACATTGGATCATTAGTTAAAATGTCTGCAACAGTCAAGATTATAGATCTTGGATACACAGATAGAACTTTAGTAGCATTTCTCCAAAGTTCAATTAAGTTGAGGGAAATTGACTGAATAGAATTTTATTGAAATGTTATTGTCTTCTCCACAGAAATGAAGAAATACATTAGATTGATAGGCCAGTTCATGTACTTACAGCAAAACTTTTGGAAAGAGTTATTCTGAATTTAGGTTTATATGGCTTAAAATGGCTTAAAGCAGGGTTGAGGAACTTGTGGCCCATGGGTTGTGTACCAGATGACATTCAACATGGCCCCCAGGCAGCTCTCCGAGGCCCATAGTGCTAAGGGGGCAGTTGCGTCCTGCAGGCTGCTGACCTGGGACCTTTAACTTGTACGTGCATGCAGCATTTACTACTGAATGCTGCTTGTGCATTCATGAAGGATTACATCATCATTATGGCACGCCAGCTTGAGGATACAGTTTGCGACCTGAGGTTAGGAAGCAATGCGCTCCTAATCAACAGAAGAGAAGAGGCTGCACCAGTGTCCACAGGGCTCTCTGTGCTTCCCAGTACTATGTGCCTCACTGTGATCTTTGTGCTCCCCAGAGATGTTTGTGACCCGAGTGATGCTTGCTTCCCCAAGTACTATATGCACATGGGATCTCTGTGCTCCACAGTACTATATTTCACCAACGTGAAGTCTGTGATGCCCATTACTATGTGCCCTCCAGTAATGCCTGTGCCCCTAGTTCTATGTGCCACCAGTTATCTCTGTGCCTCCTCAGTACTATGTGCCCACCAGAGATGCCTATGCCCTTAAGTACTATGTACCCCCTAGTACTATGTACCCCCCAGTAATGCCTCTGCCCCAGTACTATGTGCCCCAGATGATCTCTGTGCCCCCTAGGGATGCCTGTTAACCCCAGTGATGCCTGTGCCCCCAGTACTATGTTCCCCCTAGTGATGCCAGTGCCCTCAGTACTATGCACCCCCAGTGATGCCTGTTCCCCCAGTGCTGTATATATCGCAATTTCTGTATATACCCCCAGTACTGTATGAGCCCCTAATGATGTACATATCCCAAGTGATATATATGCCCCTAATGATTTACTTAACTCCCAGTGATGTATATAAACCCCAGTAATTTATGTGCCCCAAAATGCTGTATGTGCATCCAGTGATGTATGTAACGCCCATTCATGTCTGTTCCCTCAGTGATATCTATGCCCCCAGTCCCCACAGTGATGTGTATGCCTCAGAAGCTCCTGTGATTTACGTTCCAGTGCCTCCTGTGATGTAAATGCCCCCAGCGTCTCCTGTGATGTATATGCTCCAGTGTCTGCTGTGATATATATACGCCCCAGCAGCTCCCATGATGTATATACTCAAGTCCCATGCCTCCAGTGATGTATATACAGCAGTACCAGCATCTCCTATTTGATGTAAAGACAGCAGACTCAGGGTCTCCTACATGATAAATATACAGCAGTCATTGTGTCTTTTACGTGATGTATTCAGCAGTTTCAGGGTCTACGATGTGATGTATATACAGCATTCTGCAGCATATCTTATGTGATGTATATGACTTACAAAAATATTACAAAGAGTTGATTGCACTTCAGATTGACACAAGCCTATAAAAGCAGATGTGAAAAGCAACAAGATCACTATCACCTAATATCACAGTCACACCAAAGAGAAGCAGCTCCAGCCATCGCATAATGGGTGAGTCAATTAATTGTTTGATCAAATACAGTAGGATATTTTTCAAAGTAATATAGTTGTGCGTCCCCCGAATGATGGAAAAAATTTTAAATTTGCCCCTGGTAGGAAAGAGGTTCCGCACCTGTGGCTTAGCGGGAAATAACTGTGTCCATGTGCTGACTAGAGTTGAGCCACCACCCTAGTGTTCTAGTTCGATTCGATTCGTCGAATGGACGGTGTGTTCGTCGAATGTTCGTCGAATGTTCGTCGAACACCCTCGAACACACTAAAACACTAGTGTGGTGGTCAATTTCAGTTCCACAATGTATATACATACATTGCTGAACTGAAATGAAATAAAATCAAGGGTTAAAAATAAAAAAATCGATACTCACCTCTCTAATCCATCCAGCGATGCTTCCAGCACTGCCTACCTGTCGGAGATGTGATCCCGGCAGCGTTTCCCGGTGAAATGACGAGATCTCGCGATAACTCGTCATGTGACTGGAAACCGCTGCTGAGATTATGACGTCACCGCAGGTCCTACAGGCCCTCCCTAGTAGTGAATAGTAGTGAGGATCTGTAGGACCTGCGGTGACATCATAATCCCGCAGTGATTTCCGGTCACATGACGGGTTATCGCGAGAACTCGTCATGTGACCGCAGGTCCTCACTACTATTTATTACTAGTGAGGACCTGTAGGACCTGCAGTGACATAATAATCTCGGCAGCGGTTTCCGGTCACATGACGAGTTATCGCGAGAACTCGTCATTTCACCGGGAAAAGCTGCCAGGATCACATCTCTGACAGGTAGGCAGTGCTGGAAGCGTCGCTGGATGAGTATCGATTTTTATTATTTTTAACCCTTGATTTTACTTCATTTCAGTTCCACAAAGTATGAATATACTTTGCGAAACTGAAATCGAACTGAAATCGAACATGAACTCGAACTGCCGAATTTAGAGCAAATTGTTCTAATTCGACGAACGACTCGAACATCGCCAAAAACAGCTCGAATTTGAGATTGGCGAACAATTCGAGTCGAACACCACTCATCTCTAGTGCTGACCTAACACATTGAGCTAAGCTACGTGGCCATAAGTTTACAGTTATGTGCCACCCAGCATATTCTAATTGGGTCTTTCAGGAAGATAGATAACCAGAGACATAATAGTGAACATAATGTTCCAAAGTTCAACTAAGTCACTTAGTTTTGCCGTCAATCTCAGGATAACAAAGAAAAATGTAAATTCAGCATTATCATTATTATGGAATTCACTCCAAAATATAGAGGTAAATGGAATATCCTGATTATAAATTAAGGCTCCAATTCTGCAAAGCAATTTCACGAGAATTTTAACATGAATTGCTTTGAAAAATCAAATCATTTTGACTCAACTCAGAGTTGCACATAATTTGTGCAACTTTAGGCATTTTCAGAGTATTGTCTCTCATCTATGGCAAACTGGGCAGAGCTGGGTAGAGCTGGGTGGAGCTAGGAGACATGACGGGGCCTGATGGGGCCATGTAGCCATGGCTCTTCTAATTCTTGATGAGCTGTAGCACTTACAATAAAAATGTTACATTAGCCAGAGACTGGTGTGAGATTTCTGGAGCTTTGCAGAGAGATGTACACCAGTTGTCAGACGATCCAATGATAAGTCATAAGCCTACTCATGAATTAGGAACATATAACTCCAATATTCCGCCTCATCAAGACCAGTGAGAAAATCACCAGTTTTCATGAAATGGGGAATAAGTTTTTAAGTATACAGTTTAATTTTCCAGTGTATTTTTTTTACATTTGGACTGTTCGGATAATGTCAGGGAGCTAGGCAGTTTGGACAGCACAACAAATTTACTCAGTCTTAAACCAAACTATATGTAAAGTCAGAGTAGTAGGTCAGTAATGAAGTCCAGGATGCCCAGTGTAGAGAGCCATGGGTTTCTTTTAGAACTGGCAGTCAGGACTATAATTGTAGAGAATTAGCAGCAGCATCTGCTAAACTGAAATATTATCAGTAAGCATAGGGGTAGGCTATGAATCCAGATTTATAATTTATTTGAATATTAGTTCTAAGGCCAAGTCTACTATCTGATGAGGTTTTTACCTCAGTAATTGCAAACCAAAACAAGGAGTTGAATAGTCAGAGGAAAAGTATAATAGGAACAAATGCTCCACTTCTACATTTTTTACCCTCTTTCAGTTTTGTCTTACAAATACTGAGGTAAAAAAAAAACTTACCAAATAGCTCACATGCGCAAATGGCCTATCTGGTGCTGTCCCAATGATTCTAGGAATTTTTTTTGGTCTCCTCACTTCCAAAGTTCTAATCACCCCCACCCTCAAAAAGAAATATATACATATGGCTTGATCAGACAAGCGCATATCTCAAAACATATAACTTTACAGCTGATACAACATACTTTTTTCATATTGAAGCCCCTAGATTCCTCTTTCATTTACCCATAAAGTATGATGTCAACAAAGGTTCTCCACAAGGTACGTATGGTACCACCAAAGTGAATTTCTTCATAGTACCCTGTATGTACATAATATGATGACTCTACTGTATGTCCTTCAACTTGACCACAAAATATCATAACCCTAATACAGTATGATCCTTCTGAACCCCACACAGGTCCTCTTGCAGTATAATGGGTCTATATGCAGTACAAAGGCCCCCACACCTTTTTGAATTGTATAATTGCCCCCCACTAAGCCTTCAAACAGTATAATGGCCTCAACACAGTCTTCTACACAGAAAAATGGACACAGTCACACTGCATCATTGTTCCAAATATCATAATGGCAGCAAATAGCCCTCCAAATAGTATAATGGCCTGACATGACCCCTTTATAGGCCATCAAATATTAAAATGGCCCTCACATAGCATTCCATGCATTATAATGAGCCCCATATTTTATTGATTTTAATGTCTTTAACTTGATCTTGAGCCATGGTGACTTGGTCGATGAATGCTGTGTAGGACAATCTACCTTGTGCAAGCCTAGATAGGGCCACCAGGGTATTCTCCACCATTATCTTGATTATATCAATCCATCAGGTTGCTGGCCTTACTCTTAACCATGTTCCCTCTATTCTTCTGACCATCATATCCTTTTTCAGTGATTTCGCTCATCGTTTGATGTGTCCAATGTATGTGAGTAGTAGCTTTGAGTGATATGTCTAGCTTCATTTGTTCCAAAATTGATTTGTTTGTTGTTCTTGCCATCAATTGTATTGATAGCATCCTTTTTCAGCACCACGTTTAGAATGCGTTGAGTTTTCTTCTGCCTAGTTCCTTTATCATACAGGTTATATTTATGTATATTGGTGCTTTCAGGCTGTCCATATATAATAAACCCTCTATATAGTATATAGCACCCCCATAGTCCTCCATATTATTATTACTATTATCTATTATATAATTGCCGTAACTGACTTCCGTCGGAGCGGCGCAACTTCCGGTGGCTTGGTTAGCGAGTCCTGGGTGTTTCTCCTGGACTCTGTCCGTGGCCGCGTAGCAAAGCGGGCATTGCGAGTCGTTGCAGTCTCGCGAAGCAATGCCCGCGAAGCGGGCATTGCGAGTAGTTGGCACCCACCGCTAACAAAGCCACAGAAGCGCATACGACTGTAGTGTACACCGCTATAGTATACTACAGTCCCATGCCCATACGCCTGTCCGCCCCTAAACCTAAGCGCCAACGACTCGCAATGTCCGCTGGCGCTTAAGGGCCGACACGCGTATGCCCATGGGACTGTAGTATACCATCGCGCTGTACACTACAGCGCCATGCTCTAAACCACCCCCTAATGCTCTAAACCACCCCCTAAGTGTGCCGCACCTAAGCCCCTACCCCCTAAGCCCCGCCGCACCTAAGCCAATACCCCCTAAGCCCCTACCCCCTAAGCCCCGCCGCACCTAAGCCCCTACCTACCCCCTAAGCCCCGCCGCACCTAGGCCCCTACCTCCTAAGCCCCGCCGCACCTAAGCCCCTACCTCCTAAGCCCCGCCGCACCTAAGCCCCTACCTCCTAAGCCCCGCCGCACCTAAGACCCTACCGCCGCCCCGCCGCACCTAAGCCCCTACCCCCTAAGCCCCGCTGCACCTAAGCCCCTACCCTCTAAGCCCCGCCGCACCTAAGCCCCTACCCCCTAAGCCCCGCCGCACCTAAGCCCCTACCCCCTAAGCCTAAGCCCCGCCGCACCTAAGCCCCTACCTCCTAAGCCCCGCCGCACCTAAGACCCTACCGCCGCACCTAAGCCCCGATGCACCTAAGCCCCGACCCTCTAACCCCCGCCGCACCTAAGCCCCTACCTCCTAAGCCCCGCTGCACCTAAGCCCCTACCCTCTAAGCCCCGCCGCACCTAAGCCCCTACCCCCTAAGCCCCGCCGCACCTAAACCCCTACCCCCTAAGCCCCGCCGCACCTAAGCCCCTACCTCCTAAGCCCCGCCGCACCTAAGACTCTACCGCCGCACCTAAGCCCCGATGCACCTAAGCCCCTACCCTCTAACCCCCGCCGCACCTAAGCCCCTACCTCCTAAGCCCCGCCGCACCTAAGACCCTACCGCCGCCCCGCCGCACCTAAGCCCCTACCCTCTAAGCCCCGCTGCACCTAAGCCCCTACCCTCTAAGCCCCGCCGCACCTAAGCCCCTACCCCCTAAGCCTAAGCCCCGCCGCACCTAAGCCCCTACCCCCTAAGCCCCGCCGCACCTAAGCCCCTACCTACCCCCTAAGCCCCGCCGCACCTAAGCCCCTACCTCCTAAGCCCCGCCGCACCTAAGACCCTACCGCCGCACCTAAGACCCGCTGCACCTAAGCCCCTACCCTCTAACCCCCACCGCACCTAAGCCCCTACCCTCTAAGCCCCACCGCACCTAACCCCCTACCCCCTAAGCCCCGCCGCACCTAAGCCCTTACCCCCTAAGCCCCGCCGCACCTAAGCCCCTATCCTCTAAGCCCCGCCGCCTCCTAAGCTCCCGCCGCTAACACCTAAGGCCCTACACCCGAAGCCCCCGCCGTCCCCTAACCTAACGCCCCCTACCCCCTAAGCCTAAGCCCCGCCGCACCTAAGCCCCTACCCCCTAAGCCCAGCCGCACCTAAGCCCCTACCTACCCCCTAAGCCCCGCCGCACCTAAGCCCCTACTTCCTAAGCCCCGCTGCACCTAAGACCCTACTGCCGCACCTAAGCCCCGCTGCACCTAAGCCCCTACCTTCTAACCCCCGCCGAACCTAAGCCCCTACCCTCTAAGCCCCGCCGCACCTAACCCCCTACCCCCTAAGCTCCGCCGCACCTAAGCCCCTACCCCCTAAGCCCCGCCGCACCTAAGCCCCTATCCCCTAAGCCCCGCCACCTCCTAAGCTCCCGCCGCTAACACCTAAGGCCCTACACCCGAAGCCCCCGCCGTCCCCTAACCTAACGCCCCCGTCGATCACTTACATGCCTTCTTAGTCATCTGATCGTCCGTCCGATCCACAAGTCCTCCGTCCGGCCAGGCGTCCTCTTCCTCCGGCCCCGCCGGTCTTCTCTCTTCTTTCCGCCATCTCCGGCTCTTCGTCCGGCCCCCGGGGTCTTCTGTCTTCTTTCCGCCAACTTCCAGCTACGACGTCCTCTTCACTTTTCATTAAGATAGAATGGACGAAAAATCCGCCATTCTATCTCTATGAGATGTGACGTGCTCTTCTGATTGGTCGCTGTCTACTGCCCTCAGCCAATCAGAAGAGCACCTCATTTCCCATTGACATACATTAGCGGTGTATCGTCGATTTTATGGCCGACCACCTGGTTCTATTTGTCGGCCCTAAAATCGCGGACACACCGCTAATGCATGTCTATGGGCAGTCAGCCCGATTTCTGATTGGTCGCTCTCTGCTGACGCCGACCAATCAGAATTCGACCTCACTGCCCATAGACATACATTAGCGGTGTGTCCGCGATTTTGGGGCCGACAAATAGAACCAGGGGCCCGGCCGTTAATTCGCCGACACACCGCTAATGTATGTCAACAAATAAATTTAATAATAAAAAAAATAATTAAAAAATAATTAAAAAATAATAAAAAAATAAATAAAAAATAATAAATAATTAAATAAAAAATAATAATAATAAAAAAAATTAAATGCTAATAATATCAGCCCTTTCAGCGGACCTGAAGGAGAACTGTGTCTCAGCCTCAGGCTCACTTAAAATAAATAATAAATTTAATAATAAAAAAAAAAATTAAAAAATAATTAAAAAATAATACAAAAATAAATAAAAAATAATAAATAATTAAATAAAAAATAATAATAATAAAAAAAATTAAATGCTAATAATATGAGCCCTTTCAGCGGACCTGAACGAGAACTGTGTCTCAGCCTCAGGCTCACTTAAAATAAATAATAAATTTAATAATAAAAAAAATAATTAAAAAATAATTAAAAAATAATAAAAAAATAAATAAAAAATAATAAATAATTAAATAAAAAATAATAATAAAAAAAAAATAAAATGCTAATAATATCAGCCCTTTCAGCGGACCTGAAGGAGAACTGTGTCTCAGCCTCAGGCTCACTTAAAATAAATAATAAATTTAATAATAAAAAAAATAATTAAAAAATAATTAAAAAATAATAAAAAAATAAATAAAAAATAATAAATAGTTAAATAAAAAATAATAATAAAAAAAAGAAAAAAATGCTAATAATATGAGCCCTTTCAGCGGACCTGAAGGAGAACTGTGTCTCAGCCTCAGGCTCACTTAAAATAAATAATAAATTTAATAATAAAAAAAATAATTAAATAATAATTAAAAAATAATTAAAAAAAAATAATAATAAATAATTAAATAAAAAATAATAATAATAAAAAAAAATGCTAATAATAATGCTGTTAATGCTAATAATAATGCTAATAATGCTATTAATACTGCTATTAATGCTACTACTCATGCTATTAATCATGTTATTAATGCTATTATTAATGCTATTAATGCTAATAATGCTATTAATGCTAATAATTATGCTACTCATGCTAATAATGCTAATAATAATGCTATTTGTGCTATTATTAATGCTATTAAGGCTAATAATCATGCTATTTATGCTATTCAAAATGCTATTAATGCTAATAATATTGCTATTAATGCTCTTTATGCTAATACTAATGCTATTAATGCAATTATCTATGCTATTAATGCTATTAATAATGCTATTAATGCTATTAATAATGCTATTCTTGCAATTCTATTATTTATGCTATTAATGCTATTAATAATGCTATTAATGCTAATATTATTGCTATTAAGGCTAATAATCATGCTATTAATGCTATTCTTAATGCTATTAATGCTAATAATATTGCTATTAATTTTATTAATGCTATTATTTATGCTATTAATGCTATTATTTATGCTATTAATGCTATTAATAATGCTATTAATGCTATTAATAATGCTATTCTTGCAATTAATAATGCTATTAATGCTATTAATAATGCTATTAATGCTATTAATGCTAATATTAATGCTATTAATGGTAATATTAATGCTATTAATGCTATTACTGCTAATAATAATTCTATAAATGCTACTAATTATGCTATTAATGCTAATATTAATGTTAATAATGCTAATAATCATGCTATTAATGATATTAATAATACTATCAAGGCTAATAATCATGCTATTAATGCTATTAATAATGCTATTAATGCTATTATTAATGCTAATACTGCTATTAATAATGCTATTAGTGCTAATAATAATGCTATTAATGCTAATAATTATGCTATTAATGGTAATATTAATGCTAATAATGCTAATAATAATGCTAATAATGCTATTATTAATGCTATTAAGGCTAATAATCATGCTATTCATGCTATTAATAATGCTATTAATGTTATTAATGCTAATATTAATGCTATTAATTCTATTATTAATGCTATTAATGCTATTAATAATGCTATTAATGCTAATAATAATGCTATTACTGCTAATAATAATGCTATTAATGCTAATAATTATGCTATTAATGCTAATATTAATGCTAATAATGCTAATAATAATCCTATTAATGCTATTAATAATGCTATTAAGGCTAATAATCATGCTATTTATTTATGCTATTCAAAATGCTATTAATGCTAATAATATTGCTATTAATGCTCTTTATGCTAATACTAATGCTATTAATGCGATTATTTATGCTATTAATTCTATTATTTATGCTATTAATGCTATTAATAATGCTATTAATGTTATTAACCTCCCTGGCGGTCTGTTTAGTTCTAGAATTTTTTGCTAAAAGCGGGCTACCCGCGTTCGCGGTAGATGCGGTTAAAAAACCGCATCTGCCGCACTTGCCGCATAGCTGCCGCACTTGCGCCGCACTTGCGGCGCGGTTGCGGTGCGGTTGCGGTAATCTGCATAGGAACCAACCACCTCTGATGACCCTCATACATTGTTAATATGTGCCCCTGCAGCCTAGTAAACCATTAGCAGCACTGTTGTTGTGTGCAAAGTGGCTGCAGTAGAAGTGAGATAATGATTTTATACACTTACATGCCTGCGTACTTGAGGGCGTCTCCCTGTGTGTGCTGGCACTTGTGGGCTGTGCTCATCATGTCTGCTCTCCCCCTCCCTTATGCACGCCCCTCTCAGCCTGCTATAGTGATGTGAGGCTGATTGCGTCATAAAGGGGCAGGGCTAAATCGCGGCATCCCGGTAGCCCCGCCCCTTTATGATGCAATCAGCCTCACATCACTATAGCAGGCTGAGAGGGGGCGTGCATAAGGGAGGGGGAGAGAAGACATGATGAGCACAGCCCACAAGTGCCAGCACACACAGGGAGACGCCCTCAAGTACGCAGGCATGTAAGTGTATAAAATCATTATCTCACTTCTACTGCAGCCACTTTGCACACAACAACAGTGCTGCTAATGGTTTACTAGGCTGCAGGGGCACATATTAACAATGTATGAGGGTCATCAGAGGTGGTTGGTTCCTATGCAGATTACCGCAACCGCGCCGCAACCGCGCCGCAAGTGCGGCGCAAGTGCGGCAAGTGCGGCAAGTGCGGCAGATGCGGCAGATGCGGTTTTCTCACCGCATCTGCCGCGAACGCGGGTAAGCCCGAGCCTGACTCGGGGTTAACGCTTCTGGTAGTGAATGTTAACCCCGAGTCAGGCTCGGGAATAACGCTAGGAAGGTTAATAATGTTATTAATGCTATTAATGCTAATATTAATGCTATTAATGCTATTAAGGCTAATAATCATGCTATTAATGCTATTAATAATGCTATTAATGCTATTTTTAATTCTATTAATGCTATTAATAATGTTATTAATGCTAATAATGCTATTACTCCTCATAATAATGCTATTAACGCTATTTTTAATGCTATTTATGGTAATAATGCTATTAACACTAATAATAATACTGTTATTAGTACTATTATTGCTATTAATAATGCTATTAATGTTAATAATAATGCTGTTAATGCTAATAATTATGCTATTAATGGTAATAATAATGCTATTAATGCAAATAATATTGCTATTAATGCTATTATTAATGCTATTAATGCTAATACTAATGCTATTAATGCTATTATTTATGCTATTAATGCTATCATTTATGCTATTAATGCTATTATTAATGCTATTAATGCACATACTAATGCTATTAATGCTATTCATAATGCTATTACTCCTAATAATACTGCTCTTAATGCTATTAATACTGCTATTAATGCTATTAATACTGTTATTAATGCTCATAATACTGCTAATAATGCTATTAATACTGCTATTACTGCTAATAATAATGCTATTGCTAATATTATTGCTATTTATGATGCGATTATTATTTAAAAATCTTTAAAAAAACAATAAACATATTCTACACACCCGATGCATTTGTATCAGGCTAACAGCTATAACTACTATAATCAAATTAATGCACGTTCTAGAATCCCGATGCATTTGCATCGGGCTCACAGCTAGTTATACATATAATGCAGAAAAAGAGTCCAGTGACCGGGCACTACACCTGTGGAGCTCTGCTAAAAGCCTGTCGGCTATCCCCGGTGCCTGGTGTTGCTCAGCCTTAAATGAATAATCAGAGATTCAAAAAAGAGAATAAAGAAAGGCGGCACTCACCGTGTAGGCTAGTGGAAGGGTCTTTTAATCCAGGAAGATCAATCCATTAAAACATTGTTAGTGCGGTGGGGAGAGGGAGTGAGAGGCCGTCGGAACGACGATACGAAACGGTACCGTCGTTCCGACGGCCTCTCACTCCCTCTCCCCACCGCACTAACAATGTTTTAATGGATTGATCTTCCTGGATTAAAACACCCTTCCACCAGCCTACACGGTGAGTGCCGCCTTTCTTTATTCTCTTTTTTGAATCTATTATTATACATATACAACAGTTACAAACAGCAGATAAGATCATTATGCTGGATTTTGTATTAAATCACTAGTTGGACACTTCCCAAGTGTCTACGTCTGCGTGATATATCAGCGAATGATGTGTGAAGAGCCCAGTAAAGTGGCCTTTTGCCTTTTGCAGCTGACATATTGTTATTTTGTCATCTCCGATTGTTGTCAAGTGCTGGCCAAGGTTTTTAGGCACAGAACCCAGTGTGCCGATTACCACTGGGACCACCTTCACTGGCTTGTGCCAGTGTCTTTGCAGTTTGATCTTTAATTCTCATATAGTATGATTTTTTCCAATTGCTTCTCCTCAATCCTGCTGTCACCTGATTTTGCTACATCGACGATCCACACTTCCTTTTTTCTTACAATTGTGAGGTCCGGAGTACTGTGTACCAAGACTTTGTCCATCTGAATTCGGAAGTCCCATAATAATTTTGCATGTTCATTTTCAATAGCCTTTTCAGGATCCCACCAGTTCTTTGCGACAGGAAGATGATAATTGTGGCACAAGTTCCAGTGAATCATCTGAGCAACTGTATTATGCCTTTGCTTGTAGTCTGTCCCCGCGATCTTCTTGCAGCAGCTCAGCATATGATCCACTGTTTCATTGCTTCCTTGCACAGTTGACATTTGGGGTCTGTAGTTGATTTTTCAATTCATGCTTGTGTGCGAATGGCTTGCTCTTGGGCTGCTAGAATTAAGCCCTCTGTCTCCTTTTTCAATGTTCCATTAGTAGGCCACAACCAGGTATTTTCCTTATCGACCCTTGGTTACTATTATTATTATTATTATTATTATTATGTCCATTGTGCTGTTCATGAGAAGGGGTTACAAACAAAGTACAGATAAATGGGGATATATAAAAAAGAAATATGAATCCCTGCACTTAAGGGGACACTGTCAGGTTATTTTTCAGTGTGATACTAATAATACCCTTGAATAGGGCCTGGGTAGACCTTTTAAAAACATGCAAGGCTAGGGTCACACATAAGCCCTTGGTCCGTTTTTGGCTTCATTTTTGGCATTTTTTTTTCTAAGTCCAAAAACTGATAGAAAAATGGATTGGATGTAATAAACACCCTGTCCGTTTTTTTCTGCACTTAAAAACATTGCTATGTCCGTTTTTGAGCCAAAAACGTTGCTAGCAACATTTTTGGGGTCCGTTTTTCCCAAAAAAAATTTTTTAACATGGGCCCTATGGAAAAACGGATCCGTTTTTTTGGGGTGCCTTAAAAAAACGGATCCGTTTATTTGAGAATTTTGGTCAAAAAATGACTACCGTATATGTTCGCGTATAAGTCGAGTTTTTCAGCCCAAAAATTGGGCTCAAAAGTACCCCCCTCGGCTTATACGCGAGTCAGTGACGGTATACAGCGGTATACAGCAGCCCCCGCATCCCCAGTAATCCAGGGCCCCCCCAGCCTTGCTCCGGTCACCTGTAAAGCAAAATATACTTATCACTGTCCCGCTGTCCGCGCCCGCTTGCCGCTGCCGTCCGCGATCCTCCATCTTCATGCGTCTTCTTCCTGTTTCCTGTGTTCGTCGCAGGGAATGACGTCATTCCCGGCGCCGAACACAGGAAACAGGAAGAGGACGCATGAAGATGGAGGATCGCGGATGTCAGCAGCGGCGGGCGCGACAGCGGGACAGTGATAAGTATATTTTGCTTTACAGGTGACCGGAGCAAGCCTGGGGGGGCCCTGGATTACTGGGGATGCTGTATACTACCGCTGGGGCTGCTATACACTACCACTGGAGCTGCTATATACTACCACTGGGGCTGTATATACCTCTGGCGTCCTGTATACTACCACTGGGGCTGTATATACCACTGGGGCTGTATATACTACCAGTGGGGCTGTATATACCACTGGGGCTGTATATACTGCTGGGGCCCTGTATACTACCACTGGGGCTGTATATACTGCTGGGGCCCTGTATACTACCACTGGGGCTGTATATACCACTGGGGCTGTATATACTACTGGGGCTGCGTGTATACTACCACTGGGGCTGCTGTATATACCTCTGGGACTGCTGTATACCACACTGCTGGGGGCTGTATACTTGTGCTAGGGTCCACCCTCGGCTTATACACGAGTCAATAGATTTTCCCAGGTTTTGGGGGCAAAAGTAGGGGGGTCGGCTTATACACGGGTCGGCTTATACACGAGTATAATACGGTAAGTCCAAAAACGTTCAGGGGTGTAGGAGGCTCAAAAAGCACCCAAAAAAACGGATTGGTCATGGAAATCACTTCCAAAAACGGATTTCTATGTGTGACCCCAGCCTAAAACCATTATTGTGCACTTTTCAGTTTCCATGTTATCAGCATCTTCATACCCTGCAGGGAGCTGCTGCATTAGTCCTCTCCAGTATATTTCCAACTGCATAGTACAGTTGCATTATAAGTGTTATTTAAATATCCACACACCCATCCAGGCTTGTGTTCACTCCCTCCCTTCTGTGCTCTGTGCTGGGAGGGGGAGGTGTTTTGTGCTTCTGCCTATAAGATTTCTATGGGTATATATAAACTTTGATTTTCCTGCAGACATGTAATGTGTGTATCTGCTGAGCAAATGATCAAAAGTTCTTATAATCATATAGAAATATCTCAGACTGCACACACTACACAAATGTCTCATACACACAATTATATGAAGAGGTGCAGCTAAACTCCCCCCTCCTCCCCCTCCCTTCTCTGTCTGCTGTGAATGAGTCACACAACAGACAGATCAGAGAGGAGACAGGACAGTGTCATGAAGCATAAATATTCAATCATTGAGTGGGAGTGGGCATGAGAGAAAGTGAAAGAGGGAATTATTCTTTTATTTTGAAGTTTACAGAAGATAGGAGGGAAATATAAATAATAGAAATACATGAATAGAGAGAGCTTAGAGAAAGGAATTTGAAAATGATAACAGTTACACATATATTTTTGGCCTGACAGTTTTCCTTTAATCCCAAAACTAAATAAGCTGAAGCAGTTAGATGTATACATGACCCTGTCCATGGTCAAAAAGTGTAACGCTTAAATAATATTACTAGTTACATCAGCGAGGGCAGGGTCCTTTTAACTCTATGCCAGTCTGTAATTGTTAATTTGTTTACTGTAATCTATATCTGTACTTTAAATAATAATATTAGTAACATCAGCACTTCCAAAATTTAGTAAGAACAAATAGTGGATGCATGCATAAAAAATAAAAACATGAATAAACACATTCTTTAATTTCACTGGGTTAAACTCATCAACAGATTTTTGGCACTTTCGCTTGTCAGCATAACCCACTGGAACGAGAAGGAAAATAGAAGAGAAAAGGCTAGCACAGGGACAGTTGAATACAAGCAAAGACTGTCCACAAGAAAGCAGGTGAAGTCCATAGTAGGCCACTGTGCTGGATTGGTCCCACATGGCAATGTATGACCCGTACCTGGCTCAATACACTTAATTACTATTTTGAAATAAAGGCAGCATTTCATCGGTTCCGTGAAAAATGCCCATAGGAAAAAATGCCTACAGGCAGTACTAACCATAACCGCTAACCCTAACCGCTAACCCTAACACCTAACCCCAAACCCTAATGCCTACCCTGTTGGCATTGTTCTTTTGCACATTTTTCTGGTCACCCATTTCATCATTCATTCTACAAACTGTCCAGTTTATTATTATATAGTGAAAGGTACTTTTGTGAATGAGGGTCAGGTAATATTTGCATGTAATGAACAAGAAAATGAAAAGGCCCGCACATCCAAATTTCATTAAAACTGGTTACTTGATTAAACTATAGCTAAGACTCATTTACGATGCTGACAGCGTCCATAGACATATGACTATGGACACTGTCAGCGTCGGAAACGTGTCAGAGAGATTGTTTTAATATCTGTCGGACCATGATGTTACCCTTTTAAGGATAATGAAAAAAATCAAGTAACCAGTTTTAATCTGGATGTGCCGGTCTTTTACTTTTCCTGTTTATTGCAAGCTGACCTCATGAGCACTAGTGGAACTTAGCACTCCAGAGGATATGCACCTATTGGTGCTTGTGGATGGCAATACAGACATTTGAATTTTATGCATGGTGAGCTTCTTTTTTCTTGTTTGCATGTACTCTAGCTGAAAAGTGGACTCCAAGAGTCAATATTACTATTGGGTGCTTAGCCGCCCAGTTCAACACTGGAAGAACATGATACATTAGGCTAGACAAATATATTCATGACTCATTTTAACTTGTTAGTATTACTGAGTTAGCTATAAATTGCTTGAATGTTTGGTTCTTGATTCAAGCACTCAGACGCTCAGAATGGCTATACTCAAGTAACTACTACAATGGCAGTCAAAGGGAAACAAGGGCATTGTTACGGAAATATCTCTCTTGGATCTCAAACTTGATAATTGGGCCCAAGCAACCACGATACCAGACTGAACAACAAGAGTGCCCGAGCTCGCTTGCTAATTCCTACTTTTTAGACTTGTTTTGTCTCAGTCCACTGTTTACCTACATACCGGTATGTATACACTGTGTGCAGAATTATTAGGCAAGTCGTATTTTAGAGGATTGTTTCTATTATTGATCAACAACTATGTTCTCAATCAAACCAAAAGACTCAAAAATTCCAAAGCTTAAAGGGATCCTGTCACCCCCAAAACACCTTTAAACCTATTAAAACCTGTCCCTAGAGCATATTAACACTTTCCCTACACTCCTTTTAGCTCCTATATGCACATAATCAAAGTGTATAAAAACGTTTTATAAGTACCTCATTAGTGATGATAATGAGTGACTATGCTATTCATAGTCACTCATTCAGGCTGCCCCTCTTCATACTATGACGCCTCCATAGGCGTGATCTTCATGAGAGATTCAAATTGCCGCCTCCCTGCGCGCCTCCCCGCTGTGGCTTGTGTCGGCCGGGCTTCAGCGTGGGGCTGTCTGACGCGATCCGCGTCATTTCTGGCGCCGGGTGACGTATACAGCCGCGCCGCTCTGTCAGCTTCAAAATGCGCACTGCGCATGCGCGTGCGCATGGGCAGTGCGGTACTTGAAGCCAACAGCGGCGCCGGTGTAAATACGTCACCCGGCGCCGGGAATGACGCGGATCGCGTCATACAGCCCACGCTGAAGCCCGGCCGACACAAGCCACAGCGGGGAGGCGCGCAGGGAGGCGGCAATTTGAATCTCTCATGAAGATCACGCCTATGGAGGCGTCATAGTATGAAGAGGGGCAGCCTGAATGAGTGACTATGAATAGCATAGTCACTCATTATCATCACTAATGAGGTACTTATAAAACGTTTTTAAACACTTTGATTATGTGCATATAGGAGCTAAAAGGAGTGTAGGGAAAGTGTTAATATGCTCTAGGGACAGGTTTTAATAGGTTTAAAGGTGTTTTGGGGGTGACAGGATCCCTTTATAATTTTTGGATGTTGGAGTATTTTGTTTTTTTTTTAGATTTGGCTATCTTAGGAGGATATCTGTTTGTGCAGGTAACTATTACTGTGCAGAATTATTAGACAACTTAATAAAAACCAAATATATTCCCATCTCACTTTCACCAGGTAAAATAATATAACTGCACAAAATTTAGAAAAAAACATTTCTGACATGCAAAAGCATAACACAAAAAAAATGAGTGACCAATATAGCCACCTTACTTTATGATGACACTCAACAGCCTTCCATCCATAGATTCTGTCAGTTGCTTGATCTGTTTACAATCAACATTGCGTGCAGCAACCACCACAGCCTCCCAGACACTGTTCCGAGAGGTGTACTATTTTCCCTCCCTGTAGAACTCACAATTTAGGAGGGTTCAGATCCCCATAGAGGTTCTCTATGGGGTTCAGGTCAGGTGAACAAGGGGGCCATGTCATTATTTTTTCTTCTTTTAAACCGTTACTGGCCAGCCACGCTGTGGAGTAGTTGGATGCATGTGATGGAGCATTGTTCTGCATGAACGATAGCAAATTCTTCCTGTACCACTGCTTGAAGAAGCTGTCTTCCAGAAACTGGCAGTAGGTCAGTTGAGCTTCACTCCATCCTCAATCTGAAAAGGTCCCACAAGTTCATCTTTGATGATACCAGCCCATACCAGTACCCCACCTCCACCTTGCTGGCTTCTGAGTCGGAGTGGAGCTCTCTGTCCTTTACTGATCCAGCCTCTGGCCCATCCATCTGGCCCATCAAGAGTCACTCTCATTTCATCAGTCTTTAAAACCTTTGAAAAATCAGTCTTAATATATTTCTTGGCCCAGTCTTAACGTTTTATTTTATGCTTCTTGTTCAAAGGTAGTCATTTTTCAGCCTTCCTTACCTTGGCCATGCCCCTGAGTATAGCACATCTTGTGCTTTTTGATGCTCCAGTAAAGTTGCAGCTCTGAAATATGGCAAAATTGGTGGCAAATGGCATCTTGGCCGCTTCACACTTGATTTTCCTCAGTTCATGGGCAGTTATTTTGCGCCTTTATTGCCCAACACACTTCTTGCGACCCTGTTGGCTATTTGCCATGAATCGCTTGATTGTTCGGTGATCATGTGGCACCCCTGCTGGGGATTGCCACAGGACCCACTGGTGCAAGGAGATACATACACCTTGGTACACACAAAACACAACACCTTCCACCCCAGACCTGGAGGGCGAGTTCTACTTGCTGCCTTAAGCAAGTTCCCTTATGAGGATCCAGGCCTGACGGGAGGAGTAGGGCAGTTCCAGTCAGACAGTCAAAGAGGAAGGTACTGGAAGGAGCTGGTCGCTGGGATCAAGCCAGGCCCAGGACCAGGGAACACTGACCCAGCTGTGCTGCACCCTAGGGAGAGGATCGGAGGCCAGTGGAGGAAGTAGAAGAAAAGAAGAAGGGAACAGACCTGGTTTCCCTTTAGCCCACCTGGACACCGACGTCTGATTCTGCTAATAATCTAAAGTGTAGCAGAGAAAGCCCAGAAAGACCAGGAGGATCTAATCTCCCTGAGGTAAAGAAGAGAAGACACTCAAACCTGACCAAGTATAGGACCAGGGACCTAAGCAGAGAATAGGAATCTCACATAAAGGTTTCTCATTGTTTGTTATGGAGTAGTACCCTGAGAGGGAGAAGGAGTGGCAAGTTCAGTTTCAAGCAGGACTTACCCCAATCACTGCACACAATAACAGAGGATCCTCGCAACTTTCCAAGGTGAACATCGCAAATTGCACCGTTAACCTGGTTACCCTCCTGGACTGTACCTGTTACTGGACATCAGTAAAAAGGTACCGAAACAGAGACTATTGTGTGTGTGAGTACTTGCTTCACCGCTGCTGCCCGCAGCATTCACTGCACAGACGCTACAATGACTCCCCTCATCCACCCCGCTGCCCTGAGGTAAAGTTCCACCTGAGTGGAGCTGTACTACTCTGAGCTGCACCTCCATCACCTCAGCGGCCGGCCGCAGCGCTAGTATCCACGTTACCAGGTACCACAGGTGGTGTCATGTTAACATTCCCTCCCATCCATCATCATTATCCCCCACCGTCCCTGCCATTGAGGGTCCAGGGCATGGGACAGGGAACCGACCAGCCGTGATCCCCATCGAAGTAACCATCAGTCCCGGTATCCGAGTACTCCCTACCCTGTCGACTGACTCAATCACGCTTCAAACGTTTGGCAATTTCAAGATTGCTGCATCCCTCTGCAAGACATCTCCTAATATTGGACTTTTCAGAGCCTGTCAAATCCCTCTTCTGACCCATTTTGCCTAAGGAAAGGCATTTGCCTAATAATTAAGCACACCTTATATAGGGTGTTGATGTTATTACACCACACCCCTCCCCATTACAGAGATGCACATCACCTGGTTTACTTAATTGGTAGTTGGCGCTCAAAATAATACAGCTTGGAGTAGGACAACATGTATAAAAAGTATGTGATCAAAATACTCATTTGCCTAATAATTCTGCACACAGTGTAAAGTTTATCTCTTGTCACCTGTCTCAAATCAAAGTCTTTGGCCAGCACAGTACTTTTCTCAGGTTAAAGTCACAGAAAAAGGGAGACACAGAATAATTTTATAATTCATTTGCGTTATTCCTCAAGTCTTTGTCATTCATAATCACAGCAGAAGATGCCAATGTGAACAGTGTGTCCCTCAAGGTCAGTGCTGTAGGGATCGTACCTTGTCTTTCATTCACATGATCAGTGAGAGTGATCACTACTTGAATCAGGGAAGTCCATAAATGTAAACATCACTGTTGAAGCCAGTATTTGTCTACAGTGGTTGCATCAATCACGGATGGAAAGTCATCACTTTAGGGCTGGTTGGGACACCCAAGTACTACCGTGTTTCCCCGATAGTAGGGCGCCCCCGAAAGTAAGGCATGCTTGGGGGGGCGCCCTACTTGCTAATATAAGACACCCCCCCGATTATAAGGCGTACCTCTGGTGGCCGCTGCTCTCCGGTGGCCGCTGCTCTCCGGTGGCCCCTGCTCTCCGGTGGCCCCTGCTCTCTGGTGGCCGCTGCTCTCCGGTGGCTCCCCCCCCTGCTCTCCGGCGGCCCCCCGCTCTCCGTATTCCCGCTGTAGCCGCCGAACTCCACCCAGGTCAGGAGCCCTGCGCCAATTACAGCGCAGGAACCATGAGCCAATCACGGCCCAGGAACAGCAAGCCAATCCGCGGCCAGCTGACATCGTACATGGCCTCTGATTGGCTAGCGGTTCCTGGGCTGTAATTGGCTCACGGTTTCTGCGCTGTAATTGGCGCAGGGCTCCTGACCTGGGCGGAGTTTGGCAGCTACAGCGGGAATACGGAGAGCGGGGGGCCACCGGAGAGCAGCGGCCACCAGAGAGCAGCGGCCACCGGAGAGCAGCGGCCACCGGGGGGCCACCGGAGAGCATGGGGGGGCCTCCGGAGAGCAGAGGGGACCACCGGAGAGCGGAGGCCAGCGGGGAGAGCGGGGGACCACCGGAGAGTGGAGGCCAGCGGGGAGAGCTCGGACACCGGAGAGCGGGGGCCACTGGAGACCGGTAAAAAACGGTTTGTGTGTATGGGTATATGTGTGTGTGTATGGTTATGTGTGTGTATGGGTATGTATGGGGGTGTGTGGTGTGTATGGGTGTGTGGTGTGTATGGGAGGCTGCAGTAGGGTATATAAGACACCCCCCGAAAGTAAGACATGGCGGTCTTTTTGGACCAAAAAATATATAAGACAGTGTCTTACTTTCGGGGAAACACGGTAGTACAGATAGAGCAACAAAGGGATGATTAATTCTTGAATTTTCATATAAATATTCTCCAATCTTTTGCAATTTTTGTAAAATCCAGGATAAACCCTTTAAATATATTCTCCATTTGTGGATATTTAGTGAATGTTATTCAGTAATATCATTAAAAGTTATTGACATATTGAACATTTTAAACATTTTCAAATATATTTTCGTGGGTCAAATTCATTTGTTGAAAAAGAAATATGACATTTAAATAGGTGTAATACTATAATTGCCTCAATAAGCGGTTCTGTGTTTATTATCAATTACTCAGGCATGAACCTGGGCATATCATCTTTTTCTCTAATTGAGCTTCCTTCTGTTTCATTTATCTTGGGGCACCAGCAGCACCAAACACACAATGATGCTTCAGATAGCAATCTATTAATTCTGAAGGATGTAAAACATTGTATTTGGTATGCAAGAGATTTTTACATCTTAGCCAAACGCTGTAAGTGAAATCATATAATGTATTCTGTTTGTTAAATTTTCCCAGCAAAACTTAATTTTTCAATACTATTCCAGGTACCATAAATGTATTACTATGTGAAAGCTTATATATGCATTTATTTAAGCATTAGATTTGTTCAATATATATATTCGATGATCAAAATAAACTTTACAAATCTCACCATAGTTGTGTAAAAAAATATATATTAGAAAAGGGTAGCTATCTGCCAGATTGGATATTACTTTTTCTTTTATTTCATAAAAATTTTGAAATAGAAAAATATGTTTTCTTATAGGATAGCTTCCTAAACTGTATAACAATTGTATTTTCAACTTTGCCTACGAAATTACTTTAGGCAAGGTTAAAATGTTACCCTATTTCATGCACTCTGTTTCTGTCAGGTCTGGTGGCTCTGTACCCTAGCAGGCCCCTTGCACTTCTGGTCATACTCCGGCTCTCCAGCCATGAGGGGTGAGGTGTTGACTCTGGATGATGTAGCTAGTGCAGAAGCTCGCTCTCGCCATGTATTGCACTCTGAGAGAATTACTTCTGTTGTTGCTGAAAGGTGAGATGTCACTCCCAGCGATCATGCTGTTTAGGGTTTCCAGGATGCTGGGTATCCTAGTGTTAGCTGTTGCCAGCAGATAAAGTTTGCTGTATCTGTTGGTTCAATTAGGTAGTTGTAGGATCCTTCCATTCTACCTGACTCGCCCTCTCTTTTGCCTCTCTCAACTGAGAATAGCGATTGGGTGTTGCCTCAGTAATGTCAGGTGATCTCTTAGAGGCAAAATTAAACCCACCATATCCTCTGTGTTATGCTGATTATTCTGCTTGGTTAGTAAGGATTAGTAGATTTTGTTCTTCTTTTGGTTGGCTCTTTGGCTCTGACTGTTAGGTCAGGGCTCCGTCCCTAGAATTTCTTACTTGGTTTTTTACTGCACTGCTTTTTTTTGTTTTCTGGTGTTTATTATCTGACTGTGGCTTGTGTGGCCCGCCACCAGCCACTATGCTTTTTGCCACCTGGGAAGGGCTCTGCCAAAGTTTCTTGTTCCAGAACAAAAAAAAGTTAAAAGTACACCGGCCCCTAAATGTGGCCAGTAGTGTGGAAATCTAGAGTATAGTGTGACTGGTACACTGCACATGCTGGCCTGCAATCCGGTCATTTCACCACTACCCTTGCATTACAAAATAATGAGTTCAGATTTAATGGACCTAGTCAAGCAGCTGATGGGGCAGATGCAGAGCCTGCTATGTATGTTTCAAGATTTGGCAGCTATGGTGAAGCACCATGCTAAGACTCTTGCTCAGTTAGCCCCATAAGTTTCTATACGTCCCTTGGCAGTCCCTTGATCAGGGGCTGATGTATCTCCTGGGACCAAGGTCTCATCCTCAGAATTTTATACTAGGGACCACAAGCAATTTTTAATTTTCTTGAAAGTGGCAATCTATATTTTTAGTTTTTAGTTCATAGTTATTTCTCTGCCTGGGAAGGGGGGGATTCTCAGACATAGGCTCTCACCTTAGCTGGTCTCTATCTCCATTGAGGAATTTGTAAGGGCACTTGGACTTATTTATCATGAGCCACATTGAGAAGCTATTGCAGAGTGAAACCTCAGAGCACTTTTTCAAGATAACCTTCTTACAGAGGAGAATTGTTTCCAGTTCAGGCAGTGGTTTATTGATGTGGAATAATGCTGCCTTATCGACCATGTTTCTTGATGGACTAGTGGATTCCTTGAAAGACAAGCTGGTAAACCTTTCTCTGCCCCAGTATCTGGAGGCCACTATGATGGTTGCCTTGCTCCTTGATACTACTTGAGTCAAGTTCAGCTATGATATAAGAACTCTGCCAGGAGTGTGCCGTCTACTCTGGAATTGCCTTCTTCTCTCTCCAAAGAGCCTATACAACTTGAAAAAGTGATTTGTATGCTTGAACAAGGATGACACCATTAGGAACTGAGATTGTTCCTTCTCTGTGGGTGAGCTAAACATCTGGTGCGAGACTCCCCTAGTCTGGAACATTCCTGAAAACAATTTTTAGCAGGGTCTCCCAAATTAAGCGTACAGAAACCCTTGTTAAAAAAAAATATTTTTTCCCATTGTTTTGTTTTTTTGTGGCAAGGATGTGAAAGGTCGTGCTTTTGTTGATTGTGAAGCAGAAATACATTTTTTAGACATCTGCATGGCCAAGTCCCAAGCTTTAGTGCAATAAAATGGTGCTAGTTAGGGGTGCAAAAGGAAGAAAAAAGGTGATTACAGCAGAAGAATTATACTTGACTAGATGGTGGCCCGATTCTAACGCATCGGGAATTCTAGAATATGCATGTAGTTGAAATACTGTGACTGACAGAACTTGTTCAGTCAACGTGAGTGAACTGCATATATATATATATATAAACATATATATACATATATATATATAGCAGCGCTATGGTATATGGTGGTACATTACAGCACATGTATAGCAGCACTATAGTATATGGTGGTACATTACATTACATGTATAGCAGCGCTATGGTTTATGGCGGTGCATTACATTACATGCATAACACCGCTATGGTATATGGCGGTACATTACAGCACATGTATACCAGCACTATAGTATATGGCGGTACATTACAGTACATGTATAGCAGCGCTATGGTATATGGCGGTACATTACAGTACATGTATAGCAGCACTATAGTATAGGGCGGTACATTACAGTTCATGTATAGCAGCACTATAGTATATGGCCGTACATTACAGTACATGTATAGCAGCGCTATGGTACATGGCGATACATTATAGTACATGTATAGCAGCACTGTGGTATATGGTGATACTCCGCTCCCCGCGGCCCCCCGCTCCTCCTGGCCCCCGGTCCTCCACAGTAAAAGTAAAAATAAAAAAAATCCTCAGTGACGATACACACCTGTCCTCCGGCTCTACCTCCGTCTTCTGGGTCCTACAGGCCTTTAGGACCTGTCGTTGCCTGGGAAACCAATCAGCTGAGGGGGGAGGGGGGGCAGGATTGTGTCGGGGGGCAGGATGGAACGAGCGGGGAAGGACAGATGCGGGGGGGGCAGGATGGAGCTGGCGGGGCAGGATGATGGTGGGGGATCAGGATGGTTGTGGGGGGACAGGATGGAGCTGGTGGGGAAGGATGAAGCGAGCGGGGCAGGATGGAGCGGCGGGGCAGTATGGAGCCGGCAGGGCAGGATGGTGGCGAGCGAGGTAGGATGGAGCCGGCGGGGCAGGATAGAGCCGGCGGGGCAGGATGGTTGTGGGGGGGCAGGATGGTGGCAGGGGGGCAGGATGGTGGCGGGCGCAGCATGTTGGTGGGGGTGCAGGATGGATGCGGGGGGGCAGGATGGATGCGGGGGCATCAGGATGTTGGTGGGGGGGCAGAATGGAGCTGGCGGGGCAGGATGATGGCGGGGGGGCAGGATGGAGCCAGCGGGGCAGGATGGTGGCCGGGGGGGCAGGATGGTTGTTGGGGGCAGGATGGAACTGGCTGGGCAGGATGGAGTGAGCGGGGCAGGATGGAGGCAGCGGGGCAGAATGGAGCCAGTGGGGCAGGATGGTGGCAAGCGGGGCAGGATTGAGCTGGTGAGGAGGGATGGTGGCGGGGGGGCAGGATGCAGCTGGTGGGGCAGGATGGTGGCGGGGGGGATCAGGATGGTGGTGGGGGGGCAAGATGGAGCTGGCGGGGCAGGATGGCGGCGGGGGGGAGGATGGAGCCGGCAGGGCAGGATGGTGGCGGGGGGGCAGGATGGTGGTGGGGGTTCAGGATGGAGCTGGCAGGGCAGGATGGAGCCGGCTGGGCAGGATGGATGCGGGGGGGCAGGATGGATGCGGGGGGCAGAATGGAGACGGCGGGGCAGGATGGTGGTGGGGGTGGATCAGGATGGTGGTGGGGGGGCAGGATGAAGCCGGCGCAGCAAGATGTAGCGAGTGAGGCAGGATGGAGGGAGCGGGGCAGGATGGAGCCGGCGGGGCAGGATGGTGGCGAGCGGGGCAGGATGGAGCCGACGGGGCAGGATGGTGGCAGGGGGGCCAGGATGTTGGTGGGGGGACAGGATGGATGCGGGGGGAAAGGATGGATGCGAGGGGCAGGATTGAGCCAGTGGGGCAGGATGGTGAAGGGGGAGATCAGGATGGTGGTGGGGGGGCAGGATGGACCCAGCAGAGCAGGATGGTGGCGGGGGGGCAGGATGGAGCCGGCGGGGCAAGATGGATGCTGGGGGGGGCAGGATGGATGCGGGGGGCAGGATGGAGCCAGCAGGGCAGGATGGAGCCGGCAGGGCAGGATGGTGGCGGGGGGGCAGGATGGAGCCGGCGGGGCAGGATGGTGGCGGGGGGAACAGGATGGTTGTGGGGGTGCAGGATGGAGCCGGCGGGGCAGGATGGTGGCTGGGGGAACAGGATGGTGGTGGGGGTGCAGAATGGAGCTGACGGGGAAGGATGAATGTGGGGGGGCAGGATGGATCCGGTGGGGTAGGATGGTGGCGGGGGGGATCAGGATGGTGGTGGGGGCAGGATGGAGCCGGCGGTGCAGGATGGTGGCGGGGGGGCCGGATGGCTACGGGGGGCAGGATGGAGGCACTCCTCCTGCCCCCCCTCCGTTGCTCCTGCCACTCCTCCGCTCCCCACGGCCCCCCTCCCTCTACCCCTCCGCTCCCCGCGTCCCGCCCCTCTCTTCCATGGTGATATTAAAAATAAAAAAACCCTCAGTGAGGATACTTAGACTGGTTTCACACTACAATTTTTTGAAATCCGATGCTGTCCGATATAAATCGGACAGCATCGGATCCAAACTGATCCCTGCAATCGGATGCCAAATAAACATCCGATCCCGACATTTTGCAGAATCAGTTTGGCCGGCTCCTCCTGTCATCTGCTCCTCTCTGCCTCCTGTCACCTGTCAGCTGTTCTCCCCTCTTCTCCCCTGCGTTAACCCCTCTTCTCCCCTGTGTTAACCCCTCTTCTCCCCTGCTCTCCCCGCTTCTCCCCTGTGTTTCCCCCTCTTCTCCCCTGCTCTCCCCACTTCTCCCCTGTGTTTCCCCCTCTGCTCCCCTGCTCTCCCCGCTTCTCCCCTGTGTTAACCCCTTTTCTCTCCTGCTCTCCCCGCTTCTCCCCTGTGTTAACCCCGCTTCTCCCCTGTGTTAACCCCTCTTCTCCACTGTGTTAACCCCTCTTCTCCCCTGTATTAACTCCTCTTCTCCCCTGTGTTAATCCCGCTTCTCCCCTGTGTTAACCCCGCTTCTCCCCTGTGTTAACCCCTCTTCTCCCCTGCTCTCCCCGCTTCTCCCCTATGTTTCCCCCTCTTCTTCCCTGCTCTCCCCGCTTCTGCCCTGTGTTAACCCCTCTTCTCTCCTGCTCTCCATGCTTCTCCCCTGTGTTAACCCCTCTTCTCCCCTTTGTTAACCTCTCTTCTCCACTGTGTTAACCCCACTTCTCCCCTGTGTTAACCCCTCTTCTCCCCTGTGTTAATCCCTCTTCTCCCCTGTGTTAACCCCTCATCTCCCCTGCTCTTCCCGCTTCTCCCCTGTGTTAACCCTCTCCTCCCCTGCTCTCCCGGCTTCTCCCTGTATTAACCCCTCTTCTCCCCTGCTCTCCCCGCTTCTCCCCTGTGTTAACCCCTCTTCTCCACTGCTCTCCCCGCTTCTCCCCTATGTTTCCCCCTTTTCTCCCCTGGTGCTCCCCGCTTTTCCCCTCTCCTCCGGAATAAAAAATAATAAACCATCTATTCTCATCTGTCCACGAGTCCCCCGGCGTCTCCAGCTGTATCTTCTGATCCTAGGACCTGGCGTGATGTCAAAGTCACATGACCGGTTACCGCAGTAACCGGTCATGTGACTGTGACATCACGCCAGGTCCTAGAGGTAGGATGTGCTGGAGACGCCGGGGAACTCGTGGACAGGTGAGAATAGATGGTTTATTATTTTTTATTCCGGGGCCACGGGGAGTGGAGGGGCAGAAGGAGAGGGGTCGCGGGGAGCAGAGGAGGGGCAGGAGCAGTGGAGGGGGGAAGGAATAGTGGAGGGGGGCAGAGGAGCGGGGGGGCCGCGGGGAGCGGCAGGAGTAGAGGAGGGGGCAGGAGTAGCGGAGGGGGGCAGGAAGAGCGGGGGGCCGCGGGTAGTGGCAGGAGTAGTGGAGGGGGCAGGAGGAGCGGAGGGGGGGAGGAAGAGCAGGGGGGCCGCAGCGAGAGCGGGCAGGAGGACGGGGGGCTGTGAGGAGAGACAGTGTATCCCGGCTATAGCGGCACTGACACGCCACTGTATCCAGGCTTCAAATTGGCGCAGGATTTGAACTTTGAATTCTTGCACCTATTTGCATAGTCTGCGCTCATTGGCGCCCGCCTCTGGCGGGCACCAATGAGAGGCCTCTGTCGCGCGCGCGATTTCGGCGACAGACACACTCAAAAAACCCTTAGACAATTATATAATAGAGGAGGAACATGCGCCAATCTCACTACTTCCGGGTCCACCCATTAAACCTCATGTTTATTCACTGCTTCCTCTGCCCACTCCCTCTGTGCAGGACTGTGTGACTGGTCGCCATACATATTATTGCATATTATTTGGATGAGATGTTCTCTGACATTCAGACCTTGATTGTAAAACATACTAAATTAAAGTGGAATAAGGCGTTTCTGCAAAAATATATTGACATGGGACTAATACCAATAGGCCTAAAGGTACGTGTCATCCCTACTTTTCTGGTAGAAGATGTGGACTTTGTTACCAAGTGGGAGGAGGCATGCAATAAATGTTCACTCTATTTCGTGGAATTACTGATCGGTTTCAACTCCAAAGTCATTTCACTGATTGATCAGGAGCTAGATGACATTCTAGCTAAATTAAAGTCTCAGTGTCCGACAGAAAAAATGTCTATTTTTGAAGACCAATTAGATAAGAGACTTGATAATTATGTTAAAAAAATTGATGACACTCAATCTAAGAAAATCTTAAGAGATCAAAAAGATTTTCAGCAAAAATTGTACCAGTAGAGAAAACTCCCACCGAAGGATGTGGCAGCTATCCATCTGAGCCCTCCTAATACATCGGCCTCCTCTATCAGCAGTACATCAGAGGTATCTATACCAGCCATGGTTACCTGCTCCAGAACAAGGGGAAACAGAAGGAAGGATCCCAAAGGTGCCTGTGTCCCTACCAGAAGGGAATTCGGGCAATCAGAGTCAAATAAGGGCTACAGAAGAATAATTAACCTAAGCTTTCACCCTCTATCTCCTTCAGATTTGTCATTCCTTGAAAAGGGTTTCTCTTTCTCCCCAGCTGTTAAATTTGATAAATTCACAACTATCAAAGATTTACATATCTTCGCTCGCTCCTCAATTTTTAAGAAATTTTTTTTTATCCAAATCTAAATTCTCTATTTTTTTTACATAGGAGGGACAAATAATAGTACAGCAGTTGTAGGAGATCTCCAGGGAGAGTGATACATCTGAAGGAGGTAAGATCCCCCCTCAATTCATCCCTGGTCTAAAATGTTTCCGGCACTGTCCACCTGCCTATAGACCTTTTTGTGCAGGTGGTCAGTAGGAAGTTTGCAAAATTCCCTGAGGGGTAATTAGTGACAATCTTTCTGGGCAGGAGTGTCAGTGCCTTAAGGAATTGCGGGCCCTACCTGATGTTGTACCAGTGGACAAAGGTGGCAATATTGTCATCTGGCCGAAAGCAGCTACGAGAGGGAAGCTTCGAAGCAATTATTGAATAAGACATGCTATAAGAAATTCATTTATAATCCTCTTCCTTCTCTAAGTTGCTACAATCAATATTGAAATCAGCTGCTGATAATATGATCATTATGACAGAACTGGCTTCAGCAGTCCAGATTGTGGAACCCATAATTCTGATACTGTACCTCCTGCCCAAAATCTGTAAAAATCTGGATATGCCCCCAGGGAGACCTATTACGAAGGGATAATTTACTTTAGAACATCAATAGATGGATTGACTCTAAATTGCAACCATTGGTGGAAAGTTACCATTGTACATCAAAGACACAGGTGAACTGTTGAGGAGGGTTGATGGCTTACATGTGGGAGAGGGGACATTCTTGGTGTCAGGAAACGTAGAATCCCTGTAATGAATATACGACACTCCAATGGATTGGCTGCCTCAATATCCATTCTGGAAAGATCCAACTTACCTTTGACTATTAGGAACCTTGGAATTATTGGAATTTACATCAATGCATAATTTTTTTTGTGTTCAAGAGATTCTTCTACCTGCAGCTCCAGGGAACAGCAATAGGTGTGGCCTTCTCCCCATCGTATGCCAACCTGTTCCTGGGGCTGTGGGAGAGGGACCTCTTCCAGTCAGAGGGAGTGTCGCCAATGGACCACGTCCTCTTCTGGAGGTGGTACATTGATGACATCCTTCTGATCTGGCAGGGGGACAGGGAATCCCTTCATGAATTCATGACCCTCTTGAACAATAATAATTGTAATATCCATTTTACATATCAGTGTAGCAGTGACTCCATCGATTTTTTGGATGTTACACTGAAGAGAGATGCTGATAATATAATCCAGACTGATATATTTAGGAAACGCACGGCCATGAACATGCTCTTGCATTCCTAATCCTCCCACCCTCCACATATGATATGTGCCAATTGACAGTTCCTAAGGTGGTGTAGGATTTGTTCCCCTGACTTTGAGAGGTGAGCTGTCAACCTGAAAAACAGGTTTTATAAGGAGGATACAGTAGATATTGTGTAGAAAAAGCTTACAACAGGGCTAGACACTCAACTCGACATGCATTACTGTACTCACAAACCAGTAATAGGGGATTGGATCGGTTAGGTTTATAACTAACTACCATGCCCATTTAGCGTCAATACAGATGGAAATGGACAGAATCTGACGTGCACGGCAAAGTGGTGGTCAGCCACTGAACCATTCAAAGTGAACAAACAAGGGGAGTCAGCACAGCCAAAAAAATACTGAAAATTGTGTAAATACACATATTGCTTCAATACTGTACAAAATTGAGACATTTTGCAAAAGATTAAATAATCTTTTGAGCCACCCTGCCACGACAAGGCCTATTGTGGCCATAATGACACCAAAATAAATATAAAGTGGACAATATAAAACTAACACTCACCTTATGCATCTCAGATCCCTGCTTTCAAGGTGCCAAGGTCAGGTCAGTGAATAAGAGGCAACTGAGGCCCCCACACCTGCACCCTCCATCACAAATGTGTAGGCTTTTCACAGGTAACCCTCACTGCACCTGAACAGCACTCATGGATAGAAGCTAGTTAGGCTCAGGTGAATGAAGCTGAAATAAACTCTGCCTCAGGGCAGGTGTGATTACCATGTGTGAACAGTTACCAAAATTACTAGCGTCAATACAGATGGAAACGGACAGAATCTGACGTGCACGGCAAAGTGGTGGTCAGCCATTAAACCATTCAAAGTGAAAAAACAAGGGAGCCAGCACAGCCAAATAAATACTGAAAATTGTGTAAATGAACAAATTGCTTCCATACTGTACAAAATTGAGACATTTTGGCAAAAGATTAAATAATCTTTTGAGCCACCCTGCCACGACAAGGCATTCTAAGATTGGGTGGTCCTACTCTATGGATTTTTTAATTCTTATTGTGCCATAAGACATCAAAATAAATATAAAGTGGACCATATAAAACTAACACTCACCTTAAGCATCTCAGACCATGCTTTCAAGGTGCCAGGTCAGGTCAGTGAATAAGAGGCAACTAAGGCCCCCACACCTGCAGCCTCCACCACAAATGTTTGGGCTTTTCACAGTTAACCCTCTTGATCCAAAGAACTAGTCTGATTTCTGTATGTGGAGTCAGGAAGGATTATTTTCCCCAGTGTGGAGCTTAGTGTTACCACATGTTTTTTTTTTGCCTTCCTCTGGACCAACATGTTAGGCTATGGGTTGAAGTAGATGGACTTAAGTCTTTCTTCAAACTTAAAAACTATGTTACTATGTTACTATGCTAATATATGTGTTGTATACCAATCATGTATTCCTACATAGATGCGATTTACTAAGTTAACAGCTTGTTACCAAGTGACAATATAATATAGTTGTCAATACATATTATACATATTCAGTCTATTAGCTTAAGTATTTTATGTATTGATATGTTTATGGGTCCCAGTGAATTACCATTTTCTGTAGTGTATCTATAAGCCTGCTTGATTGAGGTATTGAGCGTTTTATCCTGTCCCTGGTAGGTACGATATGTGCCGCCGGGTGAAGTGCAGCGCTGTCGCCTAGCAGCATTAATATCCATAGCGATGTTCCGGTCACCTGACCGATCACGTGGTGGATGATGCTGGGTCGATGTAGGTCGGCGTTTCCATGGTGACACGTGTCATAAGGATTACACTGTACACGATTGGCAATCACAATCCCTGTGATCTGGCTGATAGCCCAAAGAGGGTGTCAGATCTCATGATTTGCTTCCTGTTTTCTATCTTAGGGTGCTTTCACATGCTGTGTATTTGCTGCTTATTAGCTTCATTTATTTACACTCGAGCTCATCACAAACCAGGGGTGGAACAATCAGAGGAAAAGTGTAATAGAAACAAATGCTCCACTCCTGGATTTAATCACCCACTCCTGGTTTGTGATGAGCACACGATTAAAAAAATGCAGCAAATATGCAACAAATACGCAGCGTGAGAACAAATGTTTAGACTCTTAACTTTTTGATTGACTCTACAATATGGGTTTCCTAATAATGTGCCAGCTACTATCTACATATATTTACCTATGTTATTTGGCTACACCCTAACCAGTATAATAATTCTAAATTTTCATTGATTACATGATCTGAGTCTCTAAATAAGGTGCCAGTTATTAATTATACACTGCTGCTATTTTGCTGTAACCTTATTAATTGAATAATTTGTGGTCATTGTGGCTAGTGTGAGATAATTGTGACATCTCCACATATGTTTGGAGGTAGAATCTATTATATAATTGCCGTAGCGACTTCCGTCGGAGCGGCGCTGCTTCCGGTCGCTTGGTTAGCGAGTCTGAGCTGGTTCTCCTGGACTCTCCCCGTGGCCGCGAGTCGTTGCAGCCTAGCGAAGCAATGCCCGCGAAGCGGGCATTGCGAGTCGCTACACCGCTAACCAAGCCACCGAAGCCCATACTACTGTAGTGTACACCGCTATAGTATACTATAGTCCCATGCCCATAAGCGCCATGGGACTGTAGTATACCATCGCGCTGTACACTACAGCCATCGCGCTGTACACCGTCGCACAACTCCCACTACCCTAAGCCCATACTACTGTAGTGTACACCGCTATAGTATACTACAGTCCCATGCCCATAAGCGACATGGGACTGTAGTATACCATCGCGCTGTACACTACAGCCATCGCGCTGTACACCGTCGCAGAACTCCCACTACCCTAAGCCCATACTACTGTAGTGTACACCGCTATAGTATACTACAGTCCCATGCCCATAAGCGCCATGGGACTGTAGTATACCATCGCGCTGGACCCCCCAGCATCAGCCCCTACCCCTAAGCCACTACCCCGACCTCTGCCGCAAGCCCCTACCCCCTGCCGCCCTAACCCACTACCCCGCCGCGGCAGCCCCTACCTCTAAGCCAATACCCCGCAAGCCCCAACCCCCTGCCGACCCCGACGCTCCCGCCGCTGCAGCCCCTACCCCTAAGCACTACCCCCTGCCGCCCTAACCAGCAGCCCCTACCCCTAAGCCACTACCCCGACCTCTGCCGCAAGCCACTACCCCCTGCCGCCCTAACCCACTACCCCGCCGCCGACCCCGCCGCAGCAGCCCCTACCCCTAACCGCCCTAACCCCTAACCCACTACCCCGCCGCCGAAGCCCCTACCCCCTGCCGCCCCCGCCGCGGCAGCCCCTACCTCTAAGCCAATACCCCGCAAGCCCCTACCCCCTGCCGACCCCGCCGCTCCCGCCGCTGCAGCCCCTACCCCTAAGCACTACCCCCTGCCGCCCTAACCAGCAGCCCCTACCCCTAAGCCACTACCCCGACCTCTGCCGCAAGCCACTACCCCCTGCCGCCCTAACCCACTACCCCGCCGCCGACCCCGCCGCAGCAGCCCCTACCCCTAACCGCCCTAACCCCTAACCCACTACCCCGCCACCGAAGCCCCTACCCCCTGCCGCCCTAAACCCTAAACCACTACCCCGCCGCCGAAGCCCCTACCCCCTGACGCCCTAATCCACTACCCCGCCGCAGCCACTACCCTCTGCCGCAAGCCCCTACCCCCTAACCTGCACCTAACCCCCTACCCCCGATTCCGCACCTAAACCCCTACCCCCCCCCTGCCCCCTAAGCCCCGCCGCACCTAAGCCCCTATCCCCTAAGCCCCGCCGCCTCCTAAGCTCACACCGCTAACACCTAAAGCCCTACACCCCAAGCCCCCGCCGTCCCCTAACCTAACGCCGCTGTCACCTAACGCCCTACACCCTAAGCCCCCGCCGTCCCCTAACCTAACGTCCCCGTCGATCACTTACATGCCTTCAAGTCATCTGATCGTCCGTCCGATCCATAAGTCCTCCGTCCGGCCAGGCGTCCTCTTCCTCCGGCCCCGGGGGTCTTCTCTCTTCTTTCCGCCATCTCCGCCTCTTCGTCCGGCCCCGGGGATTTTCCACCTCCGACGTCCTCTTCCTTCTCATTAAGATAGAATGGAAGAAAAATCTCCCATTCTACCTCAATGAGATCTCAGGCCCTCTTCTGATTGGTCGCTGTATACTGCCCTCAGCCAATCAGAAGAGCCCCTCAAAACTGAGACACAGTTCTCATTCAGGTCCGCCTTTTTTTTTACCCATTGACATACATTACCGGTGTGTCGGCGATTTTATGGCCGCCCACCTGGTTCTATTTGTCGGCCCTAAAATCGCGGACACACCGCTAATGCATCTCTATGGGCAGTCAGCCCGATTTCGGATTGAACGCCGACCAATCAGAATTCGAGCTGACTGCCCATAGACATGCATTAGCGGTGTGTCCGCGATTTTAGGGCCGACAAATAGAACCAGGTGGCCGGCCATAAAATCGCCGACACACCGGTAATGTATGTCAATGGGGAAAAAAAAAGGCGGACCTCAATGAGAACTGCGTCTCACTGACTTAAAAAAATAAATAAATTAAATAATAAAAAAAATAATTTAAAAATAATAACAAAATAATAAAAAAATAAATAAAAAATATTAAATAATTAAATAAAAATAATAATAAAAAAAAAAAAAAAAATGCGGACCTGAATGAGAACTGTGTCTCACTCTCACTTAAAAAAATAAATAAATTAAATAATAAAAAAAATAATTTAAAAATAATTAAAAAATAATAAAAAAAAAAAATAAAAAATAATAAATAATTAAATAAAAATAATAATAAAAAAAAAAAAAAAGGCGGACCTGAATGAGAAATGCGTCTCAGTCTGACTTAAAAAAATAAATAAATTAAATAATAAAAAAAATAATTAAAAAATAATTAAAAAATAATAAAAAAATAAATAAAAAATAATAAATAATTCAATAAAAATAATAATAAAAAAAAAAAAAAGGCGGACCTGAATGAGAACTGAGTCTCAGTCTGACTTAAAAAAAATAAATAAATTAAATAATAAAAAAAATTATTAAAAAATACTTAAAAAATAATAAAAAAATAAATAAAAAATAATAAATAATTCCATAAAAATAATAATAAAATAAATAAATATATGCTAATTATATCAGCCCTTCCAGCGGACCTGAATGAGAACTGGGTCTCAGCCTAAATAATAAATTTAATAATAAAAAAAATAATTAAAAAATAATTAAAAAATAATAAAAAAAATAAATAAAAAATAATAAATAATTCAATAAAAATAATAATAAAAAAAAAAAATATATGCTAATTATATCAGCCCTTCCAGCGGACCTGAATGAGAACTGGGTCTCAGCCTAAATAATAAATTTAATAATAAAAAAAATAATTAAAAAATAATAAAAAAATAATAAAAAAAATAAATAATAAATAATTCAATAAAAATAATAATAAAAAAAATAAATATATGCTAATTATATCAGCCCTTCCAGCGGACCTGAATGAGAACTGGGTCTCAGCCTAAATAATAAATTTAATAATAAAAAAAATATTTAAAAAATAATTAAAAAATAATAAAAAAATAAATAAAAAATAATACATAATTAAATAAAAAATAATAATTAAAAAAAAACATTCTAATAATAATGATATTACTGCTAAGAATAATGCTATTAATGCTAATAATTATGCTATTAATGCTAATAATAATGTTATTAATGCTATTATTAATGCTAATAATGCTATTATTAATGCTATTAATGCTAATAATAATGCTATTAATGCTATTAATAATGTTATTATTAATGCTAATAATGCTATTATTAATGCTATTAATGCTAATAATAATGCTATTAATGCTATTAATAATGTTATTAATGCTATTAATAATGCTAATAATGCTATTATTAATGCTATTAATGCTAATAATAATGCTATTAATGCTATTAATAATGTTATTAATGCTATTATTAATGCTAATAATGCTATTATTAATGCTATTAATGCTAATAATAATGCTATTAATGCTATTAATAATGCTATTAATGCTATTAATGCTAATATTTATCCTATTAATGGTATTATTAATGCTATTAATGCTAATAATAATGCTATTAATGCTATTAATGCTAATAATAATGCTATTAATGCTATTAATAATGTTATTAATGCTATTATTAATGCTAATAATGCTATTATTAATGCTAATAATAATGCTATTAATGCTATTAATAATGTTATTAATTCTATTATTAATGCTTTTTATGCTAATAATAATGCTATTAATGCTATTAATAATGCTATTAATGCTATTATTTATGCTATTAATTCTATTAATGCTAATATTTATCCTATTAATGGTATTATTAATGCTATTAATGCTAATAATAATGCTATTAATGCTATTAATGCTAATAATAATGCTATTAATGCTATTAATAATGTTATTAATGCTATTATTAATGCTAATAATGCTATTATTAATGCTATTAATGCTATTAATAATGCTATTAATGCTATTAATAATGCTATTAATGCTATTAATGCTAATATTTATCCTATTAATGGTATTATTAATGCTATTAATAATGCTATTAATGCTAATATTTATCCTATTAATGCTATTAATGCTATTAATAGTGCTATTAATGCTATTAATTATGCTATTATTGCTATTAATGCTAATATTTATCCTATTCATGGTATTATTAATGCTATTAATGCTAATAATAATGCTATTAATGCTATTAATGCTAATAATAATGCTATTAATGCTATTAATAATGTTATTAATGCTATTATTAATGCTAATAATGCTATTATTAATGCTATTAATGCCAATAATAATGCTATTAATAATGCTATTAATGCTATTAATGCTAATATTTATCCTATTAATGCTATTAATGCTAATAATAATGCTATTAATGCTATTAATAATGCTATTAATGCTATCAATGCTAATATTTATCCTATTAATGGCATTATTAATGCTATTAATGCTATAATAATGCTATTAATGCTATTATATTAATGCTATTAATATGCTATTAATGCTATTAATTGCATATTTATATGCTTATTAATGCTATAATATGTTAATATTTAATGCTATATAATTAATGCTATTAATGCTAATAATAATGCTATTAATGCTATTAATAATGCTATTAATGCTATTATTAATGCTATTAATGCTATTAATAATGCTATTAATGCTATTAATAATAAGTTATTAATCTATTATAATGTAAATGTATTATATGTAATTGATTATAATGATTAATGTTTAAGATTAATCTTTAATATAATCTTTATAATTTAATCTAATGTAATTTAATGCTATTAATGCAATAATGTTATTAATGTATAATTATTAATTGCTATTAATAATTATATTAATGCTATTATTAATGCATAATGTATATAATGCTATTAATGCTAATAATAATGCTATTAATGCTATTAATAAGTTATTATGCTATATTAATGCTATATTTTTATATGCTATATGCTAATTATATGCTATTAGCATTTAATGCTTATTAATGCTATTATTAATGCTAATAATGCTATTAATAATGCTATTAATGCTAATAATAATGCTATTAATGCTATTAATAATGTAATTAATGCTATTAATTGCTATTAATGCTATCAATGCTAATATTTATCTTATTAATGGCATTATTAATGCTATTAATGCTAATAATAATACTATTAATGCTATTAATATGTTAATAATGCTATTATTAATGCTATTAATGCTATTATTAATGCTATTAATGCTAATAATAATGCTATTAATGCTAATAATTATGCTATTAATGCTATTAATGCTAATATTTATCCTATTAATGCTATTAGTATGCTATTAATGCTAATAATAATGCTATTAATGCTATTAATAATGTTATTAATGCTATTATTAATGCTAATAATGCTATTATTAATGCTATTATGCTATAATAAGCTATTAATGCTATTAATAATGTTATTAATCCTATTATTAATGCTAATAATGCTATTATTAATGCTATTAATGCTAATAATAAAATATTAATGCTATTAATAATGTTATTAATGCTATTATTAATGCTAATAATGTTATTATTAATGCTATTAATGCTAATAATAATGCTATTAATGCTATTAATAATGTTATTAATGCTATTATTAATGCTAATAATGCTATTATTAATGCTATTAATGCTAATAATAATGCTATTAATGCTATTAATAATGTTATTAATGCTATTATTAATGCTAATAATGCTATTAATAATGCTATTAATGCTAATAATAATGCTATTAATACTGTTATTAATGCTCATAATACTGCTAATAATGCTATTAATACTGCTATTATGCTAATAATAATGCTATGGCTTATATTATTGCTATTGATGATGCGATTATTATTTAAAATGTTTAAAAAAACAATAAACATATTTTAGATACCCGATGCATTTGCATCAGGCTAACAGCTATAACTACTATAATCAAATTAATGCACGTTCTAGAATCCCGATGCATTTGCATCGGGCTCACAGCTAGTTATTTACATAAATCTGCAAACATATAGATTTTTTCTCGTCTGTTGAAAAAATTGTATGCATTAAGTACAATGTATGTGGTCTGTACATTATGGTAAAGTACAAATATGAGATCCTGTGGGTACATCTTTTTCTTGTTGCACTGTACTCTCCCTCACTCCCTTTTGTATCACACAATAAAATCTTTATATTTGCATAATGGACATCTTACCATTGCTATCTTTCGTGGTGACAGTATTATTATGGTTTGTCCATAGTCTATATAATCCTTTGAACATGGGACCCTTTTGTTAGTGTCTATATATATTGGTGTGAGGTCCCTCATAAATTGATACTAAAAACTGATAAAGCCTTCAGCTGTGCGCGTTATGTTGGCTGGGTATCAAAATACAGGAGACCCCACAAGGGATTTTTCTATTAATTTTTTCTAAAAATAAATAAAAAAACGGCTTGGGATTCCTCCCAATTTTGATACTCAGCCAAGATAAAGTACAGGGCTGGGGTTTAGTATTCTTACCCTGGGGAGACCCTTTTTTTTTTGTGCCCCCCAGGCTAACAATAGAAACTTGCAGATGCCCCAGAAATGGCATATCTATTAGATGCACCATTCCAGGTGATTTTTCCAACTCTTCCAATTGCCCTGGTGCAGTGGTAGTATAAAGGGTTAATGACAGCTGTAAATTGACAGCTGACATCAAACCCTGGATTGGTGATGTACAGGTTTAGTCCACAATGTAGTCACTCACTGATGCTCCTAGACTCTGCTACATCGCACTGAATACTGATATTAAAGTTACTGTTCAACACAAGCAATGCTCTTACACTTATTGCACCAATAGCCATGTCTGTGAGAGCAGTGATGTCAGTGAGGTCACCTAAGTTCACAGTTGGGTTGCTAGTACTCCTGATGTCACAGCTTTTGCAATCTTAGTTGTCATTGCTGTAATTCTGTGCTGACCCTTGCACTTTAATGTCATTGCTCAGAGCGATGTAACAGATCTGTAGAGTGTCGTCGAGGCACCACATTGTGTATTACTGTTGGAGCTGCAAGGTTATGTTTGGTGTTAATAAATGTGTAAAAGAGAATGTCTGTGTGTTTAATTGCAAATAAAGATTTTTTCTCTGTATTTTTGAACTATTTACTCACAGCAAGGGTAGAGAACTCCAGGCCTCAAAGGCCGCAAACAGGTAATGTTTTCAGGATTTCCTTAGTATTGCACAGGTAACAATATAATCATCTGCACTGGTGATGATTCCAACTCCTGTGTAACACAAAAGAAATCCTGAAAATATGACTCATTGGTGGCCCTTAGAGCCTGAAGTTGCCCACCGCTGACTTACAGAATCGGTAAATTGGGTGTCTTAAAGAGACCTCAAAATCTCCAATCATGGGCTTGATGTCAGCTGTCAACTCACAGTTGTTGTTAACCCCTTCTATTACCTCAATTGTTACCGCATCAGGGCATTAGGGTAAATCCAATTAAAGCACCAGGAATGGCAAATTTTATGGATGTGATATTTAAGAGGCTGCTACAGGCTGGTAGTTTTAACCTTTGAGGCATAAAACTATGGGCTTCCTAGGAAGAGAATACAAGCCCCCATGTACTTTATCTTGGCTGAGCTTCAAGACTTGGGGTGACGCCATGCCATTTTTTTAATTATTTATTTAAATAATTAAAAAAAAAACTCATGTGGAGTCCTCATATTTTCATACCCAGCTGCAGTCTCCAACTGTGTGCTTTATCACACTGACTATTAATATACAAAGCACCCTAGACTATTTTTTACAATTATTTCTTTTTACACTAATATCATGGCAGCTTTGTTTCCCCACACTAATATTTATGACAACCATTCATTGATGTACAGAGGGTGGGCACAAAGTCTGATTGCAGCAGCCAATCACAGATGCTGTCACAGAGAGTGGGTGAAGGAAGCAGTAAATAAACATTAGGCTTAATGAAAAGACCCAGAAGTAGTGTGACAGGTACGCAATCCAAAGTATATTCTTCTGCTTTAATCACCATTTTTCATCCTTTTGCAGCCCTTCTAGCTGTACCCAAACGTGAACAGTAAGGCTAGGGTCACACTTCAATATAGAATTGCGTTCACCGCATCCAGATCTGGATGCAGTGAACGCAATTGTCTTCCGACAAGCAGCAATCCGGGAACCGGATTGCTGAAGCCATTATCCGGTAACCGGATAGCGCACATACTATAGCTACAATAGCTATAATATGCGCGCTGCTCTGAGAAGCCCGGCGCCTTCATTGATAAATCAGTACAGCAACTGACAGGAGTCAGCTGCTGTACAAAAATGCAAAGTATATGCGGGTTCCCACATTGCGGATGTTACAACCGCTCCAAAAACTGCAGCCTGCACGATTTTTCACGCAGGCTGCAGAGCCGGAGACGGAAATCGGATTGATTGTGAAGCAATCCGGTTTTTATCATGGGCTCCTTTTTAAAAGCTCAAAACCGGATCAGGTTTTAAAAAAAAAAACGGATGTGTGACCCTAGCCTAGCACAGACTTCTCAGGATCTGTGCACTTACACTGGGTGTTCAGTATTGGTGATGAGTGACGTTTTCTTTAACGTGTTCGCCAATTTCAAATTTGACAAATTTCGTCGATTTGGCTCAGGGATCGGGAACCCGAATGCTCTCCCCAAAATGCAAGAACACGGCTTTGTACGGGAAAAAGTTTGAAATTAAAATGACGGTAAAACTTTAGCTGTTTATTTTGAGCCAAAACAATTGCCATAAGACCTGAAGGAAAGAACAGGGCCACACCGCCCATTGGACAACCTGACGTCAAGGCGTCAAGGAGGTAGGAGGAGCGGCAATGCTGAAGGGGGCGACACCTCCACCAAACAGTGGCTTCCAGACTCATGGCTGCTGGCCGCAAGGTATTGCCTAGTGCCACCCGCGGCCTGGTAGCACCCTCCACTCCCCGCTTCCCACTGTGGCCGACTCTGACAGCACCCCCCCTGCTCCTCAACTGGCTCAGGGAGTCTGGATGCACACTTGGGTAAGAAGTGCCCCTAGCCATCGGGTCTATGGGGTGTAGATTTTTTATGAGCTATAAATTAATTTTTTTAAGCTTCCTGGATTTTGCAGGTGTTTTTGACACATGCAGAGTGTCTTTAAAACATCTGTTTAAGAGAACTTAATATTTATTAGGGAATTTTTTATTATCATTATTTTTCTTGGAAAGCAAACCTTTATTATTGCAAAGGATTAGCAGTATGCATGGCCATCTGTTCTACACTTATGTAATAGCAATTCATATAAAAATAGCATATGGCCATTATATTCTTCACATCCATGATCGTATAGGTATGTTAACACTGATGAAACACCATAGTATGGATATTGTTTCTTCAAAATGTACAATCACTATTTAATGTCATATTAATTTTACTACTAATCCTAATATTTATTTATTTTTATAACGATATTACCTCCATAGCACTTTACATACATTTGCAACACTGTCCTCATTGGGCCTTACATTTCTTGCCATACATTTACAATACAGACTTTTGGCAAGTGTATAACTGGGTTATATGTATTATTTATATTATAGTTGTCCTTGCAGTTCTGCAAGGCCCAGTGCCCACTAGCCATATTCAGCACATCCAGAAGAATTGCTGATGAATGGTGACTTGAATAAACTTATTTGTTTTCATCTTCATTAGGTCTCCTACAAAGATGTCACACTTCAATAAAGACTGCACCTAAGCGCAACTCATTTGTTATACCTTGTGGCTTTCAGGCATTGGATTTGTGACAGTGACATTAGTTCTGCTGAGCATCATATAGAGGGATTAATTAGGAGCTAGGCATTAGGCAACAAGAGTGTGCATGTCTGACCTGGCCTCGGAGGATGTCATCTTCCTAACTACCCCAGGGGATGAAGGTAGTTTGACTTGGCAGAAACAGACCCAGAGGATCATGATGCGGAGGAGATGGCCGCTGCCAAACGCTGACTTGTAGAGCAAGTCACAGCAGTCAGATGACACTTCCCTGTGGCATCTGAAACTGAGAGCAAAACATGTCAGACTGCACATAACCTTGCAGCATGTCTGGCTAGATTCCACCTCCAGCCAGTGCCGCAGCTTCTGGATCCCATTCCCCAATACCACCAGGACCATTAAGAGGAGAACCAACAAGGCACTGTTTCCCAGCCGTGTGGATCACCCTCACCAACTCCAGAGGTATTTAACTGAGACAATGCCAAGGGGGGACCCCTACCTCCTCCAAGCATTTGTCCAACATGGCATCAACCACCCCGTCCTCCTGTTTCTTTGTTTAGGGGATTCAACATGCAAATGCCAAAGCCCAGGACTGGTTGCATGGGCTTAAGGCTAAAGACTTTCTTGATCAATACACCAATGGCAAGGTAGTGGCATTCCAGCAGTATAAGAGGTTTGGGTTCATAGTGGCTGAGTGACAATATTCCCCAAAGACGACGTACAATCTTTGTCGGGGAGGAGGTCACTTTCATGAAGTTGTCGCGCAGCAAGGAGTGGTTTCTGGTGGAGTTTTTCGAATTGCCACCGCCTACCAATTTGGGATGTGGCAGGAGGAGGTAGACCTGGAGAGAAGTTGGCATCGGGTGTGATCCAGGTGTCTCTTGGTTTGCCAGCCTAATTCACCCAAACCCAGAGGGCCTGTCAGTTCTCCAAGTTGGTCATGTCTGTCCTATAGGACATAATCATCCCCTAGTTCCTCTATCATCCTCTCCAGTGATGACCATGATAGAGTGTGCTGGTTGGCAGGTGGTGATGGAGAATGCCTCTAGAGGACTAGCCCATGTGACCCCTCAAAACAATCCGGAAGCAGAGTACTAGGAAAAGCTGTGACATCCTTCCAGGGCATGGCTCAAAATGGAGAGAGACAATGTCAGTGGACCTTCCTCAAGGCATGTTGATGGGTCAGTGAGATAGTGATCTATCCCTTAGTTGTATTTTGGCTAGAGAAGGACTTGTTGGAGTTGTTTTTTTCAGTTCTTTCTTGGCCAAGGCATGTTGTTTTTGTTAAAGCTATATTTCTCCTTCCAACATTTTGCGCGGTGGACATGCATGTACACTTTGAGGTCCAACTGAAAAACCTTAATAGACTCTGTCCTTCATGACTTTTCCACCACTTTAACAGTCTGTGTGCTGCTGCTGATCCCTGTTGGACGTTTGCTATATTTATATACTATTTATATTGTTATTTTTGTGTTTGAGACTTGGAATCTATGTTATAGTAAAGTTTTTTTAGTTCACTTCCTATGTCCTGGACTATTTCTGCAACCAGGTGCTTTGATACTGCCCTAGAGAGACTGGTGAACAAGCCGCAGGCATCTGGCTTTAAAGTGTGAGGGCAAGGAAACGTTAGACACTACACCCACTGCAGTAGAACAGGGCTGGCAAAGTGCAGTTCTTAAGGAAGGGCTGAAAATAGTTCATGTTTCAGGATTTCCTTAGCATTGCACAAGGTGCTGGAATCATCACCTTTGTAGTTAATAAAATTAGCACCTGTAAAATGTTAAGGAAATCCTGAAAACTTGCATTATATTCAGAACTTGAAGACTATAGCTAGAGACCCCTGCCCCAGATGTCTTAGTGGAAGTAGCCAGTAATCCTCCAACCCTTTCACCACAACTGCAGCTCTCCATGGACCTTCTTAGGTGATAAGCCCACAGTGTGTTTGGTGCTTTTTTTCATGCAGATTTTGAGAATCTGCATCAAAATTTGCATGTCTATCCTAAGGCCAGCAAAGTCTATGACAGGTCAGAAGTGCTCTGCCCACATTGCTTTTTTGTTTCCTTGCACATGTGTTTCATTAAATAACATGCCAGAGCCACAATAGGATTCCCTACTTAGTGATGCCCACTGTGTAACCTGACACAACCTGAGAGATGTCATGATGAGGATGTGTGAGTTTCATGAGCGGTCCCACAAGCATGCGAAGTGTCACAGTGACATTGAAGCTTGCTAAGTAATAGAGTAGGAAGCTAAAGTCTGTGCCAAAACAGTGGGGCTCCACTGATAAAGGTTTGAGTTCTGTTTGGAAGCTTTTGGGCCCCTTTTAAGGTGTTTTTTGGTCCTTGATTTTGCCACCTATTGATTTAAATGGGGTTCCGAAGTTCATTGAACTGTTCGTCGATCTGTTCTTTAAACATTGCAAGCTCGACGAACCAAACCGAATTTGAGCTTCCAAAGGTTCGCTCATCTCTACTCGGTGCGGACCCTCAATTTTACAGCTCCGTTTCTCCCATCACTACAGAACAGGCTTCAGCAGTAAGAGCTTTAATCTACAACAGTGTAAATGTAATGTGCAGTTTATTCATTAAAAAGATGCATAGCTAGTAACTGTAGAGCCAAGTTCACATGTTGAACACCAGCATAAAAATCATCAAATTTATCCATAAGAGGAACTTTACAATGAATTTCATAGTTTAATGCTGCCATATTGAGGTAATGTCCTATGTACAGTTATCAACCAAATGGCCAGTGAGTTTTTGTGATCATGTGTCAGAACAGAATGGAATAATAAAAATAAAATAGATTTATCAGGTAGGTACCCTAAATCAATAACTAACTTAGTACAAAACCCCTAAAATTATATCTTTCTTAAAGCAAGACTCCAGCATGTTTTTTCTTGCATTGCTGATGTGGTACTTTAAATAGCCCTAACCCTTATATTATACTCACATTCCAGCAACTTCATGTTCCATCACAGTTGGTCCCCAACGATTTTTCATCAGCCAGTGTGCTCCAGTGTTACATGGAGAGTACTGGAGTTCACAACTCAATACTTTGCTATGAGAACCTTGATCTGATTTCATTCTGGCCCATAGAGATGCATTCAACATAACTTCTATCTTCCGGCCAGTCAGAAGTTGCAGTCACAAGATGGTGCTAAGGGACAAAAGCAATGCAGAAAAAGGATGAAAACACCAGAGGGTAAGTATAATATTGGGGACAGAGGACCTATATTTAAAATGCTACTCCAGCACTGAGGAAAAAAAACTATCCGCAGGAGTGGAGTGTTAAATATTTATTATGATATTAATGTTCCATAAAAGATAACAAGATAGAAAGGTAGGTAACCTTGGGGTAAGTAAATGCAGCAGGTAGTCCTAATAGGCCCTTGATTGGCTCTAACTTGCCATAGGGGTTAGCAGCATAATGTAGATGATGCAGAGCCTTGATCAACAAGAATAACTCTGAAACAGCCTTGTCTATTCAAAGTACCATCAGCATCCAAGAGTACAAAATCGAAAACATAAGCCCATGGATAGTCACCATGTCTTCTCTAATTCAAGGAACAAAATTAAGCACATATGAAGCCTTGCTCACAACATGTAGGAGTCAAGACAGTGTATCATGTGATTATATGACATAAGACTATCAAGACAGTAGACTTGTCCCACATATGAAGATGATACTCATCTACTTAGGTTCCACAAGGTCCAAGACAAACCAGAGCCCAAAACATATTTCACCCCTTTTCATAGGTTCATCAGGGGATACATTTGGCACAGGAATGGTGCAAACAACGAGTATTCAGTGCTCCCAGAGTATTGCAGGACCCAATGGAATGCATTGGCTCATGCATTTTGTGAGCAAGCCCTTATATGAGCCTAGCGGTATACCCTGAATTAGTGAAAATACAGTGACTTTCTAAGGGCTTATGTTTTCATTTATTCACTTTTTGGTAAAGGTATTAATTTGAATATTGAATACAGACAGGGATCACTAGGGCTTTTTAGGGTTAGCCTTTGTTGAGCAGGGGTGCCACATAATAGGCATTACAGCAGTAGGAGCAGTAAACAATGAAAACAAAGCCTATAAAAAGGCAACCATGTATGAGTACAATGAATTATAATAAATGTCAACAAAGCCCGCAATGGGCAACTAGAGAGGGTGCTGTGTCCCCCAATTAGAGGCTAAGAGAAAAGGATTTTAGGGTGAGTACACAAAAATCTCCTTTTCTCTTTCGCCTCATTGGGGGACACAGAATTGTTGGACGTGCTAAAGCAGTCCTTGGGTGGGTACAGGATAGTGTGATAGACTACTCTGAACTCTACAGGTGGGCTACTGCCGCCTGGAGGATGCGTCTATCTAGGCTCGCATCTGTCGAGGAATGTGTATGAACACTATAATGTTTTACAAATGTGTAATTGGGGGACACATCATGCTCCCTAGTTGCCCATTGCGGGCTTTGTTGACATTTATTATAGTTCTGTGTACTCGTACATGGTTGCTTTTTTATAGGCTTTGTTTTCATTGTTTACTGCTCTTACTGCTTTAAGCACAAAACTGAGTAGCTGAGGCCAGCCTCAGGGGTGTATACTGCAGAGAAGGAGCCACTGTATCTTTTTCAGATCTTACTTAGTGTCGCCTCCTAAAGGACAGCAGCATAAAACTGTTATGGCTGGTGGAATGGGATGTGCAAATCAATCAACGAAGCCTGAAGCTCCACTCATGTGCACAGCTTACAGGAATTACATTAACTACATTGAATTAAACTTACTTTAAAGTTACTACACGATAACTGTTTTAATACAGGGTGGGCCATTTATATGGATGCACCTAAATAAAATGGGAATCGTTGTGATATCAACTTCCTGTTTGTGGCACATTAGTATTTGGGAGGGGGAAAACTTTTCCAGATGGGTGATGACCATGGTGGCCATTTTAAAGTTGGCTATTTTGGATCCAACTTTATTTATTTTAATATATATTTAATAAATATATGATTTTAGGGTTTCTTCTGTGCTAAATTGGTTATCAGAATATAATTCACATTATTATTATTATTATTATTTATTTATAGAGCACCATTCATTCCATGGTGCTGTACATGAGAAAGGGTTGCATATAGACAAGTTACAAATATAATGAACAAAGTGACAGACTGATGCAGAGGGGAGAGAGGACCCTACCCTTGCGGGCTTATATTCTACAGGGCAATGGGGAGGGAGACAGTAGGTTGGGTCAGCTCGGGTGGTGCTGGATTGCCAGGTCCGGTGGTGGTGGAGCGCCGAGTCCAGTGGTGTTGAGATGGCACTGTGCTCATTACAGGTTGTAGGCTATTCTGAAGAGATTGGTTTTCAGGTTCCGCTTGAAGGTTCTGAGTGTAGGGGAAAGTCGGACGTGATGGGGTGCAAAGTTCCAGAGAATGGGGGATGCTCGGGCGAAGTCTTGCAGGCGGTTAGATGAGGAACGTACAAGTGTGGAGGAAAGAAGGAGGTCTTGTGAGGATCGAAGATTATGAGTTGGATGATATCAGGAGATTAGTTCAGAGCTATATGGGGGGGACAGATTGTGGATGGCTTTGTAAGTCAATGTTAGTAATTTGAAATGGATACACTGATGAATTGGGAGCCAGTGGAGGGTATTTGCAGAGGGGAGATGTGGAGGAATAGCGAGGAGAGAGGTGGATTAGTCGGGCAGCAGAGTTAAGGACAGATTGAAGTGGTGCAAGAGTGTTAGCAGGAAGGCCACAGAGTAGGAGGTTGCAGTAGTCAAGGCGAGAGATGATGAGGGCATGCATGAGTAGTTTAACAGAGTGGGAGTTGAGGAAGGGACGGATTCTGGCAATGATTTTGAGTTGGAGACGGCAGGAGGTGGCAAGGGCTTGGATGTGTGGTTTGAAGGACAATGCAGAGCCAAGTGTTACTCCAAGGCAGCGGACTTCAGGTACAGGGCAAAGTTGATGTCATTTATTGTGATAGATAAGTCTGGCAAGGAAGGTGGTGAGATGGAGGAAAGATGATGAGTTCAATTTTGTCTACATTGAGTGTTAGTCACTGCACAAGACCTTTGGGACTATCGGATTTGAAGGCTTTGGAAATATGTTTAGATTTTTTGTTTAGAAACTGAAATGTGTTTTGTGGGAATGATAAACATTTATACCCTGCTCTATTTTGGTGTTTCTGGACTTAAATGCTTCCATAAGTACTGAACCTATTTTGTAAAACATTGTGGGGAAATTTCATATAGTATCTTCATTTTCTTATTCATGATTTCTACCAAATTTAAAATGAGATATTTGGGGAACTGCTGCTACATAAATTACATTATTAAGGGACAGGAAAATATCTTTGCATGGTGTTAGCTTGTAGAAAGGGACATATCAAAAATTGAGAGGGATCAGTATCAACCAGTTTAATATTAGGATGTGTTAACATCTTTGTCTATAAAATGGCCCAGATTCTCAGGCCGACAGTTGGCAATAGTCAGGTGAGTGTCATGTGTTTTGTTCCTCACCTATCATCAGTGTCATGAGAGTAGTATGCGAGCGTGCATTTTTTTCCTAACCTATTATCCTATGTCATGTGAGTGTGCTATTTTTTGAGTGTGCAAGGATGAACAGAAACATAACATATGCATGATAGCAGCCTCCTCCGATGTACACATTTGACAATTAGAATCTATTTGAAATATTGCCTTTTGCATCAACTTAAAGGGAATCTGTCAGGTCAAAAATCCATATGTAACTGCTATCATTTTCTAATTCCTTGGTCTAAGCTTTTTCTATTGATGTATTTCTTTTATTTATATTTCCCTCCTATCCTCTGTAAACTTAAAATAAAGAGATTTAATTCCATCTTTCACTCATAGTGAATGATCCACTTTGTTCTCTGCTGTCTACTCCCCATAGGATGAATATTCATGCACATAGTCACATCACTGCTCAAGAGATCGGTAAGGGGAGCAGCAACACAAAATAGGTTAAATAAAACATAGAATCTGTCAAAGCACAGCAGGGATACCTGCTTAGAGAAAAAAATTAAGTAGATACCTTAGCTAGATCAGATCTGCAATAGCTCTCTCCCTCTGTGTTCTCAACAGAAGCTCCTGAAACTGAAACCTGACCCAGAGCAAAGGGAGGAGGGAGGAGTGAGCTGCTGAGAAGACATGCATAAAAAATGAACAGTTTAACACAGGTCTGACTAATCATCTGTCAATATAATGGACAGGCCAATGTACCAGCTCCCTGCAGGGTCTGAAAATGCTTGTAATTGTGGCACCCTGCTAACCACAGGTATCCACAGACTCACCCGCAGCAAGGATGGTTTCTACAGCGGGTACACAGCTACGCGCAACACCTTCCGCGCAGCACAGTAGGGGGAGACCAACCTGCTGATTTTAGGCAGGATCTCCTATAAATACTGGTGCTGGGGGCGGAGTTATACAGAGAGTGTGCAGACGCTACAAGAGCTGCAAAGAAGTGCTGGTGTTTGGTGCTGCGTTTAGGCCCGAGCCAGTCCCCTGACCAGTCTCCGGTAGCCTGCAAGGCCCAATAGTGGGTCGAGAGGCAAGGAGAAGAGGCAGAACAGTGGGGGATCGTGGAGCCAGCATTAGGTTAACCCCCGAGCAACCACAGGACACCGGAGTCCGCTGGTGTGCACCAGGCCCAGTGGAGAACACTGGAAAACCGTGGAGACTTCAGTCTCCCGGACTCCTGCGCAGTCACATACCAGGGAGCTAGGCGCCTTGGGAGAGAATCAGCGGTAGTCAAAAGAGGGTATCCCGATGACAGCACAGGAGGACAACGAAGAGAGCAGAGGAGGCCAGGCAAGTTCTACAGAGGCGGGGGCTTCACACACACACGGGAAAAGTAAAGAGGAGGCCTTATACCCACTCGCTGTGGAAACCCAGAATGCATCCTGAACACCCGGTGGTACTCTGGACGATTTACCTGCTCCAACACCAGTAAAAAGGTAAAGAGCAACCAGCGGTGCGAGAGTCCTGTTCCTTCCCCACGCCCTTGTCATCCGGCCAAGCCCCGCTCATCAGCCATTACCAGCATCCTTACGATAACCGGTGCATCCCTGCCCCTGGGGGTTAGCTCCACCTGCAGGAAGCTGTACCACTAAGGCCGCTATACCACCACCCTCCGGAGGACTGAAGCGCGCTGGTGCTCAATCACCAGAAGCTGCGGGTGGCGTCACGAGAACTACATTATAAAGTTATTCCCCTGTATATATACCCCTTTTTCAAAGTTTGGTCTCCAAACCATGGTTCCGGGCAGGCCACCAGTAAAATCCCCCCCAACCACAGTGGAAAAGGGCCCGGATACCCGAGTCCCAACTGCCCCGGGGACACATAATAAAGAAACTACAAAGGGTAGAATAATGATTTTACATGTTTTCAAAAGGTCTGCCCAGGCACTTTTGAAGGGTAATATTAGTATCATACTGAAAAATGACCTTAAGGTACCTTTACACGCCGCCACAGAATGGCAGAAACTGCCAGGCATCGGGGACAATTGTGCCTGTTGCCATGAAATCACTACGAAATGGCGGCGTGTAAATCGGGAAATTCCTTCTTGTGTCCCGCTGTTCTTTCGGATACCTGTTTCTGAGCCGTGCTCAAAAACAGGAAGGCACAATTCCTATGGTGGTGGTGTATAATCGGGGCACAGGCAAGGTATTTGCGTTGCCTACGAATTCCCAGGGGCGTGCCACGGCGTCATGGATACCACGCCCCATCAGCGATCATTGGTGGAGGCTCCTGCGTTACGATTGGTTGTCACTTCACAGGGAGTCATATTTAAAGAGCTATCCATTCAGAGTCCACAATTGCAATGGCGTCATGTATTAGCCAGCCTTCCTGAGTAGGCTGGCCAATCATGACTCTATTGCGTTGTCCAATTAACGCTTGTGCATCACGGAACACACAACTCTGTCACGCCTATGTACTTACGGCGCGTAATATGTACCCCATATTCCTTTGTGGTAGCAGCGTGTGAATTAGCGAATGTAATCCACAAGAAGTAAGCCGCGGCACCCGTCGGCACTTCTGTGGAACAAAAATGCCTTCAGTGGAGCATGTTGTGGCGGCGTGTATATGCGGCATCAGCGATCGGTATCCACAGTTAAAAACGCGCACGTGCGATGGATACCTGTTGCTTCCCCCTGTGGCGGCATGTAAAGGTACCCTTACAGTGTCCCTTTAAGAGTCTTATACACTCTGTATATAGTGAATAGCTGCAACATCTTCTTAACCTCACTCGTAGACATCTTGGGAACATACTGTTAAATTGATTTCCATTGTTCTTCTGTTATATGCCCCAGATCCTTTCATCTTTAATAAAGATTGGATTGTTTTAATGAAGACAAGTGCTGTAGGATATCTTCAATTTCTCATTCATATTAGGGTGCACTCACATCTGTGTCATATGTTTTGCTCCTCACCTATCATTCGTATGTTATGTTATAGCTGTACAAGTGTGCTTTTTCTTTTCTAGATGAGAAAGAACACACACTCGCATAGCACTTCTATGGCCATGTCCACACACCTGCGCTCTAAGTATTTAGCGCTTCTCGCTAAATACTTAGGTTTTGTCAGAGAAACGCAGCCCTTGGTTACCCGATGTGTATCGTGGTAACCCATTTCACACAGCAGGCTGCCTAGTGTCCGCTTAAGGCGAGCGCACAGGGAAACGCTGCTAGCAGCGTTTCCCTGTCCGCTCTGGGAAAGTGGACACTAGGCAGCCTGCTGTGTGAAATGGTTACCACGATACACATCGGGTAACCATGGGCTGCGTTTCCAGGAAGCGCCGGCACACACACACCTGCGCTTCTCTGACAAAACCTAAGTATTTAGCGGAGAAGCGCTAAATACTTAGAACGCAGGTGTGTGGACATGGCCTATGATATACAAATGCAAGGTGAGAAAAAAATGCATTGCACTCTCTGGACACTCACCAACTTTTCTGGCTTAGAATCCGGTTGATTTGATTTATGCAGACGTGATCACCCTTACTAAGGCTGGTTTCACATTAGCGTTCGGAACGCAAGCTTTCCGAACGCAGCCAAACTTATTCGCACTGCGTTCCTATGTTTAACATGGGAATGCATGGTACCTGCGTTTGGCTGCGTTCAGTTGCAGTTGCGTTCGGATGCGCATAATTTATGCGCCCTCTGAATGCAAAATATTGCAATTTCTGTGCGTTCTTGAGTGCTTGCTTTATCAGCAAGCCTCCGCACGGCACAAAAAATGCATGGAAGTCAATGGATCCGCAGTGTCCTCCGCATGACAGCGCATGAGAATGCTGCGGATCACATTGAAATCTCTCCCGGTGGCCGCCGCTGATCTCCAGGGAAATCAGCGGCGGTCACCGGGAGAACCAGCTGAAGCACGGGTGCCGCTAATCTCCTGCGGTGTCGGCGCGGGAGATTTGAAGAAACAGCTGATCTGACGGCTGTTTAAATCTCCCGCGCTGACATCACCACTTCAGTGTTGGAGAATGTCTGCTTTTTTCACAGCAGTATGGCAGCGTTTGCACTGTTTTTTGCGCCTGCATGCCTTACGCGTGCAGATACAAATGCTAGTGTGAAACCAGCCTTATAGACTCACCACCAAAATTCTTTGTCAAATGTGTCAAGTTTTTCCAAACAATGATATGAAACTGATGTTGCATGTTGTTCTTTGTGAAATGTGGCTGCAATTTGTTTAATAAGCCCCAAACTCCTTTAATTTCCTTTAACCACCAAAAATTAACTGAACCAGTTTATGAAGAACGGGACTGAAGGAAAAAGCGATGTATGAATTTCAACATGCAGATTAAAATTAGAAAGTGGTAAGGAGAGATTTAAATGACTCCTCGAGGGCAAAACATGAATAGGCCATTTCCCTTCTGGAGACCTGATTTCCCTGAAATGCAATTTTCTGTTTATAGCAGTTATGCGAGTCACTGCTTTACCCACCGGGCATTTAAAGCACGACACAAGCTCATATTGACAGAGCTGTGTGTAGATGGGAATTATGTATCAGCAGTAGTCTATGCCATTATGAATACCCCATGAGGATAGAATTGATGAAAAGGGATGCTATGTAAATGCTATTTCACAAGCGCTTGCTCCACTCTTAGGGAGCGACCTATTTCTATAATATGGAAACCTATTCTTATCTCAGATTGCCCTTTTGTTGTTTGAGTTTTTATCTTAATCTTTTTATATTGTTTTACATCCCAAGTCCCATAACGAAGTAATTATATTCTATCCGCCCATATACACTGGTATACAAATAAGTCCAAAAATTAAATATAATTGTCTTTAATAAAAGTATACTTAATATATTCCAGAATTGTTATTGCTAGACAATTTCGTATGCAAGCTGCCACACATTCTTTATGGATCTCTTGCGTTTTCCCAGTCCTGTTGGAGTTCTCTTCGGTGCCCAGTAATTGATTGTTAAAATGCTGTAGTAGGCACAATCAGAGCAGCTCACTATGGTGAGTAGCTGATAATTACCCAGCCAAGCAGCTGACAATTATGGACGTGAAGACAAGTATAAAGCTTAAGCTAATGTAGGAGGTTTAATGGAGGATGAAGGACACTAACGTCTGCCATTTATCAATGCCCTACTTATTATTACAACAGTTCTTAATACCAATTTAAAAATAATTTCTATACCTCTTGCCAGTGCCCATGTAATGTACTTATCAGTTGTCCAAAGTAGTTCTCTCTTTGGATGTCAAGCTTTAAAACGCTTGCATATGTAATGCACCCTAGCCCATCAGTTTTGATTAAAATCCACACAAAACTCTCCACTCATCAGGTCTGCTGCCTGTCAGTCAGTGGTATAGAGTTGTAATGAATTGACCTAAATTAATGCAGTGGTCTATTTCTAGCATATGCTTTCCTTTTCGTTTTATTATAATTGGCTGATAATTGGTTCTATTACAGTAAAAAGAATGAAAGTTTGATGAATTTAATATTTTATCTTATTGGAAATAAATCACTATTATTTTTATAGTACTCATCATTATTGTGTCCAGATTGAGTATTAAATTTCATTTTTTTTTTTCACATAACCAAATATTGGTGTCTAAATAAATTGTCTTAATGTACAGGATTATTTTCATCTATGTGTACATAAATGTACAAAATTTAATTAACATTTGTTACCATTTATTTACTAGATATTTGAAAATGTTCTCTTTCGAATATAGTGCAACTCCATCAATAGCAGGGGCGTAACTACCGGCATAGCAGACGTAGCGGTCGCTTTGGGGCCCGGCGCTTGTGGGAGGCCCGGACCCAAGCGCCGCTACGCTGCTATCCGGTCAGCTACAGGCCCCCAGTGGGTATATACAGGCCCCCCACTCCTCCCTTTCTGCTGCACACGTCACCTGTAAAGAAATACATCATACTTACTTATCCCTTGCCAGCTGCCGCTGTCGCCACTCTGCACCGTGCTCCGGCTTCATCGGCTTCTTCCTGGTTGTGACTCATTGCCTGCACGCCGCCTGTAAACCAGGAAGAAGCCGGATGAACAGAGCGGGTGCAGAGCGCGACAGCACAGTCGGAGGCTAAGTAGTATGATTATCCCTTACAGGTGACTGTAAGCAAAAGGGCGAGTGGGGGCCTGTATATACCCACTGGGGGCCTGTATATACACCACTGGGGCCCTGTATATACCCACTGGGGCCCTGTATATACCCACTGGGGAGGCTGCTGTATACCACTGGGGTGCTGTATATACTGCTGGGGCCTGTATATACCACTGGGAGGCTGCTGTATACCACTGGGGCTGCTGTATATACCACTGGGGAGGCTGCTGTATACCACTGGGCTACTGTATATACCACTGGGTAGGCTGCTGTATACCACTGGGGCTGCTGTATATACCACTGGGGAGGCTGCTGTATACCACTGGGGCTACTGTATATACTGCTGGGACCTGTATATACCACTGAGGAGGCTGCTGTATACCACTGGGGCTGCTGTATATACTGCTGGGGCCTGTATATACCACTGGGGAGGCTGCTGCATACCACTGGGGAGGCTGCTGTATACCACTGGGGCTACTGTGTATACCTGCTAGGGGCCTGTATATACCACTGGGGAGGCTGCTGTATACTACCACTGGGGAGGCTGCTGTATACTACCACTGGGGAGGCCTGTATACCACACTGCTGGGGGCTGTATACTGATGCTGGGGTCCACCCTCGGCTTATACACGAGTCAATAGGTTTTCCCAGGTTTTGGGGCAAAAGTAGGGGGGTCGGCTTATACACGAGTATATAGGTAAACTGGGTGGCTCAGACTGTTAACACCAATTCGTTAAGGGAGCGTGTCTTGGAGGGGGCCGCGTTCAAAAGTTTGCTATGGGGCCCTGCCAGTTCTAGTTACGCCCCTGATCAATAGTACATATGGACGCTAATATCCCAATACGTTGATTCCCATTTCTTCAATGGAAATGTACAATATTATCGTTTTATTTTCCCGCCTTGTATCAGTGCCTGATACAAAAATCTTTTATCCAATCATTCTTCCTGTTAGTATTTGGGCATCCTTCGTAGTCAGTTAGCTGTTGGTACTTTTTCCATGAAAGTTTTCTGTGAGCTTAGAACATGTCAAAAGCTGTATAGTACTGGTGTCCAAGCTAATTCACTTCACTGTTGCTAAGACACTTGGCTCAGGATCTTGTTGTGAGCGTGAACTGAGTATCACGTATCTGTGATCCAATGCTGTGATCGTATCACAAGTCCTGAGAAGAGGGAAAGATTAATCACTGACACTGAACTCGGATGACATCTGAGTGCAGTACAATGTTTCAGTCGCACCCAAAAATTTGCCTGGGTGCAAGTGAGCCGAGACTTATTGATATCAACATATTATGATGGCCACCACAGCCCCCAAACAGTATGATGAATCTGTGCCCCCTATTAACAGTACTATGGCCCCCAAAGTCTCTCATAAAGCATGATCCCACACACAGATCCTCAACAGCTCACTATACACAGAACACCATCCCCAAAGAATGTTCCCACACAGCCAAACACAGAATGATGACCCGCTACATTGTGATCCTTCATAGCCCCCTTTACACAGCATATGATCTCCAAAGGATCATCCACCATACCTCCAACACATTACAATATCCACCACAGCTCCCCAAAAGTGTGACCCACCACAGCCCTCATTCACAGGATGGTGAACCTCACATTACGATCTTGCACAGTCCCCAACACAAAAAGATAACCAACATATTATTAACTCTCACAGCTCTCAAACACAGATTGATAATTTAAATATTATGTTTAGTAAAGAGCGACAATTATCATGCTTGAGTACCCAAGTATTGTGGAGGTCAGTTAGGAACTAAAGCAGTTTTCTGGGAAATCTTCCAGAAAAATTCTTGAGTTTTGAGTTTTCCATTGACTTCCATTATACTAGGGTGGTCAAGTCACTCTGAGCTTCAAACAGCTCATTAGGAGGCACCTTTAAGGTTTTTGTGTCTCAATGCTACCGGACTGTTGGACTGCGCTGTCGTCATGTTAAACAGTTCAAGAGTATAGCACTGAGTTCACCTGAGGTCAGAAATCTGAGGTTTTTTTGTCTGTAATTATGGAGCATCCCTGTAAGACATTTATTGTACAGATTTAAATATATCACATTGGAAAAACAACAGGTTAATGTCCCAGGAAACCTATAGCCATGTTGTTCATTGGAAATGTGTGTCCTGTTTGGGGTCTTTAAATGAATAAAGACTTTGCAGGGTTTTATATTGTAAGGATAGAATTTTTGTGATATATTAGAGGGCATTGACCTTCTGATCATTATAATTTTTAGGTTTGGAGGTTATCTATAGCATAGCAAGGAGTCTATTAAACACTAGTATACATTAAAGAGAACCTGTCACCCCCTTGCTGCATGGCAATCTGGCATGGCATGCAGAAGTAGCGCAGAGAGGCAGAGGAGGAGGGAATGGCCCCCCAGTCAATCGAGCTCACTCCAGCCACAGGGACTACCGCCATGGCTTCTAACTGTAAGTTATTCTAAGCCTATATTTCGGGGTACACAGCACACAGACACATGGGTGCTCTTTCCCTAAATGCAGCAGACATGCTGCATTCAGTGCTGTATTTAGATTGTCATGCAGCAGGGGATGACAGGTCCTCTTTAAAAAAAACAATGTGCTGACCAAAGTATTTTTAATGACTTTACCAAAATTAAAGGTGCTGATTTCAGATATGAAGTAAAAAAATGAAATATGTAATTTTTTCACAATTGAGAAATGTTTGATGAAAGGTTTTAAAGTCAAATATCAGGTGTAATAAGAATTTCTTCCAAAAAGGACTTATTTTATATCGCCATAATGTGTAGTAATGGACCACGTCTGCTTATGAGCTACAGCAGAATGGTTTTAGAAAGTATTAATGTCCACTTATTTTTATATTTTTTTAACCTTGGCACAATAAAAATGTTGGATTTTATGCTGAGTTTGAGAGCTTGAATTTTCTTCTATCATTGTAGAAATAAGATAAATTATGGCAAAGAATAAATCTAGTGAGTTTTAACACAGATTTAGAATAGATCCCATATGCTTCAATACAAGCTTGACTGGTGGCTGCTTCATTTTAATATGGGATGTTAGGATAAAGGATTTCCTCATCCGTTGTGTCTAGGATAGAACCCTTGTGGAATGAACATATGGTAACTAGCTTGTTCAATAGGTTTGGGGTTTAATGCAGATAGCTGGCTGTTTTTCTTACAAGTGGATTAAGGACATTTTCTACTCATCCAGACATTTTTTTTCAGGGACTGGTTCCATTCCTGAGATTATTGGTATCCCTTTGATGCTTGATTTATGTATCTTAGGCGGCCGTCACACGCCACGATATCTTGAAAGATATCGCTTGAACGCGCCAGATGAAACATCGCATGAACGATGTCTCTGCGTGTGACGGCAAGATACGACGAGCGATTCATGACCAAATCGCAAGATCGAGATCTGAGCTCCGGACCTCAGATCTTGCGATTAACGATTTCACGATCTGCCTCATCGTGGTGTATAACACCACAATGAACGATCTCCCAGCGGCAGAGCCTATGCTGGGAGATGGTAACTATGGTACACGTCGGGTTACTAAGCGATGCGCGGCGCCTAGTAACCCGATGTGTACCATAGTTACCAGCGATCTCGCTGGTCCACATCGCTGGTGAGTCTGTCTGTGTGACATCTCACCAGCGATGTGAGCGATATTGTAAGCGATCGCACGTGCACGTGATCGCTTACAATATCGCTAGCGATATCGTAGCGTGTGACGGCCGCTTTAGGAAGCATGTAAAAAATGTCTATCCAAGGATTCTCAGGTTTAAAATAAAAAAAAAAGCTTGAAGAATCTGTACACAGTCCACTGATGACCCTTTTCCAAAATGGGGTCACTTGTGGGGGAGCTCAAATGTTTAGGCACACAGGGGCTCTCCAAACGCAAGATACTGTCCCCTAACAATTTGAGCCGATTTTCCATTCAAATTGTTAGCGGACACCATGTCGTCTTTGGAGAGCCCCTGTGTGCCTAAACATTGTAGCTTCCCCACAAGTGACCCCATTTTGGAAACTAGACCCCCTAAAGAACCTATCTAGATGCATAGTGAGCACTTTGAACTACCAGGTGCTTCACAAATTGATCTGTAAAAATGAAAAAGTACTTTTTTTTCACAAAAATTTTCTTTTTTCATTTTTACGGATTAATTTGTGAAGCACCTGGGGGTTCAAAATGCTCACCACCCATCTAGATAAGTTACCTGCAGGACTAGTTTCAAAATAGGGTCACTTGTGGGGGAGCTCCAATGTTTAGGCACACAGGGGCTTTCCAAACGCGACATGGTGTCCGCTAACAATTTGAATGGAAAATCAGCTCAAATTGTTAGTGGACACAATGTCGCATTTGGTGAGCCCTTGTGTGCCTAAACATTGGAGCTCCCCCACAAGTGACCCAATTGTGGAAACTAGACCCCCCAGGGAACATATCTACATGCTTAGTGAGCATTTTAAACCACCAGGTGCTTTACAAATTGATCTGTGAAAATGAAAAAGTACTTTTTTTTCACAAACATTTTCTTTTAGCCTAATTTTTTTAATTTTCAAATGGGCAACAGGATAAAATGCATCCTAAAATTTGTTAGGCAATTTCTCCTGAGTACATCGATACCTCATATGTGGTCATAAACCACTGTTTGGGCGTACGACAGGGCTCAGAAGGGAAGGAGCGCCATTTCACTTTTTGAATGGAAAATTAGCTCCAAAAGTCAAACAGTCCCTCTCCAACCTCACAACCTCGGAACTCCCCCTATCTGACCACCATCTCTTGACCTTCTCCACCCTCTCCTTCCCTGCCACGCTATCCCCTCCCCGCAAACTTGATCACCCTCGCCGAAACCTAAGAGATCTTGATCTACTTTTATTCTCCGAATCCTTCCTCCCTCTCACCGACACACCCTCCGCTGGTGACATAGACACTGCCACCACCCTATACAACATCACAATAACGAACGCCCTCAACCTAGATGCCCACATCACATTCCTCTCTCCATGCACTAACAGGCAACCCTGGCATACGACCCTCACTAAAAACCTCAGACGGGCGTCCAGGGTCGCCGAGAGGAGATGGAAAAAGTCCCGCACCTCCGAGCTCTTTGCTCTGTTCAAACAATCCCTCACTGACTTCAAGACAGCACTTGCTACTGCCAAGCAAGCCTTCTTCTCATCCCTAATAACCTCTCTGTCCCGCAACCCCAAACAGCTCTTCAAAACTTTCAACTCCTTACTCCGCCCGCCCACTCCTCCCCCCTCTCCCCTCATCTCCGCTGAAGACTTTGCGACTTTCTTCAAGGAGAAGAATAACAAGATCAGAAACAGCTTTGGCCCACTTTCCCCACAACTCCCCCTCTCACCTACACTCCTCCATTAGCTACTTCTCCCTCATAACTGAAGACCAACTCTCCTCCCTCCTATCGAAATCAGACCTCACCACCAGCACCCATGACCTGCTCCCATCCCACCTCATTCCCAACCACACCTCCATTTTCATCTCAGCCCTCACCCATCTCTTCAACCTATCACTTACCACAGGCGCATTCCCCTTGGCCTTCAAACACGCCCTAATCACGCCCATCCTTAAAAAACCCTCCCTCGACCCTACCTCTGTCGCCAACTATCGCCCCATATCTCTTCTCCCATTCGCCTCTAAGCTACTCGAACAACACGTCCACTCTGAACTGTCCTCTCACCTCTCCTCCTGCTCCCACTTCAACCGCCTACAATCTGGCTTCCAAGCCCTCCACTCCACTGAAACAGCCCTGACCAAAGTCAACAGCGACCTACTTGCCGCCAAGAACAAATGCCACTACTCCATCCTCCTCGACCTGTCCGCCGCCTTCGACACGGTTTACCACTCCCTTCTTCTCTGGATCCTCGGCATCACCCACCTTGCCCTCTCTTGGATCTCCTCATACCTAACAGACCAGACCTTCAGTGTCTCCCACTCCCATACCTCCTCCTTGCCCTACCCCCTTTCTGTCGGAGTCCCACAAGGTTCAGTCCTGGGACCACTACTTTTCTCCATATACACTCTCGGCCTAGGCAACTCATTGAGTCCCACGGCCTCCAGTACCACCTCTACGCCGACGACACCCAAATCTACTTGTCCGGCCCCGACATCACCTCCCTACTCTCCAAAATCCCACAATGCCTTTCCGCCATCTCATCCTTTTTCTCTGTTCGCTTCCTTAAACTCAACATGGACAAAACTGAATTCATAGTCTTCCCCCCAAGAAATTAACCACTTCCCAACCTATCCATCTGCGTCAATGACTGCACCCTCTCCCCAGTCTCCCAAGCCAAGTACCTCGGGGTAATCCTTGACTCCCTATCCTTCAAGCCCCACATCGAAGCCATCTCCACATCCCTCCGGCTCGAGCTTAGAGACATCTCACAGATCCGCTCCTTCCTTACCCACGACACCGCTAAAACACTTATTCATGCCCTTATCATCTCCCGCCTTGACTACTGCAATCTCCTTCTCACTGGCCTCCCATCCAACTCCCTCACACCTCTCCAATCTGTCCTCAATTCCGCTGCCCGACTAATCCATCTGTCCTCCCGCTACTCCCCTGTCTCCCCCCTCGGCCAAGCCCTTCACTGGCTTCCCGCCTCTAGGAGATCCCAGTTCAAAACACTAACCATGGCATACAAAGCGATACACAACCTGTCCCCACCATACATCTCCGCCCTGGTCTCCCGATACCTACCCTCACACAACCTCCATTCCTCCCAAGAACTCCTCCTCTGCTCCCCCCTCATCTCCTCTTTGCACAACCGCATTCAGGACTTCGCATGGGTATCTGCCATACTCTGCAACTCCCTGCCCCAACACGTCAGACACTCTCTGACCCTGAGAAGCTTCAAGTTTTACCTGAAGACTCACCTATTCCGTCAAGCCTACAACCTTCCATGAGACCCAGGCGACCGCCCCATAACCGACACTCCCCCAGCCTACTGTATCCCAACCCACCCCTCGTAGACTGTGAGTCCTTGTGGACAGGGTCCCCTCCCCTCCTGTACCGAGTCACGCAAAAATAAAGGAAAGGAAACTTTGGTGTGACTCTACTGGTTTAATATGACAACAATGTATTAGCCATACATAGTGTAGTGTTTACTTGGCATAATTTCTAGTCTCCTATTAACCTTAGGATTAAAAATCAAATGTTATGTGCTGATACTGTAACATAATATCGTATTGTGAATTATTCAGTATTCTTTGTTCTGAGACACGTTTCTTCAATTGTAATTAATTAATTATATTGCTGCCACATGTCTGAAGTTTTCATACTACCTTTATAAGTTTCATGGTTTTAAATGTTAGAGGTGTATGAACAAGAACGCGCAGTGACGTTCGAAACGCGTCAGGCCAGGGGGCTATGTGCCCTTTATTCTTGATGTATTGGAACTTATACTGAAAAATAAAATCTTAGACGCATAAAGAAACTTGAGTGCCGGAATTTCTCTGCAAATCGGTATTTGTATTTGCCAGGTTGTCAGCACAGTAACCAATTTGCTTTCACCGCTGCTGTCACAGCAGTGGTGTTTTAATTCACCGGGTTGCAGGCATAGCAACCAATCAGCTTTCACCACTGCAGTGTTTTAATGGCATTGCTTTCCATGGTGCTGAAGTTTTCTAGCCTAGATTTCTCAGCATGCTGTGCTTGAACTCACATTTGACTTGCAATTCGAGTACTGTGTGTTGGCAGCGCACAAATATGACCAGGAACATTGAATAATACGGGTCCGAGTGCAATGCGAGTTTTTCTCGTTTTTCACTCGTGCGATTCTCACGGCAGTGTGCGTCCACCCTAAGAGTGAGTTTGGGCACAATATTCCCTACTTAACAGCAAGAATTGAAGAGTTTCAGCCCAGCTTGTCTTAAATCCTAAAACTTACTCTTCATTTTCCAGTATGGTAATGTTTTAGTCTTGTTTCTCCCTTGGCCTTTTCCACAGTACATATTTAATTTACTTGAAATAAATGTACAAAATATATTCATGTTTTGCTCAAATTCATTGCTTGCCCTTAATATTCAATACCATTTGAAATCCCTGGGAGGGCTCTTTTATTCTTACCTTAGAAAATAGACTGTGGAAACAAGTTGATAACTGTGTAATATCACCCACCATTCTCTTCCGTGCCGTTTTTCATGCTAGAATAATAAAACATGGTGTTTTTTTTGTGCCATATTTAAAGAAATTGTTTTTCAGCATGGCGTGTAGATGATCTGTCCTAGAGGGAAACAATGTGTTCTATAAAACCTATATTTGATTTCCATATCTTAATCTGCATGAGCCTTCACGCAGCACTGTGCACACACATCGGCATTAGTCTTTGTTTGACATTATCTTTCTGAATTTTTCATGAAATTCATTCCTTTCCTCATGCATAAAATATCAGAGTATGTGATACAATTAGTGTAACCTCATAAATATCTATTCTACAGAAACAAAACTTCCCTTGTAATAACCTATAACATACCTGCGGGACTTTTTTTTTTTTAACCCATAATCCTAATAAAAATAAAAAAAATCGAAAACAATAGTTTGCTAACAAAATGTCTTTCTTTTGAAGTACAGCTTAGTACTTTTATCTTGTCTTGAAAAAACATGTCTCATCTTTGATGAATACAAATGTGGTTGAGTAGAAATGATGTGCCAGCTATCCTGTATCTCTAGAGGAAAAATGTAACAAAGTGCGTACAGCTAAAGTATGATTAAAAAGTAGTTGTATCAACTCAAAATTACGCACACAAGAAGTTTAGAAACATCTTGTATTGCTGAAAGAAAAGAGAGCAAAAAAAGCGACGTGTTGACTCAACTCAACTCAATCATCTGTAGATTAAAATTATGATTAAATTCTGGATTTTTTAAATTATAGATTGATGTTTAACCAAAATGAATCTCTATTTCTACTCTTTTGTCACAGAAACTTTTATTTTTCCTGTTAAATTCTAGATATTAGGGTTCACCCACATCTGAGTACATAAACTCTCTCAGATTCTCAGCCAGAAAATGGTGTGAGTGTCATGCGAAAAGTGTCAGGCGAAAATGTTGTGAGTGTCAATTTGTATGACATACTAGTCTATATATTTTTCCTCACCTAGCATGAGTGCTATGCCAGTGCTTGGGTTTTCTCTCACCCTGCATGTGTATGACATGTGTTTGACATCCATATGCAAAGTGTTTTTAACATCATCATTTACATACTATAATTCTCTAAGTACATTAAAGCTACTTGTCATAAATATTAAAGCACTTGATATAGCTGTGTATATAGCAATAGATAGATAAAATGTGTCCCATGTCCCTAAATATTCTAAGCTTGCACGGTTCTGTGCCTTTCATGTGCCACTAAAGGGTTTTCATGCTGGTTTAAGCTAATAAATAAATTATTTTAAAACTAACACTATGTGGGGTCCTCCTCATTTTAGTTAAAGCAGTCAGCTGGGAAGGTCAATCATTATTTTACCCTTCCAAGCTTTATAATATAATCCTGCAGCCACCCCAGAAGTGGTGCATCAGATTTGATGTGCCAATTCAGACATTATGCCTAGGATCAGGGTAGTCAAGTAACAGTATTTGATGATTGATGTCAGCTGTGTAGTGTCAGCTGGCATCAAGCCCAGTGGTTAGTAATGTAGAGGTATCTTTCAAACACCTCCATTTCTTACTCAGGATGTTTCAATAATAAAAAAACACACAAAAAAATGTAATTAGAAAAACCACTCCCTGATGCTTTTCTTTGTTCACCAATTTATTAAAAAAAAAGCCATGTTGATCCAAAATAGTCGAAGGATTTTGATATGGTCCGCAATGCCAGCTTAAAAGAAAGAAATAATTAAATAAATAAAGCCCGGAGACACTCTCTCATTCACCAATTTATTAGAATGAAAATATCACAGCTCCAATGTAGTCCATGATGCCTCCACGGCATTCCAAGAATGCAACAATTAAAGGCTATGAATAGGGATGGGCGAATTACTCGCTACTATTCGGGACTCGCCCGAATAGTAGCGGCCTTGGGGGACTCGCTACTCGCCGAGTTTCCTTAGGAATTACTCGGGGGTAACGAGTCCCTGTTCTTTTGCAGTGTATCTATACAGATACACTACAAAAGTACCCTAAAAGTTAATCTAAGGGGTTAAAAACAATAAACATTAATACTCACCTCCTGTACTCCTGTACCTTATGTACCGGGACCGGTACCGAAGACCTCCGGCTGTTACTAGGACCTCCGAGACCACCGGGAGAAGATGGGGAAAAGGACCTTGCAGTTTAGCCAATCAGGATGCGGCTAGCGGTCACATGGGTTTGTCATGTGGCCGCTGTGCAGCCGCGTCACAACCCATGTGACCGCTAGCCGCATCCTGATTGGCTGAACTGCAAGGTCCTTTTCCCTATCTTCTCCCGGTGGTCTCGGAGGTCCTGTAACAGCCAGAGGTCTTCGGTACCAGTCCCGGTACATAAGGTACAGGAGTACAGGAGGTGAGTATTAATATTTATTGTTTTTAACCCCTTAGATTAACTTTTAGGGTACTTTTGTAGTGTATCTGTATAGATACACTGCAAAAGTACAGGTTATTATTCAGACTCGCTGGACTCGCAACGAGTACCGAGTCTCGGACCCGGACTCGTTAGAGTCCAGCGAGTCCGAGTATTTCAGGATTCGCACATCCGTAGCTATGAAGTCTCATTACGAGTAGAGATGAGTGAACCTTTCAAGGTTTGGTTCAGTTTAGTTTGACGAACTTCCACAAGTTCAACGAACGTCCCGAACCCCATTGAATTAAATAAAAGGCAAAATCAAAGGCAGAGAAAACACCTTCATGGGGGCCCAAAAGCTATAAAACTGCTCAAACCATTTTATCATTGAGCGTCACTGTTTTGGAACAACCATTAGCTTTCCAGTCTATTACAGTTAACAAGATTAATAGCCGCTGTCACCCTTATTCTAGACCAGAGGTCCCCAATGTCAGTCCTCGAGGGCCGAACCAGTGCAGGTTTTCAGGATTTCCTTACTATTGCACAGGGATTGGAATCATTGCCTGCTGTGCAATACTAAGGAGATCCTGAAAACCTGCACTGGTTCGGCCCTCAAGGACTGACATTGGGGACCTCTGTTCTAGACCCTCATTAACCTCATACATATTCACTGCTCTCCCCATGAAAGGTTAAAATCACACTTTGCCTGCCTACCTTCTCTGATGGCATTTGTAATTGGTTGCTGTAAACAGTAGCTGGGTTGGTCCCAAAGTGTAGTTTAAAAAAAAAATAATTTAAAAAAATGCCATGGGTCCCCCCCCAATTTTCATACCAGCCATGGTAAAGTGTATGGCTGGGAGCTGGTATTCTCACCCTGGGTAGAAGCACACAGTAATTGCCCCTTTAGTGTAAGAATAGCAGCCACCAGTCCCTCCAGATTTGCTGCATTTATTTGAAGTGAGAATTCCAGGGTCCATACCTAAGACAAAGATGGGAGTACTGGTGTGCCACGGTCCGCGCTGCTGTGGTATGAAAAAACTCACCAAAGAGTCAGCAGTTATTCCATCCTTTATTTCCTCCTCTCTCCAACGCGTTTCAGCGCCACACCCGGCGCCTTCCTCAGGGACATGAGGAAGGCGCCGGGTGTGGCGCTGAAACGCGTTGGAGAGAGGAGGAAATAAAGGATGGAATAACTGCTGACTCTTTGGTGAGTTTTTTCATACCACAGCAGCGCGGACCGTGGCACACCAGTACTCCCATCTTTGTCTTGGATTTAAAACCACTATCCAGTGGTCGGTGGAGGTCCTGCAGCAGCTGGAACACTGTTTCCAAAACGCCTTCAAACCAGTTGTGGGGATCACAACTGGACCAGGTGAGCAGCTTCACAGCACCACCTCCTTACACAAGTGTCACTAGTGATAGGGCACTATTGCGCCTTTTGTCCCCCTCCCTATTTTTCTTTTCACAGGGTCCATACCTGGCTCTGCTGATGCCCTGCTATGGTGCCAATTGAGGTAATAGTTGGGCATAGACCACTAAGAAATGGCAGATGTCATCAAACCCAGGATTTGAAAAGTTCAGGCTTTTATGAGAAGCAAACAATACAGTCCCATGAGGAAATAGTTACAAAAAACAAACAGAAAAATGCTTTATTTGAAATAACACATGCAGACACCCAGCAAGGCTTCTCGCTCTCTGTAGGAGGGTACAGCTATTTGTATTTCAATGGATCTGCAAGCTCCTGCCCAGAGATGCTGGATGATGGCGAATGATGCCAATGCTGATATGGGACCGCTGCTTACAGTGTCCTCCCACCACAAACAGCTCACTCACACTGACAGCCAGCTCTGTAAGTGGTGAAGTCAGAGAGTTCATCTGAGATCACAGCTGACATACCATTGGTACTGCACCAGCTGTGATCCCAGATGAACTCTCCGACTTTACGACTCTCAGAGCTGTGGCCCTTGGTAAAGTAAGTGTAAGTGCTGCTTGCGATGAACGGTTACTGTAATGTAACCAGTCATAATGATGTAGCAGAACTGAGAATCTTGAAGGGACATTGTTGCGGATTTACCATCAGAAGGTATGTTTGGGGGTTAATAAATGGGTAGAAGAGGTGTCTGTGTTTTATTTCAAATACAATATTTTTCTCTGTGTGTATTATTTCAAATAATGGATTTTCCTCAGTGTGTTTTTTTAACTATTTATTTACTGGATTGGTAATGTGGGGGTCCCATAGGGGCCTTAACATCACCAATCCAGAGCTTGATGACAGATGTCATTTCTCAGCTGTCATAACACCTTATATGATCCCATTTGACAAAGAACCAGGGCAGCGAGAGGAGCCTGGGCGAAGTGCCAGGACTGGTGAATCTAATGGAGGCGCCAGGTCTTGGGCGGCTATGGCCTGCTATTTTTAAGCTGAAGAGGGCCAATAACCATGACCCTTCCCACCCTGAGAATGCCACAACCCAGCTGTCAGCTGTACTTAGGCTGGTGTTTCAAAATGGTGGGACTTTTTTTTCTATTTATTTATTTATAAGTAAAATATTTCCATAAATAGTATGGAGTGACCTTTATTTTGGATTACCAGCCCATATAAAACCACCAGTTGTGGCCTTCAAAAATAGTGGGGACCCCACATCATTTTATAAAAAAAAATATTTATTTTTTTGTTAAATACAAGGCTAAAACAACCCTTACTGCCTATAGGCATGTGAGAAATAATATAGCTGTTTGATATCTATCTATCTATAAAACTAAATAACTAAATAAGATTCCTTGACTTTTCATCTGTTCAAGCTGATGGATGGAGTGGATGGATAGATGAATAGATAGATGAATGGAAACAATAGATGTTAGATAGATAGATAGATAGATAGATAGATAGATAGATAGATAGATAGATAGATAGATATTAAAATAGAAAAAATGTGAGCAGCGTTTCTTGATTAGCATGTGCTCAGTGCTTAGCAGTCCTATGGAGTGGTATTCAGCCACTAACTCTAGACAATATAGATGAAGATAAATAAGGCTGCAGCACACAAGTATTAGGTGATTTCAGCCTTTATTGGCTTCCTGTGGAATTAGATTAGCGACGTTTCGGTCCTCAGACCTTCTTCTAACCTAATACATGTCAAATGCCTTTGTAATGTCCCATCTCCCTATATATTGTAAACTTGCAACATTTAGTGCATTTAATGTTGCACTAAAGGGTGTTTAGCTTTGTAGTTAGCAAAAAAAATTATTTAAAAAAAAACTTTATCGCCTGCTACAGTAAAGCCGACAGCGACAGGCCTCAGTTGGTGGCTTCACTATAGCTCGTTATCCAAAAAGGAGGTTACCCATCACTAGTTTTTCAAATTATTTATGTATAAATAAAAAATTAGCAAAAAATGTGCGTACTGTCTCCTCCATTTTTGAAGACCAGCCAGGGTAAAGCCAACACCTGGGGGTCTGGTGTTCTCATGTTGGGAAGGTTCATGGTTTTTGACCTCTCCAGTCTAAAAATAGAAGGTCACAACCACCTGAGGAGTAGTCCCTCTGTTAGATGTACTACTCCTGATGCTTTACCCCTGCTCTCCTGCTGCCATGATACTTTGGCAAACAGGGTAATGGTATTTGGAGTTGATGCCAGCTTGGTAATGTCAGCTGGCATCAAGCTGAGAGGTTAGTAGTGTCGAGGCATCAATCAGTTACCAGACAAAACTAACCAAGTCAATAAGGGTATAAATAACCACATCAACAAAATCTTATTTGAAAATAAACTCCTCAATACATTCCTCTTTCTACATTTTTATTATTAAAAACGATTTTTTTTAAAGTATGCCATTCCATCCTACAAAAAGATGTAAATTTAAAAAAAAGCAAAAATCAGCCCACCAAAAATCCTGACATAGTCCCAGCATATGAGGGGCAAAATCACTGACAGCATCCCCCATATGCTGGGAGACCAGGGAATTCACTGAGGTTATCTCAGATTGCAAAGCAAGTATCACGCATCATACAATCCCGCTGTGTGACCTCAGTGATGTCAGTGCTCACCACTCTTGCTGTCTTGTGGGAGCTGCAATATTGCATGAGATCTAGCAGGTATATTTCCCTGGGATTGTGAGACAGCATGTCTTAGGAGTGGTAATGTCATGCAGTGCAGTTCAAAGTCATGGGATAACCCCTGTGTGATCTCTCCAGCCTGAACAACGGTTATTTTTGTGACAGCGCCGCTTGTCACACTGTTGCCAGTGCCTGCTCTCACAGCATATGGGGGATGCTTTATTTGAATGTTACCCCCCATATGCTTTTAAGAGGGACCAGAAAGAGTCACAGTCATGGTCAAAATGCTTGAGGATTCTTCTTGCCCCCTTGCTACCTTCATAGAGATTTCTAGAACAGAGGTTTGCAAATACAGTCCGTAAGGGCTGCAAACAGATCTTACAGAAAATTACCGACCAAATAAGCATACCCAAAAATAGCTTTCTAGTGACAATGGAGGTTAATAGTCTTTATACCCCCATAACTCACGTTAGGGGTATAGAGGCTGTGATATAATCACTGAGACACACTGACATGAGTGAAGACGCAATTAGATTCTGTTTTGACCTCTTGGACATAGTCCTTAAAAAAAACTTTTTTCTATTTAGGGATAACTACAGGCATCCGGGAATGACATGGGTTCCAACATGGCATCTGCATATGCCAACTTGTACATGGATGCTTTTGAGGAGGAAGACATCTGTACCAACCCCTTATTCATCCAAAATGCAGTTTGTTGGTACAAATTTATAGATGACGTGTTCTGTTTATTGAGGGTTGGCACCAAGAGTTTACAAAAATTTCAGACATATATCAAATCAATGAGAGAAGAACTCATCTTTTTCCTGAAATCTAGATCCACATCAATCTCCTTTTTAGATGCAAGGGTTACTAAACCATTTGTTGATGATCTACACGCTGACCTCTTTACTATTGCAACTGACCACAATGGACTTTTACTATATAGTAGTTGACATCTCAAGAATACCAGAAAGAGTCTACCTAGATCACAGTTCCAGAGAGTCAAGAGAATTTACTACCAACCAGATTAGAAGAGATGTCCAAGAAATTTAGAGACATAAGTTATGTTAACTTTCTCAAGAAGGAAATGGAAAGAACCCTAGATTCTTCAGCGACATCCACAACCCTATTACGAAAACCTGAATGCCTTCCATTTGTCTATCCATGTCATGTTCCCATACCAAGGATATAGACCATTTTTCGTTAACATTGTACAATTCTACACAAAGCATACCCAGAGATTACATGTTTTTAAACTCTCCCCTTAATGTGTAAATAATGATCGCAGTATATCAGAGATAAATTCATCAGGGCAGACATGGGAACCAATTGTAAGGGACTAATACAGACCGACATACACAGGAACTTTTCTATATCTGAACTGTGCCTCATGTTCACACATCATTAAAGTAAACACCTTTACCCACCCCAGAACTGGAAAAACCTACCCAATAAAAGACTTGCACATGTTATACCACCTTTGTGGTATATCTCATTAAATGTCCCTGTGGCCTACTTTATGCTGGTGTGTCCACTCAATATTGGAAAGATAGGATTGCTAGTCTCTAGTCATCCATAAGGTGTGAGAAAACATGGTTACCAATTCTGCACCATTTAAAAAAGCTAAACACTCAGGTATCAAGTGATAGGAAAGGTCCACAGACCCTGTAGAGGGTGCAATCATATACAGTTAATAAAACAGAGAGAAAGTTATTGAATACACTCATTATAGACTAATAGTATGAGATTCAATGGCTAGCACACGATAGGTTCGGGGGTATGGTGCTAGTAAAGGAGGCTCATAAGTCCCACATAAATGTCTATCAGAATCACTGCACACATACAATTAGGAGGTTTTTTGCTTGTTAGTGAAATGTATTGAAACAAGTGCTCTTATAGTGATTGCGACAGAATGACGTTTCAGTCATTCAAGACCTTGATCACATAAGTCGCTGAAAAAAACGAAGATATATACAATCAGGTGCTGTTTTTACATAGATTACATATTTACATTATATTTACAGCATAAAATACATGTAAAGTCTAGTATATCAATGTCTGACACCTGGTGATGCTCATAGTAGAAATGCCAAGACTATGGTAAATATAAGAGTATGACTACACAAGTACTGAGAGTGAGATAGGAGGGCACAGATGGTTGCAGAACTCCTATCTCACTCTCAGTACTTGTGTAGTCATACTCTCATATTTACCATAGTCTTGGCATTTCTACTATGAGCATCACCAGATGTCAGACATGGATATACTAGACTTTACATGTATTTTATGCTGTAAATATAATGTAAATATGTAATCTATGTAACAACAGCACCTGATTGTATATATCTCTGTTTTTTTTCAGAGACTTATGTGATCAAGGTCTTGAATGACCGAAACGTCATTCTGTCGCAATTCCTATAAGAGCATTTGTTTCAATAAATTTCACTAACAAGCAAAAAAACTCCCTACGTGTATGTGTGCAGTGATTCTGATAGACATTTATGTGGGACTTACGAGCCTCCTTCACTAGCATCATACCCCCGCACCTATCGTGTGCTAGCCATTGAATCTCATACTATAAGCGTGTTTGGCTATAAGCACCGATCGATCCAATGTCATCTGGAGTATACCGGTATGACGATGCAGCTGGACCAACTTTATTGTCCAGAATGAGAACTGCCTCTGACTTCCTACACGTCCCCAGTAAGGACTTGAAAACCAAGGACTGGGAGAGAGAGAGGAAGAAACTGATAGGCTACGACCTCCACTGTGCTACTCTTGGCGAGTATTTCAGACAAAACAAAATTCCTCGAGGATTACGCTGTAATCTCAGACCCATGCTATTCTCAGATAACGAGAAGTATTGCAAAACTTTCCAGGAAATCCTCAACAAGTGCTCCTTTGACATCATACTCCTGACGATAGAGTACCTACAAGAAGCAATCAAGGACACTGAGGCTAAAGTGACGGCGATTGAAACACAACTCACTTCCACTCTCAGTTCTACTGAATTAACTTCACTTAAGACCAAGGTCGAAACAACCCTAGCTACCCATCGCAAAACCATAGAAGAACGTAAAAGAAGTAAATTCCAACGAGATACTGAGGACTATCTAACAAACAAAGAGTACAGATGGGACGAACCAGCACCAAGACGCCCACCAAGACCAAGACCGAACAGACCTCCAAGGGGAACCCCCCCTTCTGGAGGTTCGACTCCTTCAGGCGTTTCTACTCCAGGATCAGGCAGCGACACTGGCGGATATCCAATTCCCAGACCAGCGGGTTTTTTAGCCCCACCACCACCACGCCCAGCCGGAGGACCAGGAGGGGGAAGAGATCCGGACTGGATGCTTCTGCGCTCACAGGTAGGAGTCCAAACATAGTCGTTAATATCTCTGACTACTCTCTTTCACCATTAGAATTAGAAGTCTAAAACAAAGGGTTATCTTTCTGCCCCACTCCCAAATGGGATTCCTTCCAATTAGAGAAGGATCTCCAATCATTCTATCATAACATCAGACTCAAGGTGCACTTCGAGGGGAACCCCCCAACTGGGGACCACAGACCCAACCTTACAACTAATCAGAGGACTAACAATCAATTGACTATAGACAACTTGGGCTTGAGGAATCCTAGTACCGTCATCCCACCTAAAACTCATCATGCAGCTGAAGCATTCATCAATCTGGTTGATAGAGATATCAAGGAGATCATCCATGACCATCGTATTGGCTTACTCCCTGTCCGCCACAATTTATCACCACTTCATAAACAGGCAATTGCCTCACTTCAAAATAACAATAATATCATTATAAAACCAGCGGATAAGGGTGGAGCAATTGTGGTTATGAATAAGACTCAGTACATGCAGGAGATTAGGAGACAGCTGACTGAGACCTTGACCTATAAAGGCGTCCAAACTGACCCTACATTCTCCATACGTAGTAAAATAGACAACATCACAAACGAATACATAAGAAATGGAACGATTGATACCAAGACCAAAACATTCCTATCCAACATACATCCAATCACCCCCGTCATATACATACTTCCCAAAATTCACAAGGACCTCCATAATCCACCAGGAAACGCTATTGTGGCCTCCACTGACTCTATCCTATGCCCACTGTCTGTATTTTTAGAAAAACTGTTGACTCCACATACCCACAGGACCAGATCATTCCTCCTAGACACTAGCTCCTTTCTAAAAAAATTGAAGGATCTGGGACTCATTCCACCTGACAGTATCTCGTGTACATTGGATGTTAACAGCTTATACACCTCCATTGAACATGACAAAGGTATAGAGGCAGTTTCCCTTACCCTATAGGAGGCTAACACCAATACCAACCAAAGAAACCTATGTATTGATCTACTTAACCTGGTACTACGTAAAAATTATTTTCTTTTTGAAGATGATTTTTATGTACAGATACTGGGTACCGCGATGGGCTCGAACGTAGCCCCTGCATACACAAATCTCTACATGGATAGGTTCGAGAGAGACCATATAAACCCCAATACCACCTTCCAGTGACAAGCTCTCGTATGGTACAGATACATTGACGATATTTTCTGCATATGGCATGGCCCCCAGGACAGCCTCCTTGACTTCTTTAACTCCATCAATGAGATCAGACCTGAACTCAAATTCACACTATCCCATGACACCAATAGCATCAGCTTCTTGGACACAAGAGTAACAAAATATGACCTGGGATATCTAACTACAGACATTTTTACAAAGCCTACAGGTGTCAATAGTCTCCTCCTATATGACAGCTGTCACCCAAAAGCAACTAGAAATAGCCTGCCAAGATCACAGTTTAAGAGAGTCAATAGAATTGTCTCCGACCCCACAACTAGAGACACACGTCTAACTGAAATGTCCAATAAGTTCGCTAGTCGAAATTACCCGAAAAAACTACTCACTGATGAACTACATAGAGCCCGCACGGATGCTACACCACTCAGTGACATGACAAAACCTGTGAGGCTTCCCTTTGTCCGTTACCACCATCCCTCCATACTAAGGGTACATAACTTGATCCGCAAACACTAGCCACTACTGACAAGATCATACCCCAGTGTCGAGTCATTCAACCCCCCCCCCCCCCGATGTGCCTGGAGAGACCCCCAAACATACGGGACAGACTGTTACGAGCGGACATAGGGACTAAGGAAACCATCCATTCACGCACCCTCACGGGTCAAAGGAGGACAGGTACTTATCCCTGTCTAAGCTGTATGTCATGCTCAAACGTCATCAAAGGCAATGTAGTCACACACACCCGGACAAGCAAATCCTACCCCATAAAGGACTTCTACACTTGTGATTCCAATTTTGTGGTCTATGTGATCAAGTGCCCTTGTGGACTGCTGTATGTAGGGGAAACAACCCAGGCAATCAGGAGGAGGATCTCTAGCCATAAATCTGCCATGAGATGTGAATACACCTGGCTACCCCTACCGGGCCACTTCAAAGAAGCTAGACACAACATCTCTCAACTACGCTTCCAAGTGTTAGAAAAGGTACATAGACCCAGAAGAGGGGGGAATCATATCAAACTTCTGAAAGAGCGAGAAACTTATTGGATATACACACTCGACACCCTAGCGCCTAGGGGTCTCAACCGTGAAATAGAGTGGCATAATTAACAATTGACATTCTTCCCTAGGTCACATAATCTATATAAATAACAAGGCATGACATAACCCTCTGGTAAGAACAAAAAGCATAGCATTAGAATTTTGGCCATAAGTTTCTTTTCCCTCTCTTTGATTGCCTTTTCTTTTATCTTATTTTAAGTTTGGACTCCTACTTGTTTTTTTCTGATGTATTATGTGATCACAATGTCTATCAACATATATACTGTACTCACTAATACTCAACATATATCATATATATCATCAGATTTTTGACATACTAGCATCCAGACTCAGTAACATCTTTATGGCCAATACATAGTGTACATTAACTTATATTGACTACAACACTGGTTATATAGTATTCAATGTTGTTAAACCATTGTCCCACACTAGTTGAATCTCAGTCTAACATCACGGCCTTAAGTGTTACATTTAACCTTAAAATACATAACAAACCCCACAGTCTGACCACTGTTACCTTGTAACACTTTGGGATCACATCACTAATAAACCACCATCCTCATAACAACATTGCCCTTAAGACTATACTATAATAAAGTATGTGGTGTATCATCACACTGTCATGTGACCTGATGTGATCACATGACTTCTATAACCTAGCTATCAAACCAAAAACATGGCCGCCGCCATAAGCTTCACACTTCATCTGAGCATGTGCGGTGATGTCACATCCTGTCCTGAGACCAGCAATCATCACTTCCTGTCACATGGGCAGAACCGATCAAAAAGGAGCGGCGTCGCTCATTGACACTCCTCCTTGCTACAACTGAGTGTAAACACACTCCACCGCCGTTTCACCACCATGAGTGAGCCATGTTGACCCAGTCAATTAAGTTAAGTAGATTTTTCTCCACTCATTGACACAAGCTAATGTTTAAGCAACTTACCTCCACAGCCACATAGAGCGACCGCTCTGACCCTGGCTAACCTAAAGGCATAAGTGACCATTACCTTGTACAGGGCAGCCCTCAGTTCAGAACTACTAAGGGTAAATGCCTATAACTTTATCATTATACCATTTTCACCAATGGGGATTGAACTAGATCTTTCTAGAAGGTTATATGACCCCACAAGGAGTTTTAAATACACACTATGGCTATTAGGCACTTATATTTCGCAAACTCTTATCAACATGCATGATAAGTAAGTATACCACCCTATTCCTCCACCGTCATTAATTCCTTCTCCCCTTCTAATCTAAACATACAAATCCCTTTATCCAGGCATACCCGCTGTTCCTATACTGACCATATAGACCACATCCTTCATGAACCACAACATAGCTCAAGGGTAGGCAAGTTCTCTTGTTATTTTATGCTTCAATATCTTCTCCACACATGACTATTGACTTTGAATTATGATGCAGCCATCTGTGCCCTCCTATCTCACTCTCAGTACTTGTGTAGTCATACTCTCATATTTACCATAGTCTTGGCATTTCTCCTATGAGCATCACCAGATGTCAGACATGGATATACTAGACTTCACATGTATTTTATGCTGTAAATATAATGTAAATATGTAATCTATATAACAACAGCACCTGATTGTATATATCTCCTTTTTTTACAGCGACTTATGTGATCAAGGTCTTGAATTACCGAAACGTCATTCTGTCGCAATCACTATAAGAGCACTTGCTTCAAAAAATTTCACTAACAAGCAAAAAAACTCCCTAAGTGTATGTGTGCAGTTAGGGATGGGCGAATCCTAAACTACTCGGAATCGCTAGACTCTAACGAGTCAGAATCAGATACTCGCTACTCGTTGTCAGTCTAGCGATTCCAATGTTAATGAATGGGTAGCGAGTATTGCAGCAATTCCTCTGCTGCTGGACCCTATGAGGGGTCTGGCAGCAGAGGAAAAACCTGCAATTCCCCATGATATTCTTTAAAAGCCAGCGGCAAAAAGCCGCCGGCTTCTAAAGAATAGTGGGAAAAAAAAAAAAACAGCTTCCCCGCATGCTAACAGCTCCCTAGCAACCCTCCTGAGGCCAGCAGAGAGAGTGGCTGTGACAGCAGGGTTCAGCTCTGAACCCTGACTGTCACTTCTCAAGCCTGCTCTCCCTGTCTACAGACATGTATGTCTATGCACAGAGATGTAGCAGTGCTGAGATTGTTCTCAAGCCTGCTATCCCTGTGCACAGACATGTATGTCTATGCACAGAGATGTAGCAGTTCTCAGATTGTTCTCAAGCCTGCTATCCCTGTGCATAGGCATTGTATGTCTATGCACAGGGATGTAGCAGAGTGGACATCGCGTTTTGGACTACGTCGGACGGAAGAGGATTTTTTTAATTAAAGTTGGAGTCCCTAATGGCTTTTTTGTTTTATTTCTAATAAAAAAAATTTCTCTGTGTTGTGTTTTTTTTTTAAACAATTTAATAACGGGGGGTGCCCAGAAAGCTTGAGACTCCCTGCACTGTGGATTCTAGCCCCCAGCTGCTTAGCTGTACCTGGCTAGACATAGAAATTGTGCGGAGCCCCACGCATTTTTTTCTTATTATTTCATGAAATTCATGAAATAATAAAAAAAAAAGGGGGCTCACCTGTATTCTTGTGTCTGGCCAGGTACAAATAGGCACCTGGGGGTTGGGGGCAGCCCGTCGCTGCCTGCTGGATCCGGCTGGTTACAAAAATACGGCGAAGCCCACGTCATTTTTTTTTTTTTTTGAAAAATCAATAAAACAATCCTAAACAAAGGATTGCATCTTTACTAACCCCTCGGCCATGGTGGAGGGGTTAATAGAGATGCAGTCCCTTTTATTTATATTGTTTTATGGATTTCTCAAAAAAATTTGACGTGGGCTTCGCCGTATTTTGTAACCAGCAGACAGCGACGGGCTGCCCCCAACCCCCAGGTGCCTATTTGTACCTGGCCAGACACAAGAATATAGAGGAGCCCTTTTTTTTATTATTTCATGAATTTCATGAAATAATAAAAAAAAAATGCGTGGGGCTCCGCACAATTTCTATGTCTAGCCAGGTACAGATAAGCGCTGGGGGCTGGAATCCACAGCGCAGGGAGGCCCAATCTTTCTGGGCACCCCCGCTGTGAATTGCAGCCCGCAGCCGCCCCAGAAGATGGCGCGTTCATTGAAGGGCCATCCTCTGGCACTGAACCCCGCTCTTCCAGTGGCCCTGGTGCCGGGTGGCTCACTGGGTAATAAAGGGGTTAGGGTCAGCTTTTTATTATCAGCTGGCCCTAAGCCCGAAATTTATGGCGGTCACGCCAATAATAGACTTGACCGCCATGAATTTCTATTAAATTGTTTTAAAAAAAACACAGCACAGAGAAAATTTTTTTTATTAGAAATAAAAAAAAAAGCCATTAGAGACTCCATCTTTAATTAAAAAAATCCTCTTCCGTCCGACGTAGTCCAAAACGCGATGTCCACTCTGCTACATCCTGGCATAGATACATGTCTGTACCGGAGGCAGGTGGCAATCTAGCTACATCTGGAGCAAGGAAGCAGCTGGCCGCTCTGCTAGTGCCCAGCAACGCAGGACGCGGTTAGCCCTGCCACAGAGACACACAGCAAGGACAGCCGGAAGAGAGGTAAGGAGCATTTCTCCCCCCTCCCTTCCTTCGCTCCCCACTCGCTCCCCCCAGCCCAGACCTAACTTAGGACTGGGGGGAAGGGGGGCGGACTCGTTACTGTGCGAGTAATCCCTGCGATTACTCGTAGAGTAAAGAGTCGGGCGAATCCCTTACTACTCGGCGAGTACCGAGTAGTAACAAGTAGATTCGCCCATCCCTATGTGCAGTGATTCTAATAGGCCTTACAGACTAACACACACAAGGGTTTCAATAGAGATATGAACTGGCTTATATGATTTCAACTATTCTAGGTCATCTACAGCAAACTACTTGAGCCTTCCATAAGACCCCTATTAAACATGTTCCTTAATCAATATCAATATTAATATTATTATCTTTATTTTCCAGACTCGCTGATTGCAACCTCTGAATCCTTCTTTCGTCACTTTCTGCCTTTTTTTCTCATACCTTATTGTAAACCGTATTTTCCCAACTTCCAATGTATCCTTCTTTTTACTTTTTTAATCTTTATATTTTATTTTCAACATTTCACTTTATTGTTCTTCTTTTTTATTATTATTTATTTCTATTTTAATTTGTTTAAATTTTTCATTTTTTATTATTATTATCATTATTATTATTATTTTTTATTATTATTAGTAGTAGTAGTAGTAGTATTAGTAGTAATATTTTATTTGCTTTTTGCAGTTTTCATTTTTATTTTATTTATATTTTTTTTCTATATTCTTTATTATTCTATTTTGCTCACCCATTTGTTCAATGAAATCCTTATTCCTATAAATTTTTCCCATGTAAAGTTTCTTTTCTCCCCTTCCTTTTGAATTCTTATTATTATCATAATCATTATTTGATTTTTTTCTTGAATGTTTTACTTACATATAGATATGGATATATATATATATGGATTTCCAAAGCATAGCAAATGTTGCAATTCCAACACTACTGCAGTTCTAAATAAATCCTGAAACAAAATGCACTGCTTGCTGCCCTTGAGGACTGGAGATGCTCAGCCTTTTTCTACAGGAGTGTAGTGTCCTGAAATTCCATGCCTGACAGCTTGTGGACAGAGAACTCCGGATTCTTTTACAGCATCTGTAGGGGAGTATCAAAGCACCTGTTATATTGCACAAACAATCCAACATACAAGGAGTTAAGTTCAAAACCTATACTTTTGCAGAGTTAAAAAAGCACACATTGGTACAAGATGCATTAGAATCATCTGGCACAGCCGCCAGCTTCCCGTACAGGAGCGTGGAGGCCCACATAAATACCTGCAGCTGCAAGCTGCTCTGTGAAGAGAGGGCAGCCATGCTGAGGAATGCTTATGCATGGGATCACAGCCTAATGTCTCTGCTCACCGCAATATGGCAGAGCTGAGAAGCTTTGCTGCATATTGTGTTGTGGATTAACGTTGGAGCTGGGTATGTTTGGGGTCAATAAATGGCTAAAAGAGGGAGTTGGTGTGTTTTATTTCAAATAAAGGATTTTTCTCTGTGTTTTATTTTAGATAAAGGAGTTTTCTGTTTGTGTTTTTTACTGTTTTCCTATAGGATTGGTGATGTAAGCATCTCATAGAGGCCTAAAAATTTCCAATCCAGTGCTTGATGACAGCTGTCAATACTCAGCTATCATTAACCCTTGTATTACCCCTGATTGCCACCGCACCAGTGTATTGGGAGGAGCTTGGTGTAGCGCCTGGAATTGGAGTTTCTAATTAATGTGACAAATCTGTGGTGACTGTGGTCTGCTATTTTTACCCTGGAGGCAATATCAGTGTGCCTCTCTAGAGTGAGAATACCAACCCCCTGCCGTGTGCTTCATCTTGGCTGGTATGACAATTGGGGTGACTCGAAGCCAATTTTTTCAATTATTGAATTCTTTTTACACTGCACTTTGGGACCCATTCAGCTACTGTTTACAGCAACCAATCACAAACGCCAGTAATGAGGGTGGGTGAGGCAAAGTCTGACTTTAGCCAATCTTGAGGGAAAGCAGTGAGTATGAGGTTAATGACTGGGCCTGAAAGCTGGGTAACAGTGGCCCTGAAGCTTGAGTAAGTATAATAGTCTAGGAAGGTAAAGGCTGTGGCAAAACTGGCTCTACTGTAAAATGGTTTGAACGGTTTTTACAGCTTTTGGGTCCTCATGAAGATTTTTTTTATGTCTTTGATTTTGCCTCACTGAATTAATGGGATTTGGAGGTACATCGAACTGTTTGCAAAACACTTGACTGTTAGGCTAACCGAACCCAAAATAAACCACCTAATCAGGATTGAGTACTATATTTATGGCTCAACTATACCTCATATACATGTGTGAAATTTAATATGTCACTCAGAAAATTAAAGTTTTCAGAGTTCATTTATCTGAATTTTTTCAATGACTTTGAAAAATAAATGCAACATAATATCTAACTGAAATGCTAATATCAAAATTTCTTATACTATTATTTTGTAATGAAAATATATTAATTTGTTATTTCAGTGACATTAGTAGAAATAGAATGGAATTAATATACTCCTGAATTTAAATTATGGTTAGTGGTATAGTGTTAAGGAAAAGCATTAAAAAGGAAAACATTGGTCTGACAAACATGATTTTCTACATTTTTATGCATTTTTTTATACTGAATGTAGGAACAGCTCCTGTACAGAGATGGAGATTAAAAATTTATATAATGTCATGTCTGACGGAGCCCTACATTTTCTATCCGAAAGAATAGTATATAAGGGTTTGTTAAAATTGATATATCTATATGTTAAATATACATATTATTCATACGCGAATCTACAGAAAATAAGTATCTAATACACTGCTGATTTTTCAAGTATTTCCAACTACAAAAAATGGAAAGGTCTGTAATTCTGGCTATCACAGAGCTGATTTTTTAAGACACCCTCCTTCTCTGCACTCATTACCTGAATTTATTGCATCTGTTTGAAACTTGTTGCCTGTATATAAGACACCAGTCCATATATACAATCAATCACACTCCAACCTCTCCACCATGGCCTACACCTTGAGAAAACAACAACTGTTGGAGCAATTATTAGAAAATGGAAGAAACACAAGATGACTGCCAATCTTTCTAGCTCAAGGGCTCCATACAAGATTCTGTCTCATGGGATAGGGATAATTCTGAGAAAGGTCAGAAATCTGCCCAAAACTACACGAGACGACCTGGAAATGACATTAAGAGACTTGGGGCCAAAGTCTCAAAGATTTCACACGATTAAAATACTGCAGGCCACACAGGGTCTTCTGCTCATATCAGCACATAGTAACATAGTGACATAGTTTTTAAGGTTGTTTAGTTAAAGTCCACCTAGTCCAACCCATAAACCTAACATGTTGATCCAGAGGAAGACAAAAAAAATCCATGTGGCAAACACTAAGCTACATATTGGGGAAAAAATTCCTTCCTGCTCCGTACACTGCAATCAGATTAGTTCCCTTGATGAACAGCCCTAGAGAATCTAGTATTATAACTGGTAATATTATATTTTTCAAGAAAGGCATCCAGGCCCTTCTATAATTTTAGTAGTGAATCACTCATCACAACATCATACAGCAGAGAGTTCCATAGTCTCACTGCTCTTACAGTAAAGAATCCGCATCTGTGATTATGATTAAACTTTCTGTCCAGCAGACGTACAGGATGCCTTCTTTTCTCCGTCTCAGGCCTAGATGTAAAAAGATTATTAGAAAGTTCTCTGCACTGTCTCCTCATATATTTATACATTATTAGAAGATCACCCTAAACCTTCATTTTTCCAAACTAAATAACCCCAAGTTTAATAACCTGTCTTGGTATTGCAGACCCCTCAATCCTCTAATAACCTTGGTCGCTCTTCTCTGGACCCGCTCTAGTTCAGCTATGTCTTTCTTATACACCGGAGACCAGAATTGTACACAGTATTCTAAGTGTGGTCGAACTAGTGACTTGTATGAGGTAAAATTATGTTCTCCTCATGTGCATCTATGTCTCTTTTAATGCATCCCATTATTTTATTTGTCTTTGCAGCAGTTGCCTGACACTGGCCACTAAATGTGAGTTTGTCTCTACCCATACACCCAAGTCTTTTTCTGTGACATTTTTGCCCAGTGTTTTACAATTAAGCACATAGTTATACATTTTGTTTCCTCTGTCCAAGTGCATGACCTTACATTTATGCCCATTATAGCTCATTTGCCATTTATCAGCCCAAGCTTCTAGTTTACATCAATCCTCCTGTAATATAAAATTGACCTCCTCTGATGTATTGGGTCTTGATTACCCTGCAGAGTTTAGTTTCATCTGCAAATATTTAAATTCTACTCTGAATGCCCCCTACAAGGTCATTAATAAATTGTTAAAAAGAAGCAGTCCCACTACTGACCCCTGTGGTATCCCACTGTTAACTGTGAACCTAATCCGAGTGTTTCATTAATAACGACCCTTTGTTTCCTATCACTGAACCAGTACTTAACCCACTCACACATATTTTCCCCTATCCTCATTGTTTCATTTTATGTATCAACCTTTTGTGTGGCACGGTATCAAAAGATTTTGAAAAGTCATATACAAAACATCCTCTGCATTTCATTGGTTCAGTCCAGAACTTACCTCGTCATAGAAGCTGATCAGATAAGTTTGACAGGAACGATCCCTGTAAACCCATGTTGATACTGGGTCATGATGTTGTTATTCTTTAGATACTCCATTATAGCAAATTTTAGAAACCTCAAGGATTTTACCCATAGTACACGTTCTGCTTACTGGCCTATAATTTCCAAGATCAGTTTTTGTCCCCTTTTTGAATATTGGCACCACATTTGCTATACTCCAGTCCTGTGGGACAGACCCTGGTATTATGGAATCTTTTAAGATTAAAAATAATGGTCTATCTATGACAGTACTTAATTCCACCAATATTCGGGGGTGTATTCCATCTGGGCTCACAGATTTGTCAACTTTAGCTATTTTTAGACGGTGCTTTACTTCCTGCTGATTTAAGCAGGTGACCTTTAATGGAAAATTTTTGTTATTACAGATCATGTTGTATGTCATGGGATTTTATTGTGTAAATATAGTTGAAAAAAAGTAATTTAGCATTTTGGCTTTTTCCTCATCCTCATTCACCGTTTCACTGAGACACTTTTTACGGGGGCCAACACAATCATTCTTTAGTTTCTTACTATTTATGTAGTTAAAGAATATTTTGTGATTATTTTTACTTTCTCTGGCAATGAGTCTCTCTGTCTCTCTGCTACCTTAATTTGCTTTTTATAGAATTTATTTAATTTTCTGTAGTTATTTAATGCATCATCACTACCTACTTGCTTTAATTCTCTATATGCTTTGTTTTTGTTACTTATTGCGCCCTTACAGCTCTATTTAGCCATATTTAGCCTTCTATTTCTAGCATGTTATTCCCATAGATATATATTGTGCACATGCCATATCTAGGATGCTAATAAACATCTCCCATTTGCTTTGTGTACGTTTATGTCTCAGTACATCATCCTAGTTTATTGCACTGAGATCCTCTCTACACAGTTGGAAATTTGCCTTATGCTGGTTTCACACTGCAGAATTTTCCCTGATTAGTATCCATCCAGTTTGTGTGCCAAAACCAGGAAAGGAACTTGCAGAGAAAAACTATAATTGAAAGATTGACACCTGTTCTGAGTTTTGAAGACACTCCTGGTTTTGACACATAAACTGGATGGACACTTATCAGGGAAAATTCTGCAGTGGGAAACCAGTCTTACTGAAGTTTAGTGTCCTTGTAGCCCCTCCACTATACATCTTATTAAAGGATACATGCAAACTTATTATTTTGTGATCACTATTACCCAAGTGACTCCCAACCCGTACATTTGATATGCAGTCAGGCCTGTTGGTAATATTATGTCTAGAAGTGCCCCACTTCTTGTTGGGTCCTGAACCAGTTGTGAAAGATAACGATCTCTCATAGTTGTCTAAAACCTATTACTAGAGATGAGCGATGTTCGATCAAACATGTTCGCAAATTTCAAATTCGAGTATGTTCAAGTCATTCGACGAATGTGAACAATTTGCTAAAAATTCGGTAATTCGAGTTCATGTTTGATAACAATTCGTTGACCAAAAGCGTTATTGACTTTTCACAGTAATACTTTTGTTCAACATTATTATGAGTTTAAGTGTCTAGGATGGGTGGGAGGGGGCTGGGGAGATGTCTATGGTCAAATAATGGAGACCTCCATTTTTTTTCTCTACACTTACTGTGGGTGGTCTGGTCTGTCAGCCTATCAGCATGCATAGAGCAAAGTGCACTTTTTGCACACTATGGCTTGAGTCATTGTCTGGGTGTCACATGTCATTGCTATATAAGAAATGACCATTTCCCCTCCTCGCCATTTTATCACTGTTGGAGCTCAGTGTCAGACGCTTCCGCTGCTATTGTGTGCGCTACATAGAAAGATAGATAGCGATTCAATTACAAGTTAGGCTACTTTCACGTTTTGCGCTGATCGCGGCAGTTGCGGTGAAAAAACTGCAACTGCCGCGATTACTGCATAACGGCCACAATTGCGGTTCACTTGCGGCAGGTGCGGTATCGGCACTTGCGGCAGGTGCGGCCACGAAATAACTGTAGCAAACCGCGGCATGAGCTGAGCAGAGGAGTTGGAGGAGGATGCTAGTGATGAGGTGAGGTTGCGGCTTCCTGGACAGAGACAGAGTCCTGGAAGCTCGTCAACAATTGCGTCCTTAGCCACAATTCTGACTCTGTGCAGAAGCTGTGGCGGCTAAGATGTTTATTGCTGATGATGCCATTATCAGCAAGACTATTCCGGTCATCTACATGCTGGAGCACATTTTAACTAATATTCAGAGTCAGTTGGTAGACCAAGAGGAAGGGGAGGAAGTACAGGAGGAGGCGTATGTGGAAGGGATAACAAGATCTCAAAGGTCCAGATGGTCGGCAGCACCATGGCGGCTAACATAGGAGGGTGGGGGCGAGGGAACATTCGAGGGCGCATGGTAGCAGCCAAACTGTTGATGAAGGTGCATTAGCCGAGGAAGAAATGGAGGACGAAGAGGCGATGGGCATTTGGAAGACTCAGCAGGTGAGGGAGATCTTGATCACATTTCTGTTGTGCGAGGTTGGGGGGAGAGGGCAGAGGAAGGAAGCGTGAATGTTACCTCACCGCCACCAACACAACAAGGACTGGGGCCTCCTGGATGCGCAAGACACATGAGTGCCTTATTGCTGCATTACCTGCAACATGATCCTCGGATTGTTAGAATTTTGAAGTAATGCCGACTACTGAGTTGCCACACTGTTATATCCCCGATACAAGAGTAAATTTGGCAAAATAATTTCTGCCCTGGAAAGGGACGCACGCATGCAGGAGTATCAACAGAAGCTTTTACACAATCTTAGATCTGCTTTTCCCCAAAGCACCAGTGGAGCACATAGTGAATATCGCAGTTCTAACTTTCCAACCCTGAGAATGTCGAGTCGTCATCACTCAAATGTTGACAGTAACAGTCTATCTGGTAACAGCAATTTTGTAGAATTGTTTCACCAATTTTTTAGACCATACTTTGCAACGCCAGAAGAGAGAACAAGTCTGACACATAGTGATCGCCTAGAGAGGAAGTCACAGGAGTATCTACAGCTGAATATCGATACCATGACTGGGCAACTGGACCCTTGTTCATTTTGGACTTCAAAACTGGAAAAATGACCTGAGCTCGCCACTCACGCCTTGGAGATTTTCTTGTGACCCGCAACCAGCTTTCTCTCTGAACGTGTCTTCAGCGCTGCTGGTAGTGTGCTGATGGATAAGCGCACGCGTCTGTCCAATGATAGTGTAGACAGAATCACATTTATCAAAATGAATAAGCCATGGATCTGCAAGGACTTTGCCACCCCTGTGTCAGCCTGGGGAGACTGAATGGTTGTGTACTTAACAATGTGCTACATTAAACTCTACATTTCAATATTTGAACTCTGGGGCAATTGATGCCACTTAAGTGGTGGCTGTGCCTAGTTTAAAAAAAAAAATGGAGACTGTTGTTGGGGTCTTCTTGCTGTTTGTTGCTTGACTTGAGTAGGGCCCTCTGAGCTCAATACTTATCCTTAAGGGTATGTGCACATCGGACGGGTCTGCATCTTTGCAGACCGACCGGGAACCGGTGGAGGATAGCAGAAACTGAGTTTTCTGAACTCGGCAGTGTCCCTAGTTTTGTTAGCGTTTTGCTAACGATTTGCGATCGGTTTATTAACGTTTGTACAGCGTGTTCTTGGCGATTTCCCCGGCATTTTTCTTAGCGATTCCCAGACTGGTCTTTGGTGCACTTGTTCAGCTGGAACCGCTGGAAAAACGCTGAAAAAAAGTCACTTGCTCTATCTTTGAAAACCAGTGGAAAACCGGTGAATAAACTGAAAACGACCAGAAAAAAACCGTTCTAATGTAGACAGCGTTTTCTAAACTCCTTTGACTAGCATGTTAATCCAACCGGTGGCTAGGATTAACATAAATTAACATAAAACTCAGCGGAAACCGCCGACGGAAAACGTTCCAAAACAGCCCACAAAACGACTGATGTGCACATACCCTAACACTCCTGCCTCTGTTTCTGAATATTCAACCTTTTTGTCCATCCAACCAGTGATTAACAAATCTGCTGTATTCACATCCACCATTTTTGGGTGCTTAAAAGCATTGTTTGGTCAATCCCCCCTTTACACTAGGCCTAATCAAGTCATTGACCTACCTCTCTAGTTCTTCCTGTAATACTCCACGACATGGACAGTGGTCCCACCTGTGTGGCCAGGGCATAACACTGATGGGAGCGCTTACATGAGCTTTGAGTTTATCTGGCCAACTAGGCCCAAAGAGGTCTCTGACCTACCGATCTATTATTTACTGTACTATGTTACTTCATGGCAGTTGACTAATTTTCATCCTCTCTTCTCTTCATACAGGTAATATTCCACCTCTGCTCACTGTCATCTGCATTTGCTAAACTGGACTTCCATTTTCATTGTAACACTGCATGTTAAATCTACCTCTGCTGGCTGTAATGACCACCATTGCAATATTAGCCTGACTCACATAGGCTAATTGTAATATTCCTCCTCTGCATTTATTGTAAAGTCTCCTATGTCATCTGCATGCATTATATTCTTAACTCACCAGTATATGACTATTTCCCACATTGTAAATGTTATCTTATTGGATGTGTGATAGTGTGGAGCCAGCTTTGCCTAGTGTCTGATCTGTGTCCTTTCATCATCTATGTCTTCCCTGCTGTTTTGTGTAGCTGCTAATTACCTGAAGCCATGCGACTTCCCACAATCCCCCTCACCTGATTCTGTAGTATGGCCTATAAATTTAGTGCAGTCTTAAGGGTACAGGTGTGGGGGGTCTGCACGTTAGGCATCTCATGCAAAGTGGCATTGAATGCTAAGTGGCTTGCAGTTACTTCATGGCAGTTAGTCAGGGTGAGAGTCAGGTAAGCACTCTCTTTCATTTTTTTCCTTTCTCCTTATACCATGTCCTTTACTTCAATGTCTATTGTTCTATGTGCCTTTGCCATTCACCTTTACTGCCCCATTCCCCCTCCATCACCCCTCATTCATATAAGCTCCTCTCTCCTTCCCTCTGCTTTACTGAGCTCCCATACTCTCTATAACGTACTTAACAATCTCAGACCACCATATTCCATCAGAAAAAATGTCACAATTACAACAACTATTTGCCTTTTCTCTTTTTACTGCTGCTCCTGACAGGTGATATCTCTCCAAATCCTGGTCCACCCTCCACCAACTTCAACCCCTTTGCCACCACACATAAAAACTCTACTAACCTTATTAACATTACTTGCACACTTTCATCTCCCTCTAATAATTATGCTCTCTGGAACCCACAGTCTGTAAGCAATAAGCTTCCATTCAGCCATAACTACTTTCTCACTAACTTCCTTAATCTGCTGGCCCTCACAGAAACCTGGATCGAGGACTCAGACACAGTGTCCCCTGCCGCTATTTCTTATGGCAGCTTACATTTCTCTCATTCCTCGAGACCTGGGAACAGACATGGTGGTGGAATTGGCTTACTCCTGTCTCCACAATGTACTTTCCAGGACATCCGACCAGCTCCATCACCTCATTCCCCTCTTTTGAGGTCCACACAAAAAGGCTCTTCCATCCTCTCCCTCTCAGAGTGATATACCCCCCCTAAGGTCATCCACCCAGTTCCTCGACCATTTCTCCGCGTGGCTGCAGCATTTCATGTCCTCAGAATTACCAACCCGTATTCTGGGAGACTTCAACATCCCCATAACCAGCCCCATCTGCCCATCTGCATCCCAGTTCCTATCTGTAACCACTAGAGATGAGCCACCACCCTAGTGTTCGAATTCGATTCAATTCATCGAATTGGGGGGGTGTTCATCGAATGTTCGGCGAACATTGTCGAACACCGTCGAAAACCATTGAAAACAATGGCAGGCAAACACAAACACATACAAACATATATGAAAACACTTAGAGAATAGCTTCTAAGGTGTCCAAAAGGTGACAAACTACTCAGAAGACACAACAAACTCATGGAAAAGTGACAAGTACATTTAAAAATGTGAAAAGAAAAGAGGTCGACGAGTAAAAGGAGGAGGAGACACAGATAAAGGCATGTCATGCCCTTCTAAAATCATGTAAAACACAACAAGGGGACTCAAAAAAGAGTCTCAATTTTTTCCAAAAATTTGGTCACAGACACCACTTAAGTGGCATCAATTGCCCCACAGTTGCAAGCTTAAAATTGTTGGTTACTGTCATGCAGCACATTCAAAAATCCACAAGCCTTTAGTCTCCCCAGGATGACACAGGGATAGAAAAGTCTTTGTGGATCCATGACTTGTTCATCTTGATGAACGTTAGTCTGTCCACATTCTGGCTGGACAGACGCGTGCGCTTATCTGTCAGCAAACCACCAGCAGCGCTGAGGACACATTCAGAGAGAACGCTGGCTGATGGGGCACGACAGGATCTCCAAGGCGTGAGTGGTGAGCTCAGGCCATTTTTCCAGTTTGGAAGCCCAAAATAAGCAAGGGTCCAGTTCCACAGTCATGGCATCGATGTTCCCTTGAAGATACTCCAGCACCATCTACTCTCTGTACCACTGGTGTTTTGTGGAAAAACCGATCTAAAATTGTGTAACAGGTTCTGCTAATACTGCTGCATGAGTAGTGCGTCCCTTTCCATGGCAGGAATTATTTCGCCACATTTTGTCTTGTATCGGGGATCTAAGAGTGTGGCAACCCAGTAGTCGGCATTACTTCTAATTCGGACAATCCGAGGGTCATGTTGCAGGTAGTGCAGCAAGAAGGCACTCATGTGTCTTGCGCATCCAGGAGGCCCAAGTCCTTGTTGTGTTGGTGGCGGCGAGATGAGAATCATGCTTCCTTCCTCTGCCCTCTCCCCCCAACTTCGCACAACAGAAACATCATCAAGGTCTCCCTCATCTGCTGAGTCTTCCATGCCCATCGCCAGTTCGTCTTCCCTTTCTTCCTGGGCTCCTTCACCTTAATCAACAGTTTTGCTGCTACCATACTCCCTCGTTTATCCGTTTTCCCCACCCTCCCATGCCTGCCGTCTTGGAGCTGCTGACCGTGAGGACCTTGGTGATCTTGTTATCCCTTAGCATAGGATTCCTTCTGTACTTCCTCCAACTCCTCTTGTCCCACCACCTGACTCCGAATACTGTTTAGAATGTGCTCCAGCATGTAGATGACGTAATAGTCATGCTGATAATGTGCTGTCATGCTGAAAATGTGCAGAAGGGTGCATAGGTCCTTGATCTAAGACCTCTCCAGCAGCGTGATCTGCCTCATCTCTGGATCACGTTCCCCTAGGCTATACGTCATAACATATTGCACTAGGGCTCAGCGGTGCTGCCACAGTCACTGCAATATGTGCAGAGTGGAATTCTAACATGTCGGCACATCGCATTTCAGACTGTGAACTGGCAGGCCGAAAGACTTCTGGAGTGATGCAAGTCGTTGAGCTGTGGAATGTGAACGCCGGAAGTGTAGGGGGACACCCAGAATCTCGTTAAAGATTATCTGCAACACCAGGGGAGGTCTCTGGACTCCATGGACTCCCAGAGGCCACACAATCTAATATAATCTCTGTTGCCTCTGTTTTCACCGTCATCAATAGAGTCCACCAGGCACTGTATCTGGATAGATTGTCTAACTAAAAGCTGTTGCTTGAACCTGTACGTATCTTCCAAGGCCTAAATTCTGATGGAGCGAGATTGACCCTGGAATTCAACCCTTTCCACTTCTCCTCTCAGGCTGGAGAGTTCCCTGCGGTAGGCCTGCTCTAGCCTTTGGATGTATGATTCCATGTCCTCTCTTGTGGGAATGGAGGCCATGTGGGCTCGTAGGTCTCCCAACTCTGCCAGCACTCTCTTGCTCTGGGGATAGAAACCTTGGTAATTGCATTCTACAAAAATTGGAGCAGGAAGTACAGAGCAGCCCATCTGGGATCCCATAGGAAAGCCTGCAGGTCTCCCCCTGTAAAATCTATTGATGTTTCCCCTCATGGTGTAGAAAGGGGACTCTCAGTCATCCCACTCTGGCCCTCAGTGATGTTATTTCCTGGGTCTGCTGCATGGATGACATGCATTTGTGAAATGGGTGCTTGTTCTTCCCCCTCTTTTGCAGCACAAGCCACTGATTGAAGGGGTAGGTCTGAGCAATCCCCTCCTCCATCCCGGTACCTGCTTTCCTCCTCCACCGCTGCTTCCATGCGCTGTCTATATGAGCCCCGAGTTCTGACTCCTGGGGTTTCACCTGGGGGTTCAGGGTCGGTAATCTCCTTTCTCCTGGGTGATTGCAGAGCTGATGCAATGGCTGCATGTGAAGCGGGCTCCTCCTCTCTGCAGTGCACCGTCAGCACGGACATCTTACATCCCTTGACGGTTTCAGAGGCCTCCTCCTTCTCCGGAAAAACTTTGTAATGGTTGTCCAAAGGCTGTCAGGGACTTGCTGCTGGTGTCTCGGCTGTCTCCCCAGCTTCCTCCCATTCATGTTCTGCAGGACAGTCCTCTGGTATCTCTGTGGGCTGTAAAAACGAGACCCGAGAGCGGGCGTTCAAAAGACCAGCTTCCTCACTCCTCCATAGCTAGGCCACACACCCCAGAATATACATTTTTGCATATATAATGAGATGTTTTAAAAAATTTTATTTTTTTATTCCATTTTTTTAATCATGTCCATATTATGTCCATATAAATAAGGAGAGAAGGGTATATATATAACGAAAATAAAAAAAAGACAATAACTAGGTTTCTTTCCAATGGCTGATTCGCGCCCATATTTGTTTTTCATATCCAGCAATTTAAAAAAATCAAACAGAAATCCTAGTTACGAAATGTTTTAACAAGCAAATTAGATCTTGTATGAAGTTAATAAATTTGTATCTGTATAAAAGAGGACAATGTTGATCTAGTGCTACTGTCACTCAATACAAATAAAAGGTTAACTAGGTATTCATCCTGCACATCATTTTATTTATTCCAGACGGAGAACAGTTGTTAATCAGGATAAGCTTCATGTTTGTTATACAAATGCACACTCCATTTAGATAAAATTAAAAGGCAGCTGTGCATTGTTACATAGACATCTGGAGGGAGAAACTAAGGAAAAAAAATTGATTTGGTCTCATTTACTTTGCTAACAGAAATTTATATCCGGAGCGTGTCTGTTGTTCGTAATGCATCTTGTCTATTTTTGTACACTTGACATGTCTTCTACTGTTTCATCCTCTGGCAGGCTTTGAGCAAAAACAAAATCCCTAAGTGTAATTAGCAGTTCTATAGATGATTCACCCTAATATAGGCATTTGCTTAGAGACAAATACTTGGTCTTCAATTATTTGAAGCCAAATATGTATGCAAATTAGATCAATTTTGTGAGTCGCAACTAAGAACAATGCCTCATTTTTCTGCAGTAAAAAGATGTAAAAAAAATTTTTTTTCAACTTCATTAAATTCAGTGAGTTCTAATTCTAAAGTTTTATTCATGGTTTGGGAAGTCACTTGACAATTTTAAAAACAAACACTATTTCTAAATCATTTGTGCTTCCCACTTAATGAGATTCTGTTGTTTTTCAATGATTGATTTATTTTGTAATTGCTAAGATAGTCATTTAATTCTTCAGAGTTCAATGTTGATATCTGGAAGCTTTCCACTTCACAGTGTTAGCTTTACATTAAATGGGTTGTCTGGTGTAAAACGATAATTCTGAAGTCACTCTCTGTGACTGCAGAATTATCAATCTACCAGCGCCCGCATCAGGCGCTGCGAGGATTTGCTGTTTCTGAACCTGGGAATGGACAGCAGTTCTGTGGTATGCACCCACTAGATGGTCCGGCCACTGCGGCTGGAGACCACGCCAGTGGCATACCTTACTCAGTAGAGTATAGAGCAAGGCTGCACCCACTAGATGGCCATGCCCACTAGTTAAGATACACCCATTGCATACACCTGTATTGAGTAAGGCTGCACCCACTAGATGGCCATGCCCACTAGTAAGACACGCCCATTGCATACACCTGTATTGAGTAAGGCTGCACCCACTAGATGACCATGCCCACTTTAAGATACGCCCATTGCATACACCTGTATTGAGTAAGGCTGCACCCACTAGATGGCCATGCCCACTAGTAAGATACGCCAATTGCATACACCTGTATTGAATAAGGCTGCACCCACTAGATGGCCATGCCCACTAGTAAGACACGCCTATTGCATACACCTGTATTGAGTAAGGCTGCACCCACTAGTCTTGTTTTTTTCTTGTTTTTGCTTAGTACACCAAAAAGATCTGAAGGGGTTAAGATTAACTATAGACCAAATACCATCCATAGTACAAAACCGGTACGGTATGCTAATAGAAAGAGAAAATTTTGGATATTCAAATTGGGACGTTGTACCCAGAGGGCTTGAACTTAACTATAGAAAACGTTATTAAGTAACTGTGGGCTATTGTGGCAGTTTATTGATTTTTAATATTGAATTTTAATGCTGACTACGTATTTTAACATTATGAGTATGAATTTTATGATTTTTTTAATAATCAATTGGGCATCTTGTAAGAACATAATATGTGTTTAATATGTGTTTAATATTATTTATTTTACTTTATTTTATCAGATATTAATATATTTACAAATTGGGTAAAGTAAGGGTAAGATTTTTATATTAATATAATTATGGGTATAAATATTAAATATTTTTTATTGCAGTGGAGATTAAATTTAAAATAATATGTGTGTTGTGAAAAAAAGATATTTTATGAGTAATTTTAAAATAGTTTCCGGTATTTTTAGGGATAGTAGTGTCTGTATAGGAATCTGAATCAATCCATTATGCTGAGTTGTTGTAATAAGAGTATGTAGGGGTTAAATTGACTACATATGTATGTGCTATGTAATAGGATGTTACCCCTTTAAATAGTCCATTCCTCACAATACTGTAAACCGCCACCTAAGGAAGACAGCAGGCCGCTGTTGAAATGCCTAGTGGACAATCTAGAATAAACAGGTCTACTTTAACTAATTGTATTCATTCTTCAGCATCATTTTTTTTACTCAGTGGATTCAAATTTATTCAGTAGGTCAGGTGTGCCCTGAATGTAGTTGGGTGCATCTTTTACTAGGGGTAAGAAAGCCCTCTACCAATCCAGAAACTTGTTCACTAAGGGTGCCCATGTTCCATGAACTACTCATGCATTGAAAGCAACTTTTTGGACACAAACATCAAGCTACAGAACTGTGCAATGGAGACACCCCTGCACCAGAAGCCAATTGACAATCTGGGGCAGTTTTAATCCAAAACAGATAAAAAAAACATATTGTCTAGAGTGAGGCCATCAGGAACAATCAGATTTGTTCCAACCCTACAGATAGAGAAAAACACCTTGGTGGACACAGAAAGACCCTTTTGAAGCAGGGTTGCCATTGAATAGCAATATGTATGTTTATGGAGTGTGAAAGGGAAATGGAGTATACATGGGGCAAATGATAGGGAGAACACACATACTCCTTACAGATGTTGTCCTTGGTGGGATTAGACCTCAGCAGATTGCAGTGCTAACCACTGACTCACCGCTGTCCCATCCTCAGATCCTCCGTAGAAAACAAAACAGGCGAGTGATTACACTTTTTAGAAATACTGTCTCTTTTTAATCATTACAGGAAGTTACTGATATTAATCGCTGATACCACATTCTTGTCTGTGTAATAGATGCAATCACTTACACCCTAGTAAATTTGTGTGCTCCTGATCATGGGTACACTTCTAAACAAACTAATCCAAAAAAAAAACACCATGACAAGGTGTACCCATATTGGGACATTACCTAACTACTCCCTAATATGAAAACCTTACAATGTTACTTGGGCTCTATTATTCCTTCCTTTAACAAACATCTCTGTTAATAATTATTATTCTAAATAGTTCTCCATCTCTTAACAATGCTTAGCAGGAGTAACCTTTGTTTGAATCTTTTAGGTGCAATCATTTATGGGGTATATTTGCAAATTCAAGAAAGAATAAAATAAGGCTTTCTGCTGATGATACTCTAAATAACTCTTCAGCTTCTATAAATTCTTTATGAACAGTTTCCTCAGTAACTAGGTCCATTACTTTGGTTTCTCATGATAAAAAATATCTAAGAAAATAAAAAATACTGTTTTTTATTCATAAATTCCAGCTTAACCCCTTCCCGACCCTTGGCCCACCGTTTGGGCCATGGAAACAAGTTCGTTCCCGACCCTTGGCCCAGGGGGTGGGCCATGGATTGATCGGGCTCCTGCAGGCCGAGTGAGGGTCTCACTGACCTGTCACTCGGCCTGCAGGTACATGGGTGTTGTACAACACCCCATGGGGGGTCGATTTGCCCCCACCCCCACCCCCCAGGCTACAGGCGCGGTGATTGGCGCTCAAAAGTGAAAGTGAAAATCACCGCACCTGTCATGCTTCCCTGCCTGCCCTGCTCTCCCTACCCTCCGATCTTCTCCCCTGTCATACTCTAACTGCCCCCCTGTCCCCCACCTCTCTATCCTGCCCCCTCTTCATCTTTCTTACCCCCCCCGCTTCCTGTCCCTGCGCCCGCTTCCTGTCCCTACCGCGGGCTTCCTCTTCCTGCCGCCCGCCTCCTCCTGCCTGCCCCCGCTTCCTGTGAGTGCCCCCCCATCTCCTGTCACCCCCCCTCTTCCCCCTGCCTGCCCCCCCGATCGCCGCTCCGGTGATCGTGCTCCATCCTGCTGCACGGCTGCGTCCCGCTCCTCCTCCTCTTCTCTCCGGCCGCTTCCGCATCTGACAGCTCTGTGCTGGAGCTGTCAGATGACTTCTACAGCTAGATCCTGAGGATCCAGCTGTAGGAAGTGATCTGACAGATCCAGCACAATGATCCACAGTGACCATTATGTGATCACTGTGGATCACTGTACTGGATCTGTCAGATCACTTTCTACAGCTGGATCCTCAGGATGCAGCTGTAGGAAGTGATCTGACAGATCCAGCACAGTGATCCACAGTGACCATTATGTGATCACTGTGGATCACTGTACTGGATCTGTCAGATCACTTCCTACAGCTGGATCCTCAGGATCTAGCTGTAGAAGTCATCTGACAGCTCCAGCACAGTGATCCACAGTGACCATTATGTGATCACTGTGGATCACTGTACTGGATCTGTCAGATCACTTTCTACAGCTGGATCCTGAGGATCCAGCTGTAGGAAGTGATCTGACAGATCCAGCACAGTGATCCACAGTGACCATTATGTGATCACTGTGGATCACTGTACTGGATCTGTCAGATCACTTTCTACAGCTGGATTCTGAGGATCTAGCTGCAGAAAGTGATCTGACACCCCGGGCGCAGTGACCCACTATGTGCATCACTGCGCCTGGGCTGCCAGATCGCTTTCCGCAGCTCGATCCCCATGCATGGGGATCGAGCTGCAGAAAGCTATCTAACAGCCCGGGCGCAGTGATGCACATAGTGGGTCACTGCGCCCAGGCTCTTAGATCGCTGCTCTGCAGCCCGATCTCCCTGCATGGGCATTGAGCTGCAGAAAGCAATCTGACAGCCCGGACGCAGTGATGCACATAGTGGGTCAATGCGCCTGTGCTGCCAGATCGCTTTCCGCAGCTCCATCCCCATGCATGGGGATCGAGCTGCGGAAAGCGATCTGGCAGCCCAGGCGCAGTGATGCACATAGTGGGTCACTGCGCCCAGGCTCTTAGATCGCTGCTCTGCAGCCCGATCTCCCTGCATGGGCATCGAGCTGCAGAAAGCAATCTGACAGCCCGGACGCAGTGATGCACATAGTGGGTCAATGCGCCTGTGCTGCCTGATGGCTTTCCGCAGCTCGATCCCCATGCATGGGGATCGAGCTGCGGAAAGCGATCTGGCAGCCCAGGCGCAGTGATGCACATAGTGGGTCACTGCGCCAAGGCTCTTAGATCGCTGCTCTGCAGCCCGATCTCCCTGCATGGGCATCGAGCTGCAGAAAGCAATCTGACAGCCCGGACGCAGTATTGCACATAGTGGGTCAATGCGCCTGTGCTGCCAGATCGCTTTCCGCAGCTCGATCCCCATGCATGGGGATCGAGCTGCGGAAAGTGATCTGGCAGCCCAGGCGCAGTGATGCACATAATGGGTCACTGCGCCCGGGGTGTCAGATCACTTTCTGCAGCTCGATCACCATGCTGGCGGATCGGGCTCCAGAGTAGCGATCTGAAAGCAAAGGTGATCGAGTGTCGTGGGACCTTCGTTGTGGACTACGTCGGAGACAAACGTCGTGGGACCTTCGTTATGGACTACGTCGGAGCGATCGAGCGTCGTGGGACCTTCGTTGTGGACTACGTCGGATCTTTTTATAATAAAGATGGAGTCCGAATTGTGTCTGTTTTTTTTTTCAAATAAAAAGATTTTTCTCTGTGTGTATTTATTGACTATTTACTGTACCAGAGATTCCTAATGGCGGGTCTAACATTGGCCCTATATTATGAATCTCGGGCTTAGTGCCAGCTGCCAATAAAAAGCTGGCATTAACCCCTTTATTACCCAGTTAGCCACCGGCACCAGGGCAACTGGAAGAGCGTGGGTACAGCGCCAGAAAATGGCGCTTCAATGAATGCGCCATTTTCTGGGGCGGCTGCGGGCTGCAATTCGCAGCATGGGGGGCCCAGAACACTTGGGCCTCTCTATGCTGAGGATTCCAGCCCCCAGCTGCCTAGTTGTACCTGGCTGGACCAAAAATATGGCGGAGCCCCACGTAATTTTTTTTTTCTACAATTAGTTCTAGAAATAAAAAAAAAATAGGCTTCGCTGTATTTTTGGTTCCAGCCAGGTATGACGAGGAAGCTGGGGGTGGGTGGCAGTCCGTAGCTGCCAAGTTGTACCTGGCTGGACCAAAAATATGGCGGAGCCCTATGTCATTTTTTTTCTAGAAATATTTCTAGAAATAAAAAAAAAATAGGCTTCACTGTATTTTTGGTTCCAGCCAGGTATGACGAGGCAGCTGGGGGTGGGTGGCAGTCCGTAGCTGCCAAGTTGTACCTGGCTGGACCAAAAATATGGCGGAGCCCTATGTCATTTTTTTTCTAGAAATATTTCTAGAAATAAAAAAAAAATAGGCTTCACTGTATTTTTGGTTCCAGCCAGGTATGACGAGGCAGCTGGGGGCTGGTGGCAGTCCGTAGCTGCCAAGTTGTACCTGGCTGGACCAAAAATATGGCGGAGCCCTATGTCATTTTTTTTTCTAGAAATATTTCTAGAAATAAAAAAAAAATAGGCTTCACTGTATTTTTGGTTCCAGCCAGGTATGACGAGGCAGCTGGGGGCTGGTGGCAGTCCGTAGCTGCCAAGTTGTACCTGGCTGGACCAAAAATATGACAGAGCCCCATGGGTCCCCTATGCTGCGAATTGCAACTACTAGACTAGTATGTTTTTTCACAAAAAGTTTCTTTATTCATTTATACGTCTCAATTTGTGAAGCACATGGTGGTTCAAAGTGCTCACTGTGCATCTAGATATGTTCCCTGGGGGGTCTAGTTTCCAAAATGGGGTCACTTGTGGGGGAGCTCCAATGTTTAGGCACACAGGGGCTCTCCATACGCGACCTGGTGTCCGCTAACAATTCCAATTGTTGGCAAACACCAGGTTGCGTATGGAAAGCCCCTGTGTGCCTACACATTGGAGCTCCCCCACAAGTGACCCCATTTTGGAAACTAGACCCCCCAAGGAACGTACCTAGATGCATAGTGAGCACTTTGAATCCCCAAGTGCTTCACAAATTGATCCATAAAATAAAAAAGTACTTTTTTTTCCACAAAAAAATTATTTTTTCATTTTTACAGATCAATTTGTGAAGCACCTGGAGGTTCAAAGTGCACACTATGCATCTAGATACATTCCTTGGGGGGTCTAGTTTACAAAATGGGGTCACTTGTGGGGAGCCCCAATGTTTAGGCACACAGGGGCTCACCAAACGTGACATGGTGTCCGCTAACAATTCCAATTGTTAGCGGACACCATGTCGCATATGGAGAGCCCCTGTGTGCCTAAACATTAGAGCTCCCCCACAAGTGACCCCATTTTGGAAACTAGACCCCCAGGGAACTTATCTAGATGGATAGTGAGCATATTGACCCCCCCAGGTGCTTCACAAATTAATGGAAAACATTTTTTTTTGCGGAAAACAAGTACTTTTTCATTTTTACAGATCAATTTATGAAGCACCTGGGGGTTCAAAGTGCTCACTATGCATCTAGATACGTTCCCTGGGGGTCTAGTTTCCAAAATGGGGTCACTTGTGGGGGAGCCCCAATGTTTAGGCACACAGGGGCTCACCAAACGTGACATGGTGTCCGCTAACAATTTGAGCTCATTTTGCATTCAAATTGTTAGCGGACACCATGTCGTGTTTGGAGAGCCCCTGTGCGTCTCCACATTGGAGCTCCCCCACAAGTGACCCCATTTTGGAAACTAGACCCCCCAGGGAACATATCTAGCTGCAGAGTGAGCACTTTGAACCCCCAGGTGCTTCACAAATTGGTCCGTAATAATGAAAAAATAAATTTTTGTGGAAAAAAAAGTGCTTTTTCATTTCTATGGATGAATTTGTGAAGCACCTGGGGGTTCAAAGTACTCACTATGCATCTAGATACGTTCCCTGGGGGGTCTAGTTTACAAAAATGGGGTCACTTGTTGCGGAGCCCCAATGTTTAGGCACACAGGGGCTCACCAAACGCAACATGGTGACAGCTAACAATTTGAGCTGATTTTTATTCAAATTGTTAGCGGACACCATGTCGCTTTTGGAGAGCCCCTGTGTGCCTAAACATTGGAGCTCCCCCACAAGTGACCCCATTTTGGAAACTAGACCCCCAGGGAACTTATCTAGATGGATAGTGAGCATATTGACCCCCCAGGTGCTTCACAAATTAATGGAAAAAAATTTGTTTTGCGGAAAACAAGTACTTTTTCATTTTTACAGATCAATTTGTGAAGCACCTGGGGGTTCAAAGTGCTCACTATGCATCTAGATACGTTCCCTGGGGGGTCTAGTTTCCAAAATGGGGTCACTTGTGGGGGAGCTCCAATGTTTAGGCACACAGGGGCTCACCAAACGCAACATGGTGTCCGCTAACAATTTGAGCTCATTTTGCATTCAAATTGTTAGCGGACACCATGTCGTGTTTGGAGAGCCCCTATGCGTCTCCACATTGGAGCTCCCCCACAAGTGACCCCATTTTGGAAACTAGACCCCCCAGGGAACATATCTAGCTGCATAGTGAGCACTTTGAACCCCCAGGTGCTTCACAAATTGGTCCGTAATAATGAAAAAAGAAATTTTTGTGGAAAAAAAAGTGCTTTTTCATTTTATGGATGAATTTGTGAAGCACCTGGGGGTTCAAAGTACTCACTATGCATCTAGATACGTTGCCTGGGGGGTCTAGTTTCCAAAATGGGGTCACTTGTGGGGGAGCTCCAATATTTAGGCACACAGGGGCTCACCAAACGCAACATGGTGTCCGCTAACAATTTGAGCTCATTTTGCATTCAAATTGTTAGCGGACACCATGTCGTGTTTAGAGAGCCCCTGTGCGTCTCCACATTGGAGCTCCCATACAAGTGACCCCATTTTGGAAACTAGACCCCCCAGGGAACATATCTAGCTGCATAGTGAGCACTTTGAACCCCCAGGTGCTTCACAAATTGGTCCGTAATAATGAAAAAAGAAATTTTTGTGGAAAAAAAAGTGCTTTTTTCATTTTTATGGATGAATTTGTGAAGCACCTGGGGGTTCAAAGTACTCACTATGCATCTAGATACGTTCCCTGGGGGGTCTAGTTTCCAAAATGGGGTCACTTGTTGCGGAGCCCCAATGTTTAGGCACACAGGGGCTCACCAAACGCAACATATTGACAGCTAACAATTTGAGCTGATTTTTATTCAAATTGTTAGCGGACACCATGTCGCTTTTGGAGAGCCCCTGTGTGCCTAAACATTGGAGCTCCCCCACAAGTGACCCATTTTGGAAACTAGACCCCCCAGGGAACATATCTAGATGGGTAGTGAGCATATTGAACCCCCAGGTGCTTTACAAATTGATCTGTCAAAATGAAATAGTTCTTTTTTTTTTTCACAAAAATTTTTTTTAGCCTAAATTTTTTCGTTTTCACATGGCAACAGCATAAAATTCATCTTAAAATTTGTTGGGCAATTTCTCCTGAGTATACCGATACCTCATATGTGGTCATAAACCACTGTTTGGGCACACAGCAGGGCTCAGAAGGGAAGGAGCGCCATTTCACTTTTTGGATGTAAAATTAGCTCAAAAATTCAAATTGCGCTCCTTCCCTTCTGAGCTCTGCCGTGCGCCCAAACAGTGGTTTATGACCATATATGAGGTATCGATGTACTCGGGAGAATTTGCAAAACACATTTTAAGATCCATTTTATCCCGTTGCTCATGTGAAAATGAAAGAATTGAGGCTAAAAGAACATTTTTGAGAAAAAAATTAAAATATCCATTTTTTGTTTCCACTTTGCCTTAGGTCCTGTGAAGCACCTGAAGGGTTATTCATCTTCTTGAATATAGTTTTGAGTAGCTTGAGGGGTACAGTTTTTGGAATGGTGTCACTTTTGGGTGTTTTCTGTCATGTACACCCCTCAAAAGGACTTCAAATGTGATGTGGTCACTAAAAAAAATGGTTTTGTAAATTTTGGTTGAAAAATGAAAAATGACTCATGAACTTTGAACCCTTATAACGTCCTACCAAAAAAATTTTTTTTTTCCAAAATTGTGCTGATGTGAAGTAGACATGTGGGAAATATTATTTAATAACTTTTTTCTGTCACATATCTCTCTGGTTTATCAGAAAAAAAAATAAAAAATGTGAAAATTGTGAAATTTTCAAAATTTTTGCCATATTTTTGATTTTTTCACAAATAAACACAAAAATTATCGACTTAAATTTAATACTAGCATGAAGCCCAATGTGTCACGAAAAAACAATCTCAGAATCGCTAGGATCGGTTGAAGCGTTCCAGAGATATAACCTCATAAAGGGACACTGGTCAGAATTGCAAAAAATGCCAAGGTCTTTAGGGTCAAAATAGGCTGGGTCCTGAAGGGGTTAAGAAAATCGCTGAAACAAGAAGTTCCTTAAGGTCTAATGTTGTATTCATTATTTGTTGATACAAAATGCTAATTCAACCAACAAAATTGCAGATTTTGTAATTCTTAGAAATCTATATAAGATATCCTTGTCAATATTAATAAATCTGATACACCTTGGTTAGGTAGAGTCTTTTGAACATGATGATCCTTCCTAACATCCAATGTATATTTTACTCTATCCCTAGCAAGATTCTTGACCATTGGATTAATGTCTTCATGACCATGGACATACCTCACATCTTGGGTAAGTGGTACTTACTGACCTTGAATGTATAGGTACAACTTGTTATTTTCTGGCACAGCAGGTGGGCCGACAGCAATCACAACCAGGTCTCTGGCCAATGTTACACTCACTGCGAGGAGTGGTGCCAGTAACACTCTGGGCAGTTTAACTCCCTAAATACCGTGATCAACAATAGCAGCACTCCCTCTCCCCACTGATCGGTGCCCCCGCGATGTAATTGCGAAGGCCTATTGCTCACCATGGTGACTCGACGTGACCTTGATGATTTCCTGGTCACCTGACTACGGTACGTCTCATGGATCATGCCTGCAAGATGATCTGTGAGGCTTATGAGTGCAGGTCTGACAGCTCCACTGTAATGAATGATTAAAAGGCAATGTTCCATAAAGGAACTAAGCAAAGAAGTATAAAAGTAAAAATGTAATTTAAAAAAAATAGAAAATAAAGAACAAAAAAAATATACCAATAAACAGTTATATTAATGTAAAAAATAAAAACAAATAAACTAAACATATTTGGTATTGCTGCATTTCTAACGGCTTCCTCAATAAAATTATCACACTTGGGAACCCCTTTAGTGAACATCTTAAAAAACAAATAAAAAGAACTAGCAAAATCTATGCATTTTCATCATACAGCTGACAAAAATAGTGCATTAAAACGTCATCAAAAGTCATATATGAATAAAAAAAGGTACCACTGAATGTAATGTGGTCGATAAAAAAATGTTTGATTAAATTTTGCTATCCGAATTGGAAATTGCTGATAAACGGAACAATTCTACCTATCTAACATTAAAAAATAGTTTTGATAAGTGTGTTGATTAGTGATGGGCGAATCCTAAATTACTCGGAATCGCTTGACTCTAGCGAGTCCGAGCACAGGACTCGCTACTCGTTGCGAGTCTAGCGAGTCCAATGTTAATGAATGGGGAAGCGAGTAATAGCGAGTAGTGTGAGATTTACAAATCGCAGATGTGTCTCGTAAGCTTCAGCCTGAAGCAATCCTAGTTTTGTCATTTATTTGCATTGGACTCGTTTACTTTGTAAGTAATCACTGGGAAACTCGCACAGATAAGAGTCCTGTCTGCTCTGTGTGCTGGCTGCCAGCTCCAGGGTCCTAGAGCCCGCCTGCTGCCTGATGGAGCAGAGCTGAGATTGTTCTCAGTCTGCTCATTCCCTGTGTACAGACATGAATGTCTGTGCACAGAGATGATGTACCAGAGCTGAGATTGTTCTCAGTCTGCTCATTCCCTGTGCATAGACATCTATATCTATGCACAGGGGATGTAGCAGAGAGGACATCGCGTTTTGGACTGCGTCGGACGGAAGAGGATTTTTTTTAATTAAAGATGGAGTCCCTAATGGCTTTTTTTTTATTTCTAATAAAAAATTTTCTTTGTGTTGTGTTTTTTTTAAAACAATTTAATAGAAATTCATGGCGGTCATGTCTAATATTGGCGTGACCGCCATAAATTTCGGGCTTAGGGCCAGCTGATAATACAAAGCTGGCCCTAACCTCTTTATTACCCAGCGTGCCACCGCTACCAGGGCCGCTGGAAGAGCGGGGTTCAGCGCCAGAGGATGGCGCTTCTATGAACGCGCCATCTTCTGGGGCGGCTGCAGGCTGCAATTTGCAGCGGGGGTGCCCAGAAAGCTTGGGCATCCCTGCGCTGCGGATTCCAGCCCCCAGCTGCTTAGCTGTACCTGGCTAGACATAGAAATTGCGCGGAGCCCCACGCATTTTTTTTTAATTATTTCATGAAATTCTGAGATTCTGACTCTGACTCTGAGACTCTGACTCTGAGACTCTGACTCTGAAATTCATGAAATAATAAAAAAAAATGCGTGGGGCTCCGCGCAATTTCTATGTCTAGCCAGGTACAGCTAAGCAGCTGGGGGCTGGAATCCGCAGCGCAGGATGCCCAAGCTTTCTGGGCACCCCCCGCTGCAAATTGCAGCCTGCAGCCGCCCCAGAAGATGGCGCGTTCATTGAAGCGCCATCCTCTGGCGCTGAACCCCGCTCTTCCAGCGGCCCTGGTGGCGGCAGCACGCTGGGTAATAAAGGGGTTAATACCAGCTTTGTTATACAAGCTGGTATTAAGCCCGAGATTCTTAATGTCAGGCCACGTTTGACCCAGCCACTAAGAATCTCCAATAAAGGGTTAAAAAAACACAGAGAAAAATTTTTATTTGAAATTAAAAAAAAAGCCATTAGGGACTCCATCTTTAATTAAAAAAATCCTCTTCCGTCCGACGTAGTCCAAAACGCGATGTCCTCTCTGCTACATCCCCTGTGCATAGATATAGATGTCTATGCACAGGGAATGAGCAGACTGAGAACAATCTCAGCACTGCTACATCATGTCTGTGAGCAGGCGGGCTCTAGGACCCTGGAGCTGCACAGAGAAGACAGCTGGACTCGGCTCGCAATGTAACAGCAGTTACTTTGCGAGTTTCCCTGCTATCACTGGCACAGTAGCCGAGTCTAATGCAAACAATGGCAATCCTGGTTTTGTCAGCGTTTGTGACAAAACTAGGATTGATATTGATTTGCATTGGACTCGTGCGAGTAATCACTGGGAAACTCGCAGAGTACCGAGTCCTGCGAGTCCCTTACTACTCGCCGAGTAACGAGTCTAGCGAGTAGATTCGCCCATACCCTAGTGTTGATGTAAAGTAGACATGTGGGAAATGTTATTTATTAACTATTTTGAGTGATATAACTCTGGTTTAGAGTGCTTTCACACTGGCGGTTTTGCCTGGATTTGCTGACCGCTTTTTTTTTTCGCGGCCGCATCTGCCGCCACTGCCGAAGCACACTTGCCGCATCTGCCGCACACTTACCGCAAGCCCCATAGACAATGCATGGGGCTTGCTGCAAGTGCACTGCAAGTGCAGCCGTTAGGTGGAAAATGCGGCAGATGCATTTTTTTGACCGGATCTGCTGCATTTTTTCAAAACCGCCAGTGTGTAAGCACCCTAAAGAGTACAAAAATAAAAATTTGAAAATTGCTAAATTTTGTAAATTCTCACAAAAAAATGCAAGAATTATTGTCTGAGTTTATCACTAACATGAAGTCTAATACGTCACTAAAAAACAGTTACGGAATTAATAGGATCTGTTGAGATGTTCCAGAGTTATAGCCTCATAAAGTGATACTGGTCAGAATTGCAAAAAATGGCCTGGTCATTAGGGTCAAAACAGGCGTGGGGTTGAAGAGTTTAATAATCCTATACCGTCTTCCTGGGGAAGAATTCTATAATTTTCTATAGATAAGAAAGTTATGAGAAATAAATTCACTTTACTTTTATTCTTTCAAGAAAACGAGTTACATTGTTATAGAATCCCATGAATAACTCAATTTTGAGTATGAAGAATATCTACTTAATTTTTAATTTTGATGTCTCGTTGAAAAACTGAATTATATCTGGAGATCAAAATATATATGAGGAGAAAAAGATTCTAAAAAATAATTTCCTCTAGTTATATGGAAAAAAGCAGGGGAAGTAGAGTACAAATCAAGTACAAACCTACGTGAAAATTGTTTTAAATTATTATCTAGATGGTTCTACACTTCTACTAGACTTAAAAATGCCTTTCCTGATCAGTTCAAATAATGCTGGAGGAATTGTGGTCAAAGAGGCAATCTTCTTTTCTAAGACTGTTGAATCAAATCAATGAGTCTCCCCAATTGGTTCTTCTTTTCCTTGAATACGATGATCTCCCTCCAGAAAGTTTCTCTACATATTTTTATTCTGATATAAAAACTTGTATTGCATCTAAGTGGAAATCGATTGATCTTCCCTCTATTTCCAACATAATTGATATGTTCTCCCATAACTCCTTTGAAATCTCCTTAGCTTTTAGCTTTATCAATCTCTATGTAACTATAATTCCTCATGGTTTTCATGGAATGCAATTTTTCCTTCAAGCAAGAGAAGTCTTTTTATATGATATTTTATTACTTTATCAGAATTGTTTTAATCAGTACTTTATTTTATGTTGTTTTTTGAGCTTGGTATGTTAACAGTTGTGGTGCAACTAGGCTAAGGGTGGCCGTGGACTTGCAGCTGCAGCCGCTGACAGGTCAGGACCGTGGCGCCGCAGTCCTGACTTATCAGCAGCGGGAACTGCGTGTGGCTGCACACCGGACCGGAGGGCATATTAGCCCTCCAGTCCTGTGTGCTGATCCAGGCTGCGGCTGTCAGGGTCATCCCGGACAGCCCCAGACCGGATCACGCCGCAGTGTGAAGGCACCCTAAGATGATCTTTCTTTCCTTTTCCTTCCCCTTGTTTTTCTCTCTTGTTTCTTCTCTGATTCCTTTGGTTGCCTTTCCTTTCATTCCTTTTCTGACCCCATATTGCCTCACTTTCTTTGTTAAATATTTTGGTCATGATTTTTTCCTCTTATCCCCTTTATATTGTAAATATATCATAATAAATATAATTCATATGATAAAACATGCTAAAAGAGATTTCCAAATCATTGCCTCTAAATATTTTGCACATCATTTAAACTTTTTAGGTATTTGGCTGTACTTCAGTACCTGACTACTGCAGAATATATTTATTAACAATGTTGTATATTAATGATTCCCTGATGAAGTGACCCAGGTAGACACAGGGTCACGAAACGTGTTGGGGTCCTGCGGTCCTACGTCACCCCCCCTCAGTGTGCTCCTGGACAGATGGCCACCGATGGACTGGGTAATTGACATTGTAATTTTTGATCCTGCTCAGTTACTACAAACAAGCTACTGTGTTAATGTATCACCTGTAATATCTAAACCTATTAAAAAGGGTTTTTCTATGGGTAAGAAGCAATATGGGCATGATAGCAAAAGCATTAGGCACTTTATATTGAGGCACTTTAACCCCACATGTATACTGTGTACACTGTAATCATCCATGCTATGGAGATAATATGCGATATGTGAAGGTTGGAATGTACTCTGTTTGTACTGCCTAGTCTTTATATGCTCCTGATCTGCTGCTAGACTAAGGGCCCTTTCACATCAGCGTTTTTTGAAATTCACGGCAGATGCGGTGAAAAAAACGCATCTGCCGCGATTACCGCATACCGGCTGCACTTGCGGCGCGGTTGCGGTAAACGCCATGCAAAGTATAGGCGTACTTGCGGCAGGTGCGGCAATTGCGGTTTTGCACTTGTGGCAGGTGCGGCCGCGAAAAAAACCGCGGCTGACCTAACTCTAAGTTCTTAACCCTATGTGGGAAGGTATATACAGTTTTATGGATACAGTTCATGTTTTGTGATATTGTTACTGGGCAACTGTCATTAGGTTCTATGTAATCAGACCCCATTGTTGGTATCTGTCTTTGAGCACTTTACACCACTTCCTTGTCTTTGTTGTGACTAATAAATGAACTTTCTGATTATGCAAACTGGAGCATTTACTCAATTTTCATGTTTAACCTTGGTCCTCAGTTGCTCCTGTGGAGTAGGACACAATCTACAGTGGTGTCCTACCTTCCATTGGATGGAATTGTATTAAATGTTGCATAGTAGCTAAAAAACAAAATAATTTCCTTAAAAGGCAAATACCTCTTAGTTAATGTGGAGCATTTTACTCCAAAGAACTGTCATTAGGACTATTAACCTCTTCACCACTCGGCGATTTTTCGTTTTTCACTTTTGTTTTTGCTCCCCTGCTTCCAAGAGCCATAACTTTTTTATTTTTCCGTCAATATAGACAAATAACAGCTTGTTTTTTGCAGGATAAGTTGTACTTTCAGATGTAATCATTAGTTTTACCATACAGTGTATAGAGAAATGGGAAAAAAATTCCAAGTGCAGTGAAATTGCAAAAAAAAGTGCAATTACACGTTTGTTTTTTGGGTTTGTTAGTCACCATGTTCACACCATGGTAAAACTGACATAAAGCTGTTATGCCTCGGGTTTGTATGAGTTCGCAGATACCAAACATGTATACTTTTACTGGTATCTAAGTGGTGAAAAAAAAATTCAGAATTTTTTTTTTTTTAAATAGAATCACACTTTTTGCGCCATATTTTGCAACACATAGCGTTCTCATTTTTTGGGATCTGGGGTTGTGTGACAGCTTATGTTTTGCAGCTTGAGCTGATGTTTCTAATGATATCAATGTTGGGTGGATGTACTGTTTTGATCGCCCGTTATTGCATTTTATAGCAATGTTGCAGTGACCAAAAAACGTAATTTTCGCGTTTGAACATTTTTTCCGTTACACAGTTTACGGCTCTCATTAATTGGTTTTATATCTTGATAGATCGGACGTTTCTGAATGCTGCGAAACAAAATATGTGTATATTTTTTATTTTTTTGTTACATTTATTTTGAATGGGGGAAAAGGGGGGTAATTTAAACTTTTATGGGTTTTTTTCATGTTTGTATAAACTTTATTTATTAATTAATTCATTATTTTACACTCCCCCATAGGGAGGTATGCTGCTGCAGCATCCGATCGCTTGTGACATGTCCCGATGAGCTGCAGCACATCAGGACCTGTCACAAATGTGCACTATGAGTGGTTGGCAGCACTTGCAAACCAATGAGAGGAAGTGATCAGTGATAGCTATCACGTGAGCACTGAAGATCTCACGATATTATCGCAATATCTCTAGTGCAGACGGGGAACATCTCTGCTGTCGCACCTTTGGATCCCACTGTCACTGAATGACAGCGGGATCCAAGGGGTTCATAGCGCCAATCGGATCCCGGATCTGATCAGTGCTGGAAGCCCATCATCTCAGCTGATGAGACCAGCTGAGATGTTGGATGTTTGATGTGAGTGCTGCAGTGGAACTCACATCAAACACTGGGACCCGACCCATGACGTTGTACAATGTCATGGGTGGGGAAGGGAATAAGTAATAAGTGTCAATACAAGTAAAGGGTCCCATATCAATATATATAGAACCAATCAAGAGTAAACTTAGTTTCTAATAAATGCATAACACTATAAACTACACAACTGCAAAAATATAAAATAAATAATTTTATTTTTTTCAGAACAGCACATATAGGACTGCACAATAAAAACAATTAAAAAGAATGAATAGCTCCAATGATATTCATGAGACGCTACCCTAATCAGTGAACTGCCCCAAACACATTTGCCCTGACACACATATAATGCATAGAATCTTTGAACTCCCTCAAAGTTTGTACCTAATAAGATAGCAAAATAGAACAATTACCTATACAGTCATATGAAAACGTTTGGGCACCCCTCTTAATCTTACTCATTTTTTTTGGTTTAAAATTAGGTTTTTGCAACAGCTATTTCAGTGTGATATATGTAATAACTGGTGGACACAGTAATATTTCAGGATTGAAATGAGGTTTATTGCACTAACCAAAAATGTGAAATATGCATTATTTCAAAATTTGACAGGTGCAAAAGTATGGGCACCTCAACAGAAAAGTGACATTAATATTTAGTAGAGCCACCTTTTGCAAAAATACCAGCCTCTAGTCGCTTCCTGTAGTTGTTAATGAGTTCCTGGATCCTAGATGAAGGTATTTTTGACCATTCCTCTTTACAAAACAATTCCAGTTCAGTTAAGTTTGATGGTCACCGAGCATGGACAGCCCGCTTCAAAACATCCCACAGATGTTCAATGATATTCAGGTCTGGGGACTGGGATGGTCATTCCAGAACATTGTAATTGTTCCTCTGCATGAATGCTTTACTAGATTTGGAGCAATGTTTTGGATCATGGTCTTGCTGAAAGATCCATCCCCGGCGTAACTTCAACTTTGACACGGATTCTTGAACATTATTCTCAAGAATCTGCTGATACTGAGTGGAATCCATGCGACCCTCAACTTTAACAAGATTCCCGATGCCGTCATTGGCCACAAAGCCCCAAAGCATGATGGACCCTCCCCCAAATTTGACAGTGGGTAGCAAGTGTTTTTCTTGGAATGCTGTGTTTTTTTGTGGCGCCATGCATAACACCTTGTTGTATGACCAAACAACTCAATCTTTGTTTCATCAGTCCACAGGACCTTCTTCCAAAATGAAACTGGCTTGTCCAAATGTGCTTTTGCATAACTCAGGCGACTCTGTTTGTGGCGTGCATGCAGAAACGGCTTCTTTCGCATCACTACCCCATACAGCTCCTCCTTGTGCAGTGTGCGCTGTATTGTTGACCGATGTACAGTGACACCATCTGCAGCAAGATGATGCTGCAGGTCTTTGGAGGTGGTCTGTGGATTGTTCTTGACTGTTCTCACCATTCTTCTCTGCCTTTCTGATATTTTTGTTGGCCTGCCACTTCTGGCCTTTACAAGAACTGTCCCTGTGGTCTTCCATTTCCTTACTATTTTCCTCCCAGTGGAAACTGACAGGTTAAATCTCTGAGCCTTAGCCTCAGCCTACACTGCCCCTGCTTAGCCTTCACAGCCCTTGCTGTTCCTGCACAGTCCTCGATCTGCCAGCACAGCCCACTCACCACTGAAGTCAACTCACACTCCCCGCTCTGCCCACACAGCCCATTCACTCCTGCAGCCTGCTCCACGCTCCCTACTCACCTCTGCACAGCCAACTCATCCCTACAGCACATTTCTTACTGACCCCCCGCACAGAACATTCACCCCTAGAGAGCAAATGTGCACTTATTTACTCACCTCCTCCTTTGGACACTTGGGTATACAAAGATGGCTGCCGCATGAGGCATCACACCACCCCACCACTTCCACCGCAAGATTACAGAGATTACATTGGAGGGAAACTTGGTGGGAGCTAATAAATTGGATAACGAGGAGTCGCTCTATTTTGTATACAATAAAGGATTTATCTTGGGGTTGTGTTTTTTTCTGTTTACTGAAAATATTGCTAATGTCTGGCTGTCATACTGATGGCTGACATTAGTAATAGGGCTTGATGTCAGCTGTCAAAAAAGCTGACATCAACCCCTTTATTACTCAGTCTGCCATCCCGACAAAGCAGTTGGAAGAGTGGGGTAACCACCAGTTTGTTGTCTCCCATGTAGGCTCCTATTCTGGCTTGGTTGCTGGCTGCAGTTTTCAGAGTGCGGGTCCAAAACACTTGGGCCTCACCACACTGAGAATTCCAGCCCCCAGCTGCATGGGTTACCTTGACTGTCAAACAAAACTACAGTGAAGCCCACACCAATTTATTTTTTTAATTATTTATTTAAATAATAAAAAAAAAAAGAGGGTTCCCCTGGATCTTTCATTGCCAGCGAAAGTAACACCAGGCTTTTAAGTAAAAACATTTATTTACATACATTTAGAGACAGCACGGGGGGAGAGACGTTCGCCATCCTCAGCACCACAGAGCCCACCCCACCTTCATGTGACCACCCTCCCGATGTGATAGCATCGGGTCCACATCTAGTAAGGAAATAAAGTCCAAAACCTCTCCTATCCATTGCAATGCTAAATTTGTGTTTTTTATGGGGCCATAGACTTGTGTTGGACCTTTTCATTTGGAGTACCAGAAAAAAAGAGGACATTTTTCCATGAGTTTTGCATGGACACACATATGAATAGCTCCCCATAGAGTAGAGATGTATTTTATCCTTGAAGAAATAGATACAACACATCCATGTAAGGCGGCCGTCACACGCTTCAATATCGAGAGCGATATTGTTAGCGATCACGTGCACGCGCGATCGCTAACAATATCGTTCACATCGCTGGTGAGCTGTCACACAGACAGACTCACCAGCGATGTGGAGCAGCGAGATCGCTGGTAACTATGGTACACATCGGGTTACTAGGCGCCGCGCGAAGCTTAGTAACCCGACGTTTACCATAGATACCATCTCCCAGCATAGGCTCTGCCGCTGGGAGATCGTTCATCGTGGTGTCAGACACCACGATGAGGCAGATTGATCAAGCGTTTATCGCTTGATATGAGCTCCGGCTCTCAAATCTGCGATCTAACGATCAAGCGATTTTACATTGTAAAATTGCTTGATTACACGCAGCGACGCACAGACGATATCGCTTAAGCCTGTGTTTCCCAACTCCAGTCCTCAAGGCACACCAACAGGTCATGTTTTCAGGATTTCCTTAGGATTGCATAGGTGATAATTTAATCACTTGAACAGGGGATAATTCCATCATCTGTCTAATGATAAGGAAATCCTGAAAACATGACCTGTTGGTGTGCCTTGAGGACTAGAGTTGGGAAACACTGGCTTAAGCGATCAAAAAGCAGATCGCTTAAGCGATATCGCTCAAAACATTGAAGCGTGTGACGGCCGCCTAATATGGATATAAGATCATTTTAGTCTCAGATCATTTTTGTAAAAGATATTAGGCAGTTTGACTGTTTCACCTTGGCTCATTATGGTAAAATATTACTTTTAATCAGTTTTTAACAGGTATCAAACCTTTTCCTCTTGTACAATATTACCAGAGTCTAAGAGTTTGAATTAAATAAGTTAAGAAGCAGCATAAAGAATTAATCTGGCAGAATTAAATGCTTGGTTTTTAAATTAATTTTGAAATTATCTTTATAAAGTCTAAGCTTTGTACATACAATAATTAAAACCTCCAGATAAATCAAATATACAAATTGTCTGGTTTATTTACAATCTTCTTCTCATTATTGAAGCTTGATCGCTTTGTCATATCCTCTAAAATGTCACGAGCTTTAGAGTTTACAAACTTCTCCATTGTTGAAAAGGTCAAGCAGTTCTCGGAAATCATTTCATTTCCATGACATGCATCAGCAAATTTGGCAGTGACTCCTCTATCCATAAGTAAGGGTGGTTTTGGCTGCTTCAGGCGAAAGACCTCATGTCTGTCAGTGATAGGATTTTTGCCTGCAGCCACTGTGTTCAGCTGCTCTATTGCATATAAAATACATTTAGGTTTAGGACATTAAACTCAGTAGTTTGATACCATGTTCTTTAAACAACATCCAAATACAATTTAAAAGATGAATTTTTATGGAACTGATTTTGTCAAATGATTGCCAGACGTTCTAGCCATTTTAGAATATATTAACTAAGTCATGTTTTTCTTTTCAGGTCGGCTACAATGATTCCTAGAGTTTTCCCTAAGAACTGGGGTCATTAAAAAGGACATTGCTATAGGGATTGCAAAGGTAGCAGTCGCATCTCAGCTGTGAAGCCTGAAGGAACCCAAAGGCCCTTCTGCCACATAAGAAAACATCAGTATTATAACTGGCACATGGTAGGAAGGATGCTCATTATAACCTTTGCACTGGGGCCCCTTGGCCAAAATGAAAACTTGATGGTGCTCTAGAGTCTAAGTGCTGGTGGGTAAATTAGCTTCCAGCTATATCTACAAGCTGGATTCAAAGAATAAAACCTTGTTTTATTCTTTGTCTGCTCTCTCCATATTAATATTCCTCCAATATAACACATTCACAAGTTCTCATCAGAGCCTTCTCTACAAAGTTTACTCATAGACCTCACTAACCATTTTACAGCTAAGATTATACATATTCTTATTATTGCATACTCTTGGTTTTTTAGAGCTCAAACCGAAAGTGGGTGCCAAGGGAAAACATAAAAATGCATATTAAATTAGCAATCTGTGGATGAAAAAAATTGTAAAAATGTCCCTTTAATCGCCTCCTTTTTTATTCAATTTAATCTCCGATTACAATCCATACTAAGAAATATGTAAAAATAAAATCTCTGTGTGTCTCAGGATCTCATCAGGATCTTCATCTTTACTGTTTTAAGTCTGGCTGTAACACAACTGGCTGCAGCAGAAACATTTCCCACTTTGAGGAAGAGGAAAATGGCAACTAATTGGGTGGCACCCCTGCAGGGGATTGCCACAGGATCCACACTTTGGTACACACAGCACACAACACCTTCCACCCCAGACCTTAAGTTGGAGCTCTACTGGCTGCCTTAAGCCAGATCCCCTATATAAGATCCAGGCATGAGGGGAGGAGTCAGCTAGTTAGTTCCAGTCAAAAGAGAGAGCAGGAGTGAAGGAACTGGGATAAAACGAGGCCCAGGACCAGGGAACACTGACCCAGCTGTGTTGCACCCTAGGGAAAGGGTCGGAGGCCAGTGGAGGAAACAGGGAATTAAAGAAGGGAACCAATCAAGCTTCCCTTTAGCTCACCCGGACACTGGAGTCTGACACTGCTACGCATTCACTGCAGCAGGAAAAGTCCGGAAGGACCAGGAGGAATTACCCCCTGAGGAAAGCAAAGTAAGAGACACTTTCGACACTGACCAAGCACAGGACCAGGGGCCAAGGGAAGAATAGGGACCCCGCAGAAGGCCCTCATTGTCAGTTATAGAGTCAAGCCCTGAGAGGGCCTCACAACTCTCCAAGGTGAAAGTCCCAAATTGCACCGGGGACCTGGTTACTTCTCTGGACTGTACCTGTTACCCGTCATCAGTAAAAGGTACCGAAACAAAGACTACCGTGTGTGTGTGCATGCCTGCTTACCCGCCGCTACCCACAGCTTTGACCGCAGAGACGCTACTATGACTCCCCTCATCTATCCCTGCTGCCCTGAGGTAAAGCTCCACCTGTGGGGAGTTGAACTACACTAAGCTGCACCTCCATCACCTCAGCAGCCGGCCGAAGCACTGGTATACACATTACCAGGTACCACAGGTGGCATCACGTAACCTATCCCCTTTACCACCATCCCCGCCATTGAAGGTCCAGGGCGGGCATGGAACTAGGGATCGACCAGCCGTGATTCCCCAGCCAAGTCGTCATCAGCCCCGAAATCCGAAAACCCCTACCCTGTCGACCGCCTCAACCGCACTGCAAGTCTGGAATAAAAAAATGGAAAAAGCTTTAATGGATCATGTTAAAAGGATTAAAACCATGCTGAACAGAAAGCTGACACATTTCTGGTGCCAGGTACAACACCCTTAGTCAAAGGGATCCAATAAATCATTTCTAATCCGCAGTGCAATAAGATGTTTCTTTCCTCTTCTTCGTGTTTTTCGGATTGTCCTCGAAGTGGAAATTGCACTTGCCCGGTTAATCCTGGCATATGGAATTATCTTCAATTTAGTGGTGAGTCTCTAATATTCTTGTTTTCATTTCCCATATTATGTGAGACAAAATGTCGCTAAATCCAGCCCATTATGATAAGAAGACTTCAACTGGCCGCTACCTGGAAATTAAACTAATGAGCAGGAGTATAAACCCTTGTCCTCTACAGGATTCTGCAGACTGTTTCTGAATCAAGGAGAAAATGCCAAAAGCGTCTGCATATACTCATACAATAAATGTCAATCAATCTGAAAAATGTGCAGCAGTTTTGAACCGGCTCATATGTATTCAGTCTATAATTTTTTATTATATTATTATTATTTATTTATATAACACCAGCATAAACTCAATGGTGCTGTACATGAGAAGGAGTTTCATACAAAATACAGATATAGATTACAGTGAACAAATTAACTATGGCGAGGGTCACATTTCTGTTTTGACCCTAGCCTGCCGGATTCCGGTTTTAACTTAGAACTTTTTCCAGCACCGCATAGCGTTACTGCTATGCGGTGCTGGAAAACGCTGCCCTTAGTTACCCTATGTTTACCTTCACTACCTGTCACACAGGCAGCGGCTCGGAGTGCGCTTTACAGCGCCGCCCAGGAAACGCTGTCTGCAAAACGTTCTAAGTTAAAACCGGAATCCGGCAGGCTAGGGTCAAAACGGAGATGTGACCCTGGCCTATGTCAGACTGGTAAAGAGGGGTAGGACCCTGACCTCATGGGCTTACATTCTAAAGGATGATGGCGAGGAGACAGCAGGTCGGGGTGCAGCAGCTAAGCTTCTGGTGAGGTGCTCGCTCTGGCATGGTGAGATAGTAGCTACGGTGGTGATGAGGGGGCCACTCTGGTGGTGGTGAGGTGGCAGCTCCAACAGTGGCGGTGACATGGCTGCTCTGGTGGTAGTGAGGTGCAACTGGTATTTGCAGGTTGTAAGCTTTCTTAAAAAGATGAGGTTTCAAGTTCTGCCTGAAGGATCCGAGGGTGGTGGATAATCGGGGAGCAGAATTACAGAGGGACGCAGCATTACAGAGGATGTGGGATATTCGGAGAGAAGTCTTGTTAGCGATTGGGTGAGGAACAATAAGTGTGGAGGAAAGGAAGAGGTCTTGGAGGTTTGCAGATTACGAGAGGGAAGATATTGTGGGACAGGTTATGGACGGCTTTGTAGGTCAGTGTTAGTTTGAACTGGATACATTGGGGAATTGTGTGCCAATGGAGGGATTTGCAAAGGGGAGAAGCAGGGGTGTAGTGAGAAAAAAGATGGATTAGTTGAGCAGCAGAGTTGAGGACAGACTGGAGAGTGGGAGAGTGTTAGCAAGGAGGCCACGTTGCAGTAGTCTATGACAACAAATAAGATGTAAAGTTAAAAAATATTAGAAAAGAATATTATGCCTACCACTGTATGATGTTGGTTCAAGAATCTTCACACAAAAAATCTTGATTCCAAATTTAAAAGACAATATTAGGTAGAAAATTCAAGATAAATTATACAATAAACGTTTCAAGGATGAACAAACATGACCTTGAAAAGCTCTTTACCAGATGTATAGTTTTACCTCAATGTCATATGCTTTTAGTTCCTACTGTCCTATCACAGACTGGTAATCTTCCCATTAAATCTCAGGCATTGCCAAATAAAAATGTCAATATTGGCTTATCCAGTATCTGTTTTGACATATTACCTGCTTGAAGACTAAAGCCTGCAATTATTGGAATTAGATCAAACTTCTCTGCTGCTGAGACATTTATCTATGTGGCGGCAGCAGCAGCTGCAGTTACTTTATTATCCTGCTTACTTTCTCAGATAAGGTTTTTTTTTAACCTAGACGATAATTTTATTGTGAATGATTAAATAATGATTACTATTTTCTTAAGATTCCAGGCTTCTGAGAAACAAGAGCTTTCAAAGTCATGCCCTTTCTTCAAACTTTGTGATATAAATGGTATTCTAGATTCTAGAAAAGGAAAATTATTAAGCAATTTTGTGGCAGCTTTCATCATGATTATACATAATGTATGCCTAAACACAGATCAGAAAGAAATCCATTATTATACTATTGTAACTATGGCGACCCAGAATATGAAAGTGTATGAATTGCATATGCCGCCATTGTAGGATTTAATTCACATGAATAAGAAGTTGCAGTATCAAGATAATGCACACTGTGATGTCACATTTCAAGGTAGGAGAGGTCTCATACTAGTGGATTTTTTTGCATCCAACATCAATCTGGCAAAAAGCGCATCCAACTGCATTTGACCGAATATGTATTAAATTGTTAAACTGATAAAGCTGGAGATGATCGTATCAGTGTTATAACTGATTCATCAGCCAGATCTGGAATAATACCATATTTGGCTGCATCAGGTATTTTTCATTTTTATGACGGATGTCAAACATTTGTAAATGCCCCCTACTGGGCGTGCTATATGAAAACTGTATATGTAGACTGTTGTACTTTAATCCCCAGACCCCCTTTTCTTCAAATCAAGATGGAAATGGCTCTCTCAATGGAGAATTTCTGTTGCATGTTGATGTTGAAGGAATGGAGAAGATTGGAAGAGAGACGGTGGTGGACCACAAGTCTAAGGGGATGACATCTTCCCACCCTATACCAGCTGATTATCTTTATGCTTTGAAGCACAGCCTCGGTCCCCACTCAATATCATATATATAATATATATATATATATATATATATATATATATATATATGCCCCTATCACTGACATCTGTGTTGATGATCTGGCTTCTTTCTTTACTAAAAAAATAGAAAACATCTATCAGGAAATCAACTCCCAACCTCAAATCGCTGTTAGCCCTTCCTCTCCCCACAATTCCTTTGGCTCACTCTCCACATTCGACCCAGTCACAGAAGAAAAAGTCTCCAGGCTCCTCTCTTCCTCTCGTCCCACCACATGCACCGCTGACCCCATCCTCTTACCCCTACTCCAGTCTCTCTCTCTCCGGTGGTCACCACTCACCTAGCCAAGATCTTCAATCTCTTCATCTCTTCGGGCTTTTTCCCCCCCTCCTTCAAACACTCGATCATTACTCCATTATTAAAGAAATCCTCTCTTGAACCATCCTGCACAAACAACTACAGGCCAGTCTCCAATCTCCCCTTCATCTCTAAACTCCTGGAGCGCCTGGTCCACTCTCGCCGCACCCATTTTCTCTCCACTCCCTCTCTTCTAGACCCATTACAGTCTGGTTTCCGCCCCATCCATTCTACAGAAACTGCCCTCACCGAAGTCACCAATGACCTTCTGACAGCAAAATGTAATGGTGACCAATCTCTGCTTTTCGTCTTAATCTATCTGCAGCCTTTGACACTGTTGACCACCATCTCCTACTCTCCATGCTGCACTCCATTAGATTCAAGGACACCGCTCTCTCCTGGATCTCTTCCTATCTTTCTGACTGCTCTTTCAGTGTATCATTTACTGGCTCAACTTCCTCTCCTCCTCCTCTCACTATTGGGTTCCCTCAGGGTTCAGTCCTTGGACCTCTTCTCTCTCTCTACACAGTAGCGATTGGACAGACCATCAGCAGATTTGTCTTTCAGTACCATCTTTACGCTGATGACACACAACTATACACTTCTTCCCCTGCCCTTAGTCCTGCTCTAATAAAGAACATCAATGACTGTCTAACCGCAGTTTCCAATATCATGTCCGCTCTCTATCTGAAACTTAACCTTTCCAAAACTGAACTTCCTCTTCTCCCACCCTCCACTAACATCCCTAAATCTGACATCTCTCTCTGTGTGTGGCACCATGATAACACCTAGGCAGCAGGCTCGCTGTCTGGGTGTTATGTCTGACTCTGATCTTTCCTTCACCCCATATATACAATTTCTCAATCGCTCTTGGTGCTTGCACCTGAAGAACATCTCTAGAATCCGCCCCTTTCTCACCTTGGAAACCACAAAAACCCTCACTGTGGCCCTGATTTACTCCAGCCTTGACTATTTTAACTCTCTTTTAATTGGCCTCCCCCACACTAGACTCTCCCCTCTCCAGTCCATCCTTAGTGTAGCAGCCAGGATCACCTATCTAGCAAACCATCACTTAGACGCTTCTGCTCTATGCTAGTCATTGCACTAGCTGCCTATACACTATAGGGTCCAATTCAAACTGCTTGTTCTAACCCACAAAGTTCTTCACAGTGGAGCACCACCCTACGTCTCTACCCTTATCTCTGTCTATCACCCCACCCATTCTCTTTGCTCTGAAAGTGACTTTAGACTCACTTCTGCATTAATCCGAACCTCCCAATCCGGGCTCCAAGACTTCTTCAGAGCTGCACTAATTCTCTGGAATGCTCTACCCCAAGAAATTAGGTCTATCCACAACTTAAATAGTTTCAGTGATCCCTAAAATCACTTCTTTTTAGGGCAGCCTATCATGATCCCTAGTCAATGTCATTTAGACATAGCCTATATGCTCCACCATCTCAAATGCATCACAAATAATGGTTGTTGGCCACTTATGCTGCTCCTATCTGTTCCCCATCTCCTCAAGTTGACTATACCATTATTGTAAATAAGCCCCTGTATTTATGTCACCCCCACCTCACTGTTAGATTGTATGCTCTTATGAGCAGGGCTGTCATTATTTTGCTTCAATTATTGTATTATGCTTTGTATTGTATTTTTTTTTAATTGTATTGTATTTTCTGATAACTGTTTCTTATGATTGTTTGAATATGAACTCCTGAATTGTGAAGCGCAGCAGAATATGTTGGCGCTACATAAATAAAGATTATTATTATTATTATATATCTGCACAGGAAACAAGTGCCTGTCATCTCAGGTTCTTCTTCAGGACCAGTGGTAGAGCTTCAGCAGTAATCAATGTTATGTCTTCAGTCCTTGACCAATGAATTCTCGTATTCAATGTCTGCATTTCTGGTTCCCCTGGCAATGGTATTCAGTTTTTGGACTTTGGGTTCCAATGGTGACAATATTCTGTGTTTGGTATTTGTGTTCCTCTGGCAACAGTATTCGGTGTCCGGTCTTTGGTTACTCTGACGATGACATTTGGTATTTGGGTTCTATGGCATGGGTCATGGGCTTACACTGACATGGGGCATAGATCAAGGGATTTTACAGGCAGTGGTCACTTTCTTCCATTTGCGGTGGTTGCAGTATTCCATTTTGCTCTTTCTGAGTCACTTTCAGACTCCAGAGTGAAACAGAGGTCTTGCTGCAGGCGAAATTATACTCTCTCATCCTTTAGTGTCCTTCATGATGGTTCCACCTTGTGTTGTGTTAAATGAGATTCATCTTGGTTTATCATTCTGTCGCTACTGTCTTCGCCCATTCTCTACGGTCATTCTGCAGTAGGCGGACCCTTTCTCTCTACTTTGATCTTTGGGTGTGGACATGCCTCAGCACAGACTGACTTTTCCAGGCATTGCACTCTCTCCAGCAGGCACAACCTACAGAGTTGAAGCAAAAAAATTGAGAAATATTTATCAGAAAATTCACCTTCACGATCCTGGGATCTGGAGTTGATAGGAGAGGGATTGCATCAGAGAAGCAGACATGGACAAAGGAAGTATTACAGCAATCCAATTTGAAAAGATTCAAGTTTATTTCACCATTTTATAATCTAAATCAAGATCATGAAAACTTAAAGTGAAGATAAAAAAAAATCAATCCATGGCAGAAATCTGGACACATGATTGACAAATGGGTCTTCATTCTCTTTAAACATCCCTTACTCAGAGGATAAGAGTGAGGATCTTACTGCTTCAAAACACATTATCATGAAGATTCTCCATGGATGTTTTAATTTTAATCTCTTTGATTGTCATTGATTTTAAAATAATGAACTAAACGTGAATCTTTTACATATTGAATTGCTTATATTTTTGGATAGAATGAACGGGTGTAAAAGCCTCACTGTCGAGAATAATCCAACCATATTTTCTTGGTTCTCCGAGGTAGGAGAAATGCATTGGAATTAAAGCTATCACTGTGAAACTATGGTTTCTTTATCATATTTCACTGTATGTGCAGCGCAGATCCCGGAAACCCTGTCTTTTTTGCCCTGTATTCGACATAAATGTATGTAACTTTCCTGAAGAAGGGGCAAAGTCCTGAAGTGCGTAGAATTAAAGTCATTTATTAAAATCATCGGAGTAGATTATTCCTGACAAGACTGATTTTACACCTTTTCTTCAAAAAAAAATATGTGTATCTTTCTGGTGGCTGCAGCAGTCATGGTTACAGGCTTATGACACAATCCCACAAGGTGAGCTCCATCTTCGCATTTATTCATGGTGGCTCAGTGGTTAGTACTGCAGCCTTGCAGCACTTGGGTCCTGGGTTCAATTCTCACCAAGGATCGACATCTGCAAGGAGTTTGTCTGTCCTCTCTGTGTTTGCGTGGGTTTTCTCTGTGCACTCTGATTTCCTCCCCCACTCAAAAGACATACTTAAAGGATGTTTAGATTGTGAGCCCCAATGGGGACAGTTTTACAAATGTATGTAAAGAGCTATGGAATTAATAGCGACTATATAAATGAATAAATATTATTATTCACCGTGTATATTGTCATAAGACCCTTGCTTGTCTTTCCAGTATATTTATATATATTAAAGGAGAGCTGTCAGGTCAAAAATCCATATCTAACTGCTATCATTTTCTAATTCCTCGCTGCAAACTCTCTCTATTTATGTATTTCTTTTATTTATATTTCCCTCCTATCTTCTGTAAACTTCAAATAAAGAGATTCATTCCATCTGTCACAAACAGTGAATGATCCACTTAGTTCTCTGCTGTCCACTTCCCATAAAATGAATATGCTTGTCACATATTCACACCACATCACTGCACAGGAGATCAGTGGGGGGGCTGTATTCTCCTCTCTCTGTTTGCAGCATCACAAGAGGTCATATACAACACAGAAACTGTCACATCAGGGATTCCTGCTTAGAGAAACAAATGGAGTCTGGATAAGGCAGACCTGTAATAGCACTCTCCCTCCGTGTCCTCGACAGAACAGTCTTCCTGTAAGTGAAACCTGACACTCACTTTTAGCAAAGGGAGGGGGGAGGAGAGAGCTGCTGAGAGGGAGGAGAGAACTGCCGAGAAAGAGGAGAGAACTGCTGAGAGAAAGTGCACAATTTTATGACAGTTTATACAGCAGCCGGACTGTTCCTGTTTGCTTATAATGGGACAGGACTAATCCAGGATCTGCCTGCAGGGTCTGACAATGCTGATAACATGGAAACTACAAACGTTACAATAATGGTTTTTAAAAGGTCTGCCCAGGCACTCTTCAAGGGTAATATTAGTATCATACTGAAAAATGACCTGACAGTGTCACTTTAACTATCTGGAATACCTCCTTTTCCCGTGCAACCTATGGAGGGCTGGGTGAATCTTTGCATTATTTCTGTTCTACGATTGCTGATTATAGGTGGGGCCTTCCCTTTGCCCTCCAACACTGATCACTACGAACTGCCTTCGCTGTTGACTGTCTTGCATGAGACAACTCTTTCATGTGTCCCATTTCCTTGCAAGGCCAGCCCTCTACTCTACACTCTTCAGGTGTGCAACGCAACTGGTGCTCCTTATCTTGTGGTGGAGGTTACCCCTATTTTAGCTTGTCTTTGAGCTCTGTGGTAGTAACAACAGTTCTTTAGATTTAAGGTAATTCTCCTCTGATTTTTCACATTACCTGCTGCAACTCTCGTGCCCAATCAGGTTTACCTTAGGCAAATATTTCATAACTTTGAATCACATATGTCATCGCTAATGCCTCTTGCTCTTGAATTCTAGCATCTGCTCCAACCACAAGAAAGCTCATATTAGGGTTATAGAAAAAGTGTTCTCTCAGGGTATTTCTCAGGTAAGGGTCTCTAAAACCCAAAAACAGGTTGATCTCTTAGCATACCATTCAGTGGTCCCAGTTTCTGGTGTTCACCATCTATTTTCTGACTAATGTGTGCCATTACCTCCTGCAGAGCATTCACATAGTGGCCCACCATCACTCCTTCCCTCCGCACTTTACAGAATAAGTGGATACACAAATTGCCTAAATCAGTGGTGTTGCCATGCATGTCTTCTAAAATCTTCATCACTTTTATCTATAGTATCGCAGGTCCATGGTTGATGAAACATAACCAACCGTTGAACTTCTCCAACTAAGGTAAGCAGGGCCACCTTGGTCTATAAAGCAGGTGTCATTGGGAACATGGATAACAAACTTTTCAGTCAATCTACCCAGTTCCGCAACAGCAAATTGACTCCAGTAAATTTTGTTAGCTTGGTGAATATAGCCCCAGGGGAATTCTACCCTGGTGAACTAAACCACCATCTCTGCATCGGAACATTGCATCTAGCCAACTATGTAAAACAGGTGTGAGATGTAACAGGAAAGAGATTGAAGAGTCAGTCATGACTGAACCAACAACAATTTATTAGACTTTATACAACTGAAGTATTAGTGTCTTAAAGATATAACAAGAATACGGCACAAGTAATTACAGTAAAACAATACTTTGCAGTAAGATATCAGCAAAACACAAATAGATATTACAATCACAATGTTACTGACTCATTATTATCCTTACCACTAACTAAGGATCACCTTCAATGCTTTCTTATTCTAACCCCCTATAAAAAGGGAATGTCAGCATCAATTGTATCTTCGCTATCATACTTTATCTAAATGGTGCTAAATGGTACCCAGGCAAAGTGGAGTTGAAGATGATACTCGCTAGGCCACAAATTAAATGGGATGGTATCTTCCTGCTCGGTATCAACTGACTGCCTTCGTACTATGAAGCGTGGCCTCAGTCCCCACTCAATAATGTATGTCAGCACAGGAAGCAATGGCCCGGTAGACTCAGGTTCTCCTTTAGGAACAGTGTTCAATGTTCAACAGTTGGTGATCAGCATTCTGCCTTCGGTGCTTGACCAAAGAATTATTCAGTTTTTGACTGGGTTCCTCTGGTGATGGTATTTGGTGTTCAGTCTTCAGGTTTCTCTTGTGAAAATATTCATGTTTAGTCTTTGCGTTCCTTTGGTGACAGTATTCAGTATTTGTGCTTCCACTGGCATGGTTCAGTAGCTTTTATTGGTACGGGTCACAGCAGGGGCGTAACTACAACAAGTGCAGGGGTTGCGAACTCACCCGGGTCCTGGAGCCTAGGGGGACCCCAAAAGTCCCTTTGGCCTACAGAAAAAGACTATAGCTGTTAAAGATTTGTAATAATTGGGGGGCCCTGTTAAAGCTTTCGCATCAGGGCCCATGAGCTTCAAGTTATGCCACTGGGTCATGAGCTTCTACTGGCACCGATCATGCGCTTCTACTGGAGGGGCTATGGTCTTCAACTTGCCATTGTCAAGGTCTTCTACTTGGTATATCTGAGGCCTTATCCAGTAGCTGACAACTCTAGGATGCTTTTGAAGCAATGTGGCTTTAAAATCACTTCACTGCCACATGACTTTCAATGAGCAGGATCTGGCCCCATCTTTTTTCCTACTCAGCCAGGCGGTTTATATTTTGCAACTGCCCAGTGTCTCCCTCAAACTTGTCCCCAGAGGATACACATTCTTCAATATTTAGTTCCTTATTGCCTCCTCTGGTCTATAGATTGTGATTTTCCCCCACAGTGTCATGCCTTCAGCTATGGGTACAGTCTCCACTGGGCAGGGAGATTGGTGACCAGCACGTCGCTCCATACAGTCTACACAGGCCGCTGTGCCATCTCCCATACAGTTCTATCACTTGGTCCACAATCTAGTGATATCTCCTGGCTCCTCATCTGTAGCCTTCTCTTCCCAGAGTCTGTGAACACTGAGGTGTTCTTCCAGGACATTACTTAGGTGATGCCTGCAACATCCTGCTGAGAGTTAAAGGGCTAGTATGCCCTGACCTAGAAGTACCTCTCAGCCTATTGCTGATTGGCTCAGTGTATATAAGTCACCCTTTTCTTAAGGGAAGTTGCCTGAGAAAAGTTTCCTGTCGTTAGTAATGTTGTAATGTTACTTGTTGTCAGGTACCTTGCCTTCGCCTTATATATTGTCCTTGCTATTACTAATACTTTGTCTCACCTTAGAGTCCTGCCCCTCATGAGCCAGCCAAATCTACCTCTCAGCATCTGTCTCCTGCAAGCCTGCTTACATCTTTGTTGAGCCTGTACCATCCTTCCTTCTATCTATCTTTGTTGGACTCTGCTCCCGGTGGGCCTGAGAGCATACAAAGCTGTATCTACAGCATCTACACGATAGCCAGCAAGCTCCTCTGAAAGACTTTGTTATTACCAGAACTTGGCCACTCCTGCAGGTGTAAACCTAATAAAGACTGTACTTTTATTTAAGACATTCTCCTGCATTTTTCTGCTATTAGGGGGCCAGCTTCCGTAAACCATCTGTGGTCTGAAGGGCCCACTACACCTGCTCACCTGGGTGAGTATAGCACACAGTCACTGTGAGATGTCACTTCATTATATATTCTGCTATACAGTTCAATTACAGTAGCATTGATGGATGTTGCACAACAAACAAATCCTGGAGAAATCAAGGGGTTTGAAGTCCACTTTGATTTTTGAACATAAAAAGGCCAATCACCGAATGAAATAACTTATAATCTTCCATAACTTTCTATAATGAACACAATAATGACAAGAAAAATAAAGCTTACTTAGGCCCAGTTCACATCTAAGCCTGGCTGTGTTTGTCTGTGTTTGCGCTTGTTTGTATTTTTACTGCTAAAATTGCATCCAAACGCATGCGTTAATGCACCCAAAGACTGCAACGCAAAATGCATTGCAAATGCATGTGAAAATGCATGTCATTTTGCAAAAATGCAAACCACATGCGTTTTTGCAAACGCAGCCCTAGATGCAGCTGACCTTGTTTTTGGCTGCGTTTGCAAAAATGCATGCGTTTCTCATCCGAGAAAAAATCGGATTGTTTCCAAGATCAGATTTTTTGCACAGAGCATGCTCAGAAGTCCTGCAGTTCTAACATTAGCACCATGGACAGCAGTATTTCATGCACAGGCTGTGAATTCAGCATGAAGGACAGCAGCAGAGCTGACACAGGCAGACTTCAGTACCATGGACTGCAGCAGAAAACGAATCCTGCAAACAGGATCTGGGACCATATTTGGCCACACTTTCTGTACATCCTGTCCTGTCCGTTTCTGTCCATGGGTCCTCCAAAAAACAGGATCCCATGGACAGGAACAAAACTGTGGTGTGAAGCCAGCCGAAGTAGTTTTTGGAGCTCTTAAAATGATGTCTAGTGCTAATGAGGGAAAATAATTCAATCAAAGCTTTTCACCTTCCCATATTCAGTGGACTGTCCTAATTTGGGGGCTCAGTTCCTCTGTCTTAGCATATCATTGGACACACAAAAATTACGTAAACAATTCACATCTCTTGTCTCTCCAAGACTAAAGCCCCAGTTACACATAACGAGATCATTAGCGAGATCGTAGTAACGTCACAGTTTTTGTGACGTTACAACGATCTCTCCAGTGATGTCTTTATGTGTGACATCTAGCAGCCATCAGGCCCCTGCTGTGAGATCGCTGATCGCTGCAAAGGTCTCAGGACCATTTTTTAGTCATTGGTCTCCCGCTGGTCAGCACGCATCGCTGTGTGTAACAGCGAGAGACCAACGTTCAGCGATCTCACAGGCTGGTAAGCATGGTAAACAACGGGTATCTAGGCAGCGCGTGCTGCCTAGATACCCGGTGTTTATCATAGTTACCAGCTTCCTCCCTGCTTAGCACAGCCTGTAAGCAGGGAGGAAACTGGTAACTATGATAAACAGTGGGTATCTAAGCAGCGTGCGCTGCCTAGATACCCGGTCTTTATCATAGTTACCAGCTTCCACCCTTCTTACAGGCTGTGCTAAGCAGGGAGGACGCTGGTAACATCGCTTCCAGGGAGGTGGCTCTCTGGTCCCTGGTCGCTGGGGAGATCTGCCTGTTTGACAGCTCTCCAGCGACCAGGTAGCGACACTCCAGCGATCCCGGCAGGTCATTATCGCTGTCGGGATCGCTGGAGTGTCGTTGTGTGTGCGGGACCTTTAAACGCTAATTTAGCAGGCAGCAACTCTGGCTATGAGTCTTCGACCACATTGAGTAAGATATGAGATTTTGGTATATTTGAGCTGTTTTGCACAGAGTGAGCCCAGAAGCAGGTTATGCAGGTACATAGAGATATAGGACAACATTTGCAAGGAGTTTGTATGTTCTCCCCGTGCTTGCGTGGGTTTCCTCTGGGTACTCTAGTTTCCTTCCACACTCCAAAGACATAATGGTAGGATGTTTAGATTGTGAGCCCCAATGGGGACAGTGTTGCAAGTGTATGTAAAGCGCTGTGACATTATTAGCGGTGTATAAATGAATAAATAAATATTATGATTGTGTTAATATATATACAGTATCTGTACATAGCAGTGTATCTCTATGTTTCTGTGTCCTAGAGGTGAAGCGATAGTCAGATTGTTTTGTTACAATTAAGGCTAGGGTCACATTTGCGGTAGCAAATGCAGATCTTGATCCGGATTTGAGCTGTAAAAATGCTCAAAACCGGATCAGGATCCGCAGCCCATAGGAGCCCATTATAAAACCGGATTGTACTACATGTAGTCCGGTTACCGCTTCCGGATTTGCAGCCTACGGTAAAAATCATGCAGGCTGCAGTTTTCGGAGTGGTTTGCAAACCGCAGCAGGCTTGCTATAATGGGCTCCTATGGGAGCCCATCCAGCTACCGCAAGGCACATGCGGTGCGCTGCCCATAGAACTAATGTTAAAGCTTTCAGGACCCTGGATAGCAGCAGATACAGTTTGCACATTACGTACTGTATCTCCTCTACAGCGAAGAGCCGCCGGCTTTAATTCATAAAATAGTAAATGCCGACAATAGCCGGCAATACAGTAATACATCTAATTAACCCTTCATATGCTGCCCCATATGGTCACCATGTCTCTAGGGAGGGTGGGCACTCCCTGGAGAAATGGTGCCCACATCTATTAATAACATTAACCCTTTGTTCATCCCTGTGGCAGCAAGGATGAACAAAGAATCTGGCAACTGGATTGCACATTATGAGCAATAAGGTTACCAGATCCGGGTTTAAAGACACATTTTGAACACAAAATGTGTCTGAAGGCTCATGCGATTAACGCATCCGGATCTGGATGCGGTAATCGCAATGAGCCTTCCAAATGTGAAAAATTGGAAAATACAGCCCAAAAAAGCACATGATAATTGCAGGGACATTAAAAAAAACGCAAGTGATTTCTGCAACTAAGGGTAGGGTCACACTTGCGGCAGAATTTTTAAATCCTGATCTGGTTTTGAGCTGTAAAAAAGCTCAAAACTGGATCAGGAACAGCTGCCCATAGGAGCCCATTATAATAAAAAACCAACTCCGGTTTTGCAGGATGCGTGAAAAATCATGCAGGCTGTATTTTTTGCAGCAATATTCTTGCCGCAGCCTTTTTATTATAATGGTCTCCTATGGTAGCCCATGCGGCTGCCGCAAAGCATACGTGAGTGCCTGCGGCAGCCGGCGTCTTTCCGCAAGGATGAACAAAGGGTTAAATAGTAATATTCAATGTGGGCAACATGTATCTAGGGAGTGTCCACTCCCCCTAAAGACGTGCTGTCCACACAGGATGGCATGTCAGGGGTTAACTTAAGTTAACTTAACTGTTAACCCCTTAGCCGCTATTGTCGGCTTTCATCTATTCTTTCTATTAATACCCGCCGGCTCCTGCATCAGGACCAGTATCATACGCAATTTGCATAAGCATTTTACAGAACAGCATCCTCAATGAGGAGCTGTCTATGGTGCTTACGCAATTTGTGTAGGATACGGGTCCTGATGCAGGTGCCGGCGGCTGTAAATAGAAATTACAGTTAAAAGCCCACAATAGCAGCTTATGGGTTAACTATAGAATTAACCCCTGAAATGCCGTCCTGTGTGGACAGCATGTCTCTAGGGGGGGTGGGCACACCCCCTAGAAACATGTTGCCCACATGGATTCTTTAATTATTTAACCCTTTGTTCATCCCTGCTGCAGCAGGGATGAGCAAAGGGTTAAATGTTATTAATGGATGTGGGCAACATGTCTGTAGGTAGTGCTTACCCTCCCTACAGACATGCTGACCACATAGGTCAGCATAGGAAGGGTTAATGTGCATTAATTCTTTAGTTGCGGCTATTACCGGCTTTTAAATAAACTAAGTGTTTGGCAGCGGCTCCTGTCAGTGAAGCAGATACAGTTCGTAATGTACGTACTGTATCTGCTGCTCTCCAAGGTGCAGAAAGCTTAAACAGTGCTTCTATGGCAGTGCTGCAGCCATAGAACTACTGTATAAGCTATCAGCATCATGGAGAGCGGCTTATATAGTACGCAATTTACGTACTGTATCTGCTTCACTGACAGGAGCCGCTGCCAAACATGTAATTTAATTAAAAGCCGGTAATAGCCGCAACTAAAGAAATAATGCACATTAACATTTCCTATGCCGACCTTTGTGGTCAGCATGTCTGTAGGGAGGGTGAGCACTACCTGCAGATATGTTGCCCACATCTTTTAACAACATTAACCCTTTGTTCATCCCTGCGGCAGCAGGGATGAACAAAGTATCCGGCAACTGGATTGCACATTCAGAGCAATCCGGTTGCCGGATTCGAGTTTAGGAACAAATTTTGTTCCTAAAATGTGTGTGAAGGCAATTGCGGTTACCGCATCCAAATCTGGATGTGGTAAGCGCAATTGCACTTCACAGTGTGACCCTAACCTAAAACGCAGCACCCAAAAATTTACTTTGGGCACAGCTTTTGGAAAATCACGTTGACTTTCATTACAAAACTGTGGATGCTGCATTTTTGGTGCAAAAATGCAGCAAAAAAAAAAAAAAACTACAAAAACACACAGTAGACACTAAGGGTACCTTTACACGTCGCGATATTGTTCCGATATCGCATACAATTTCACGGGAGCGCACAAGTTTTTGGCACTTGTCCAAGATCGCATGGGAGATATCGGCAGGCAACGTAAATACGATATTGTATGCCCCTTTTTTGAGCTGGGTATGAGCAACCCAGGGACCAAGCATTAACATTGCAGTGAATAGGGGAAGTTGCGCTCCAAATCGTAATTGCGCCGTCACACAGCACGATCATGCCAGATCGTATATACAATATCGTACGGTTGAAGGGCTTGCACAATCTTCTTGCAATATCGTAGCTACGATTTTTTTTGAGTCGCATTGCCCATTTACACGACACAACACACGAACGATATCAACTGCAATGGCTGTACCACGTGACTTTTTGTCGATGTTGCATTGCGATATTGCGACATGTAAAGGTACCTTCACACACAGCAATTTTGCTAGGCAATTTCAATGGCAATTTGCTGGTCGCAGTGAAATTATGGACACATTGTTCTATTTTGTTGCTGTGTACAAATGGAACAATGTGTCCATGATTTCACTGCAACCAGAGATCTGTGACCAATATATCTGTGTGTGTAACGTGGCCTTTAGCCTAACTTTTTGTCGTTTTGTGAATGTCCCTGATACTTGAACCCAAAACCTCTACAATTACAGGCAGGAACTAAATATTTGATCCCAGTCTCCTACATATGTTTCACAAAGATTTTTTAATCTAGAATTTGTATGGCAGTCCCTGATTTTACAGGCAAAATATACTGGAACATAGAGATACATTGTATATAGTAGTTTATTTCTATGTCCTTGTATTCTAGAAGAAGAAAAAAAGGAGAATTTGTTTTATCCTATAAAATAACCTAAAAATATTTTTTTAAAAATTAAAATAATGACAGCTTTAATACTAATAAAAAAATAATTTACATAACAAATCTTTAAATAAAATGGACAAATTTGGCGTCCCTGGAATGGCCACTTTACATGGCACGATATCGTTGTCCAACAACAATAAAAGTCACGTGGGTTCTGCCGTTGCCGCCGATATCGTTTGTGCGTTGTGTGGTGTAAATGTGCAATTCGATGCAACAATGATGCCAAAACGATATCGTTGGGGAACTGTGCAGGCTTTCCAACTGCCCGAAATTGGATGGCCGATCTGGCAGGATCGTGCTGTGTGACACCCCAACAACGATTTGGAGCACAACTTCCCCTATTCACTCCCATGTTAAATGGTTGTTCCCTGGTTCGCTCTTACAAGGGGGTGTATACATCGCAGTTGTGTTGCCTGCCGATATTTCCCTGTGTGACAGCTCCTATGCGTTCTTGGTTTACTGCCAAAAATGTGCGCGCTCCCGTGCCGTTGTATACAATACCGAAACGATGTTACGACGTGTAAAGCGGCCATAATCGTAACAACCCACACAACACAGTGGGTAGGGTCACATTTCAGGTTTTTTTTTAGAATCCTGATCCGGTTTTGAGCTTTCAAAAAGCTCAAAACCGGACCAGGAAACGCTCCTCATAGGAGCCTATGCAAAACACCGGTTGGCTTCACAAGCCATCCGGTGGCCGTATCCGGCACTGCTGCCTGCGTTAAAAATCATGCAGGCAGCAGTTTTCGCAGCGTTTCCCTGTACCGCACTGTGGTAACCGGATGGCTCAGGATGTGTAATCCTGAGCCATCCGGTAAGTGCATAGGTTGCGGATCCCGGCTATTGCCGGGATCAGCAAACTTATTAAAGAGTTAAATTGATTACCTAAAGGACTGTTTGAGGTCTGTAGGGGGGCTTAGACCCCCTACAGACCGGCCGGCCACTTCAATAGCCTTCTTCTACAATTTCCCACCTGGCACGGGCTCCTCGGAGCTCCGTGCATGTAAACCAAAGTCCCCCGTGCCCCCCCCGTATCACTATAGAGGGGTGCATACACCCCTCTATTCCAGTTATGCTTTAATTATGTGTACTACATAAAGGATTATTACAGTCGGCATGTAAGTTCATACTTACATGCTCTCGTAGGCGGAGTCCAGGGATTTCCATGGGCGGGGCTGTGTGTAGCAGTCTCCGCCTGCTCATTCTTGAGGGCCGCCCCCTCTGGCCTTAATCCAGTGTTGTGAGGGCGGCCGCGTCATGAAAGGGGCGTGGCTAACTATGTGCCGCGGTTAGCCACACCCCTTTCATGACGCGGCCGCCCTCACAACACTGGATTAAGGCCAGAGGGGGCGGCCATCAAGAATGAGCGGGCGGAGGCTGCTGCACACAGCCCCGCCCATGGAAATCCCTGGACTCCGCCTACGAGAGCATGTAAGTATGAACTTACATGCCGACTGTAATAATCCTTTATGTAGTACACATAATTAAAGCATAACTGGAATAGAGGGGTGTATGCACCCCTCTATAGTGATACGGGGGGGGGCACGGGGGACTTTGGTTTACATGCACGGAGCTCCGAGGAGCCCGTGCCAGGTGGGAAATTGTAGAAGAAGGCTATTGAAGTGGCCGGCCGGTCTGTAGGGGGGTCTAAGCCCCCCGACAGACCTCAAACAGTCCTTTAGGTAATCAATTTAACTCTTTAATAAGTTTGCTGATCCCGGCAATAGCCGGGATCCGCAACCTATGCAGTTACCGGATGGCTCAGGATTACACATCCTGAGCCATCCGGTCACCGCAGTGCGGTATTCTGCACAAATTTTTGAACAAAAATGTGTGTGCCCGGCATTGCGTTCACCGCATCCGGATCCGGATGCGGTGAATGCAATTCTTGTTTTTAATGTGACTGTACCCAGTGATCAGATTAATTATGGTGACACTCCAGAGAATTGATCCTTCATTATATCCTGTATACTGGTGATTCAGATTCAGTTAAAATTGGGATACACCACAAACCTGCTGGGAATACTCTGAGAACCAGGGAATGTCCCACTGGATCTAGGATGATTAACTATCAATCTATTTTGTTTTATAATTACTTTCATATTGGACCTTGTTTTTTTTTCATTTGGAATGAAATCAATTTAATCAGTAATAGCTGTAAACCAAAGTGAGACGTTTGTCATTTGGCTCCTAGCATCATTAATTCCCTCCATTATAGATTTGTGTGATGTTATTTATAGCATGATTCCTGTTTATATTGGCACCGTATGTGCATTTTTTCCTCTTTGATGTTCCTCTTGAACCTTCAGAATCTTTAGATCTATATCTACATATTCTATTTAGTATATCTGTATTGAGGATTTTCAAGAAATAGCTTTCTCAAGCTTTCTACATAAAGACCCTGGTTCTGACTCCAATTAGCATTTGGCTTCATCCAGCTCTTATCAGTAGTCTGTTAATCTCTTTTTGCATCACATATTTTCCTTCCGGCTTTAGGTTTAATTGGAGCTTTCATATTCCAGATTGGAGCAGTCATGTGCATTATAAATGACATCCTCAGCATTTCACACCTGACAACACTGTACAGGTTCATGTGCGTCTTGACATTGTGGGGCTCAATGAATCTTTTGCAGTTTCTCACATACATTTGAATGCTAACAGCTGTGAAAAGTTCTCCAGTTTTGTGTTTATGTCTTTAAGATTTAATTTTTCATACACGTGCTAATGCAGATAAGTATTTTGGAATTTTTATTATCGCTATAACACTGTTCTCGTGCCCTGAGGTCTGTGATGTAGCTGTTTTTCTAATTTTATTACTATTTTTTTATTTACATTATCACTTGGTTTTCTTGCATCTTTATTTACTGCTTGAACTTTACATGGGCTTTTCGAATTAATGTTGTAATAAACTGAATAGAGAGCAAGCCCAACTTTTCAGTCAAAAAGATCAGTGATGTCAGTAATGTTATGACTATTGATGAGAGAGTGTATTGTTACTATTCGCTATTTGCACGAATAGTATGGTATTCACATTTCTCGTTATTCTGCGAGTTTTTGTGCACTCGCCTGGATATATTTGGATGTCCCGCCCTGGAATTTTGGCACCTCCATTGCCGCTGAGGCACCCCCAGGCCGTGGGGTACTCGGGAACTGGATCGCTGCTACTGTTGCTGGGAAGTCACGGGGGTCGTGACCCGGTCCTGTGGCCTGGGCATCAGTTGAAAAAGCAGATATGTGCAGAGGAGGTTTTCGTGACGCCACCCGTAGTATGTGGTCAGGGTGACCACTGCTGCTTTATTCCTTCTGGGGATAGTGATGAGGGGCAACGTAGATGGTAAGCATTCCACGGGTAGGGCTGTAGTGGGGCTGGTGTACTCTGGATTCTGCACCAGCTCTTCTCCTGCAGCTTTTCTGCAGGTCTCCGCTGCACTTCAATAATAAACAGTCTCACGCACTTTTGAACTTACCAGGTACTTTACTGTTCAGGTTTTTAGCAGACAAATTACAGTTCACAGTTCTCGGTCTTAGTTCTTACACCTGTCCGTGGACCCGGGCTCTGCAGCAGCTCAGATGGTTCCACTGAGTTGCTTTCCTCAAGTACCTTTCAAGCCCTGCTTGTCTCTCTCTGTCCTTGCTCACGGGTTCGGTCTGGCCGTCACGGGCTCTTTAGTGATGCATCCCTCTGCTTTAGAGTCACTAGCCCTAGTACGATGCCTGTGTTCCTACTCCGTGGGGGTAAGTAGGTCACGGGTCATAGAGTCCCTGCACCACGCCGGTGTGTCTTGTGATTAGGGTCTTAGAGTCTCCCTAGTCACCTCTACAGAGCCGGCTCTCTGGCTTTCCTGGCTTAGCCCTCCAGTGACCCAGGTGTGACTTGGGCTCACCAGACTCCCTCTGTCTCTCTGGTTCTCAGCTCTGGGTCCTCTCGCCAGCTATATTAGTGATGGTTGCCAGGCCCGTTGTTCTTCCACTATTCTGTAGTGTTCAGCTGTGGAGTGTGTCTGATTGTGTTGCTTCTTCCCTCACCCCTGTCTCTAGAGCGAGCTTTTTACCTTGGTAAACTGCCTCCAAGGTTCTGCGTCCTCCAGGGAACCTCTCCTCCTGGGAATCCACTCCTCCAACTTTAGTGTTCCAGTGTTTTTAGTACTGTTCCTCCACCCTCTTCTCCAGATCTGACCTACTCTCCACCCACATTTCTCTAAACTACCACTACTCCTTGCTTGACATAGAGTTCTGGGCGTAGGGTCGGTGTGTATTGGTGTGTGTGTGTTTAAGTCAACCATCTTCCTCGTCTGACTGCAGTTTACCCTGTGGCTGCCGTGGTCACAGGGCCCCACATTTCTCTGGAGCAAAAGCTCAGCGCGTCCTCGCGCTCGTGGCACTGTTGGTTAAGCTCAATTTTTTTTATATGCATAACAACAACAAAAGTACATTCTTCCCTTTATGGCAGGCTCGATCTGCAACGTTGCTAAACAAAAACACTTCTAGCAAAATGGAAAAAGAGTCCTTAAGTGCAAAAAGATAAATGAGTCCAAGGTTTTAAAGTTCAAGACCTCTGATCAATTTCTACTATAAAACTAATAGAGAGCACAGGGGTTTACTCAACTATATACATTAGTTCAGATTACACATAGTCCATAATTACAAAGTTCTTTTTAAATAGGGGGGAAGCAACATTATCTAACACAGTCATTCAGGAAAAGGATGGGGACACCAAGGTAAAGCATCATTCACACTTATTGTTTTTTAGCCTGTCCGGGCTCACTCCATCTTCTCCTTTTTGGGCACCTTCCAGGGTAACATCCTCTCCTGGGCACAAATGATTAATGCAAAGCAGTCTGTGGAGCGCTCAGGAAAGGCAGGCAGGGTGAATTATAGATAAAACTTAGCTTTTTATATTCTTCTTTACAGCCACAACGCGTTTCCACTGACACAGCAATGTTGCGACGTGTAAAGGTACCCTTAGAGTAAAAATAATTCTCACAATTGTATGTGCTAAAAAATTTTTAGTGTCCAGAGATATTCTTATATACAGTGGGTATGGAAAGTATTCACACCCCTTTAAATTTGTCACTCTTTGTTTTATTGTAGCCATTTGGTAAGTTAAAAAAAAAAATCTTTTTGTTTCTCATTAATGTACACTCTGCATCCCATCTTGACAAAAAAAAAACTGAAATGTGGACATTTTTGAAAATTTATTGAAAAAGAAAACCTGAAATATCACATGGTCATAAGTATTCAGACCCTTTGCTCAACATTGAGTAGAAGCACCCTTTTGAGCTAGTAACCCACAGCAAAAGAAATCTTCAGTGAAGATAGACAGGGCAGATGAATTAAAAACCACACGAATCCATGATTAAGACTTCCTGAAGTTGAAACATGTGGGATCTCTCCAAGTGCTGGGGTCACTCTACTGACTGTTGGATGATGTTTTAAACGGAAGAATAAAGGATATTTGGTTTTTAATTCATCTGCCCAGTCTGTCTTCGCTGGAGATTAGAGATGAGCGGTGTTCGATTCTAAATGTTCGCCAATCTCAAATTCGAGCTGTTTTGGGCGGTGTTCGAGGCTTTCGTCGAATTAGAACAATTAACTTGAAATTCGGCAGTTCGCGGTTATGTTCGATAACGCTTCAATCACCAAAAGCTTGACCCTAACCCTAACCATGTTAATGAATGTGAATATCCAGTTTATGGGTACAGTGTGTGTTTGGGTTGTACCAGTGCTGCAGAAATGATAGCAATATCAATTTTTCCATTTTTTTCTCCAAACTGTAGATACAGTGGGGCGGTGCAGGCTGTCATCCAATCACACATACACACAACAAAGTGCACTTTTTGCACACAAGCAAGATTAGGCATCATTGACTGTGTAAGTCACATGTCCTAGCCCTATAAGACCCAGCCATTTTCTCCATCGCCACCATTTGCTCATTGCTATAGCTCTGTGTCAGACGGCACTGCTGCTGCTGCTGTGGGTGAAATAGAGCGAAATCAAGCAATTGTGTTCTGATTCAGCTAGTGAGGTAGATAGATAGGTATAGGGAGTAGGGACTGGAGGTAGGGTGCGAATTTTAGGAGTATCAGCCCTTTTGAGGGCTGCTTCATAGGAGCAGTGATTAGGGACTAGGGACTAGTAGTCTAGCAGCCCTTTTTCAGGTGTTCTTCATAGAAGCAGGGACTAGTTTTAATTTCAGACCTTTTTAGGGCTAGGTTAAAGCAGTCCCTATTAGTTTTTGCCAGGCAGAAGTGGGTGCCAGTGCTGTGCAAGCTTTTTTCACAGCATCTGGTTACATCTAGCTCTGGGAGTCCTTTAGGGCAGGTAGTGTAGCACTGCTGTGAAGAAAGCCACACCACCTGCCTTAGTAGGCATTTTTTGGCTGCAGCTAGTCCAGGCAATTTGTTCGGGCTAGTACTGTAGCAGTGTCACTTACACAGTGGTGTAGCCCACTTGTGAAAGACGCTACACCTGTGTAGTTGGTGCTAATTGTTACCTGCACCTTGCCCAGGTCTCACTTTGGGTCAAGTAGCAGTGCCACAAAAAGAAGCCAGTGTAGGCCACTTCTAATACAAATAACTACACCGCCTGTGTAGTCACTTACTTCTAATTTTTAACTGCACCTTGCCCAGGTCTCACTTTGGGTCAAGTAGCAGTGCCACTAAAAAATAAGTAGTGTTGGCCACTTCTAATACAAACAACTACACCGTCTGTGTAGTCACTTACTTCTAATTTTTAACTGCACCTTGCCCAGGTCTCACTTTGGGTCGAGTAGCAGTGCCACAAAAAGAAGCCAGTGTAAGCCACTTCTAATACAAACAACTACACCGCCTGTGTAGTCACTTACTTCTAATTATTAACTGCACCTTGCCCAGGTCTCACTTTGGGTCAAGTAGCAGTGCCACAAAAAAAAGCCAGTGTAGGCCACTTCTAATACAAACAACTACACCACCTGTATAGTCACTTACTTCTAATTTTTAACTGCACCTTGCCCAGGTCTCACTTTGGGTCAAGTAGCAGTGCCACAAAAGGAAGCCAGTGTAGGCCACTTCTAATACAAACAACTACACCGCCTGTGCAGGGCCGGTTTTAGACCAAGTGGGGCCCTAGGCGAGATTGAGAGTGGGGCCCCAAACTATGAAATAAAAATAGTACCCGTACAGTTGTATACAGTATATACAGCAGCCCCAGTGGTATCCAGCAGCCTCCCCAGTGCTATATACAGGCCCCAGCAGTATTACAGCAGCCTCCCCAGTGGTATACACAGGCCCCAGCAGTATTACAGCAGCCTCCCCAGTGGTATATACAGGCCCCAGCAGTATATACAGCAGCCTCCCCAGTGGTATACACAGGCCCCAGCAGTATTACAGCAGCCTCCCCAGTGGTATATACAGGCCCCAGCAGTATATACAGCAGCCTCCGCAGTGCTATATACAGGCCCCAGCAGTATTACAGCAGCCTCCCCAGTGGTATACACAGGCCCCAGCAGTATTACAGCAGCCTCCCCAGTGGTATATACAGGCCCCAGCAGTATATACAGCAGCCCCAGTGGTATACAGAAGCCTCCCCAGTTGTATATACAGGCCCCAGCAGTATATACTGCAGCCCCAGTGGTATACAGCAGCCTCCCCAGTGGTATATACAGGCCCCAGCAGTATATACAGCAGCCCCAGTGGTGGTGTATACAGGTAGCCCCAGTGGTGGTGTATACAGGCAGCCCCAGTCAGTGGTGGTGTATACAGGGCCCGAGTCAGTGGTGGTGTATACAGGGCCCCAGTGGTGGTGTATACAGGGCCCCAGTGGTGGTGTATACAGGGCCCCAGTGGTGGTGTATACAGGGCCCCAGTGGTGGTGTATACAGGGGCCCCAGTGGTGGTGTATACAGGGGCCCCAGTGGTGGTGTATACAGGGCCCCAAGTGGTGGTGTATACAGGGGCCCCAGTCAGTGGTGGTGTATACAGGGCCCCAGTGGTGGTGTATACAGGGGCCCCAGTGGTGGTGTATACAGGGGCCCCAGTGGTGGTGTATACAGGAGCCCCAGTGGTGGTGTATACAGGGGCCCCAGTGGTGGTGTATACAGGGGCCCCAGTGGTGGTGTATACAGGGCCCCAGTGGTGGTGTATACAGGCAGCCCCCCCCCTGCACACCTGTAAAGGAATACAGATCATGATTATTATCATTATATACTTACTTATCCTCCCTGCCTGCCGGCTGCCGCTGTCGCCGCTCTGCACCCCGCTCCGACTTCTTCCTGCTTCCTCCTCTGTCTGGCGCACAGGCAATGTGACGTCATGGCCTGCGGCTGCGCCCGGCGCCGGTCACAAGGAAGAAGCCGGAGCGCGGTGCAGAGCGCTGCAAGCCCCGCCACCCGCCGGCTATTATCTGGACCGGCCCTGGGGGCCCTCTGAAACTTGGGGGCCCTAGGCAAATGCCTAGGCTGCCCCCCCCTAACGCCGGCCCTGCGCCTGTGTAGTCACTTACTTCTAATTTTTACCTGCACCTTGCCCAGGTCTCACTTTGGGTCAAGTAGCAGTGCCACAAAAAGATGGCAGTGTAGGCCACTTCTAATACAAACAACTACACCGCCTGTGTAGTTACTTACTTCTAATTATTAACTGTACCTTGCCCAAGTCTCACTTTGAGTCAAGTAGCAGTGCCACTAAAAAATAAGTAGTGTAGGCCACTTCTAATACAAAAAACTATACCGCCTGTGTAGTCACTTACTTCTAATTTTTAACTGCACCTTGCCCAGGTCTCACTTTGGGTCAAGTAGCAGTGTCACAAAAAGATGGCAGTGTAGGCCACTTCTAATACAAACAACTACACCGCCTGTGTAGTTACTTACTTCTAATTTTTAACTGTACCTTGCCCAAGTCTCACTTTGAGTCAAGTAGCAGTGCCACTAAAAAATAAGTAGTGTAGGCCACTTCTAATACAAAAAACTATACCGCCTGTGTAGTCACTTACTTCTAATTTTTAACTGCACCTTGCCCAGGTCTCACTTTGGGTCAAGTAGCAGTGCCACAAAAAGAAGCCAGTGTAAGCCACTTCTAATACAAACAACTACACCGCCTGTGTAGTCACTTACTTCTAATTTTTACCTGCACCTTGCCCAGGTCTCACTTTGGGTCAAGTAGCAGTGCCACAAAAAGAAGGCAGTGTAGGCCACTTCTAATACAAACAACTACACCGCCTGTGTAGTTACTTACTTCTAATTTTTAACTGCACCTTGCCCAGGTTTCACTTTGGGTCAAGTAGCAGTGTTCGTCAGTCACCTCTGCTTGATTTACATCCAGCTTTTTGTTGTCCAACAACTGTACAGTTGCAAATTTTGTCCCATACAAAATGAGTGACAAAAGGCCTGCTGCTGGTGGGAATGGGAGTAGGCGTGGTAGAAAGGGAACAAAAAAGATTTGTGTCCATGGGGTAGATGCTAAATCTACTGAAGAAAGGCAATCTTCCAGCCAAAGTAAGATGTCTACTTCTTTCCGTGGAGATTCTGATATGATCCCTTTCGTACGGACACGACTCAGACGACAATCGATACCAATTCTCGATGAGGCACAAAAAGAGCAGGCGCTTGAATGGATAGCAAGCGCTTCAGCAAGTGTGCTCTCCTCCACCTCAACTTCTACATCACAAATACACCAGTCCTCAGAGGTGTCACCCCAATCCCACTTGCTTTCGCACAGCTCCCAAGTCTCCAGCCACCCATCTGAGTATGGGGTAAGACAGATGGTTGAGTATGCATCACACTTCTCTCATACTATTGCCTGGGAATCAGAGGTCTGCTCCAAAGCTTTTGTGAGTCAAGACGAGGAAATTATCTGCACTGATGCACAGAAGCTTTTGGAGTCAGATCCAGGTCCAGATAAAGAAGGGTCTGAGCAAGCATAATGTAGACCCTCATTCATAAACTGTGAACTGCACCTTGGAGATCTTGTGAGCACCTCCACATACGACTCCTTCTGTACTTTCTCCCCCTCCTCTAGTGCCACCACCTGACTCTGAATACTGTTTAAAGTGAGCTCCAGCATGTAAATGATGGGAATAGTCATGCTGATAATGGCATAATCATCACTAAACATCTTCGTCGATATTTCAATGCTGTACAGAATGGTGCATAGGTCAATCATTTCAGACCACTCCAACTGTGTGATTTGCCCCATCTCTGGATCTCGTAGGCCCAGATTATACGTCATGACTTATTACACCAGGGCTCGTCGGTACTGCCACATTTGCTGCAACGTGTAGAGTTGAATTCCATCGTGTCGGCACATCGCATTTCAGCCAGTAAACTGACAGACCGAACGACTTCTGTAGAGATGCAAGGCATTGAGCTGTGGGATGCGAACGGCAGAAGTGAGCACACAGCAACCGTGCACTCTGCTTAAGACCATCTTGGCCCAGATAGTGTGCAAAAATTGGCTGGACAAGCAGGTTTAAGACGTGAGCTATGCAAGACACGTGTGTCACATTGCCCCGGCGGAGGGCTGCACCTAGCATTGCAGCATTGGTGCACACGGCCTTCCCTGGCTGCAGGTTCAGTGGAAACAAGCATTGATGAAACTCGGTCTCCACAGCTGACCACAAATCCTCAGCTGTGTGACTCATATTTCCCAGACATTTCAAGGTAAAGACCACCTGATTCCGTTGAGCCCTGCTGCCATCATAGTAAGGAGGTGTGCAGGATTCCTTGTGCGCAGTTAGAACGCGGGTGGCATTACCAGAAAGGCTTTGGGTGGAGGACCGAGATGAGGTTGAGGAGGCAGAAGGAGTGGAGGAACTTATACATACAGAGGATTGATGCACAACTCGTTGGGATGGCAAGACTTGGGCAGCAGCCCCTTTTCCTGCTGTCTTCTTAGTTACCCAGTGCACAGTCACCGCCATTTAACGCCCCTGTCCATGCTTACTCGTCCAAGTGTCTGTGGTGAAAAGCACCCTGTCACACACAGAGTTTCTTAAGGAAGCCGGTGTAGCGCAGGCACAGCTTTCTTGAGAAGTAGTGGCGACTGTGCATCTGGTACTGGGGCACTGCGATGGACAGAAGGTCTCAAAAATCCTCTGTGTACAACAGGTGGAGAGGGAGCATTTCTGTAGCCAACAGCTTGCAGATGGTGAAATTCAACCTACTAGCTTTGTCATGGCTAGGAGGAAATGGTCTATTACTTGTCCACATCTGAGGGACCGAGGGCTGGCTGCTGTGCTGAGACATGGTTGAGTAGGGTGTCCCCGGCAAACTGTTGGTCTATGAGGAAGGTGCAGGTGGACATATTATGTTGCCTTCATCCAAAGGTGGTGCTCTTGATGTCTGACAGCGCTCAACACCAGCAGGTGTTTCCACTTCCAAAAGAACTGACGACCTTCTAATCATACTGGCTGTTGCGGGTAAAGGTGGAAGGTCTGCGTCCAAAAGCATGTGTGACTGCTGTCCCCACAGTCACAGAGGATGAAGAGGCAGCGGATGCACTTGATGGGCCAGTCGGTGGTTGGCCCGGCCTGCTAGGCTGCATTGTAGCACAGTGAGCTTCCCACCGCAGCTTTTGCTTCATATCCATGTGACGGTTCATGCATGAACTACTCAAAGTATTGATTTTTTGGCCTCTACTTAGATTTTGGTTACAAATCTTACAGATCTTACAGATAACATGGGGAGACTAAAGGCTTGTGGATTTTGGAATGTGCTGCATTAAAGTCACCTCACCAACCATTTTAACCGTGCAACTGCTGGGCAATTGATGCCACTGAAGTGGTGTCTGTGCCCGATTTTTTGGAAAAAATGGAGACTCTTGTTGTAGTCCCCTAAATGTGACACAATGCTCAGCATGTGCACAAGACCTTACAGATGCTGAGGTAAAAAACACGAAATACTCATTGCCTGCACGAGGCCTTCCAAATACTGCGATAAAAAACGCACCAAATACTCATCGCCTGCACAAGACCTTACAGATAATGAAGTAAAACTCACCAGGTTCTCCTCGTCTGAACGTGACCTTACATAGAGTGAGGAAAAACATCACCAAATACTCCTCGTCTGAACATGGCCTTACAGATACTGAAGTAAAACTCACCAAGTTCTCCTCGTCTGAGCATAGCCTTACTGATACTGAAGTAAAACTCACCAAGTACTCCTCTTCTGAACATGGCCTTACAGATACTGAAGTAAAACTCACCAAATACTCATCGTCTGCATGATGCCTTACAAATACTGGAGTAAAAACGGATTTTAGAGGGGCATGACATGCCTATATCTGTGTCTCCTCCTTTTTCTCGTCCATCTCTTTTCTTTTCGCATTTTTATATGTACTTGTCACTTTTCCATGTGTTTGTTGTGCGTTTTGAGTAGTTTGCCACCTTTTGGACACCTTAGAAGGTGTTTTCTATGTGTTTGTATGTGTTTGTGTTTGCTTGCCATTGTTTTCAATGAGGTTCGACGTTGTTCGACGAACATTCGACGAACATTCAACGAACACACATCAAATTTGACGAATCGAATCGAATTCGAACATCGGGGTGGTAGCTCATCTCTACTGGAGATTTCTCTTGCTTTGGATTGTTACCCGCCGGGATCGGGACGCCTCCATGCGAGCAGTGTTTGGACCATGCATGCTTGGAGCGAAAAGGGGTGATCTGAACTCAGTTTTTTTATATTATTTGAGCTAGTACAGCATTAGTCTTCTTGGAATGATACAAATGATTTTTCACACCTGGATTTGGGGATCCTCTGCCATTCTTCCTTGCAGATCCTATCTAGTTCCGTCAGGTTGGAAGGTGAATGTTGGTGAACAGCTATTTTCAGGTCTCTCCCGAGATGCTCAATTGGGTTTAGGTCAAGGGTCTGGCTGTTCCAGTCAAGAATATTCACATAGTTGTTCTGAACCACTCCTTTGTTATTTTAGCTGTGTGCTTAGGGTCATTGTCTTGTTGGAAGGTGAACCTTCGGCCGAGTCTGAGGTCCAGAGAACTCTGAAAGAGGTTTTCATCCAGATACCTCTGTACTTGGCCACATTCATGTTTCCTTCAATTGAAACCAGTTGTCCTGTACCTGCAGCTGAAAGACACCCCCATAGCATGATGCTGCAACCACCATGCTTCATTGATGGGATTATGTTAGGCAGGTGGTGAGCAGTGCCTGGTTTTCTCCACACATACCACTTAAGGTACCTTTACATGCCATCACTGTGCCTAGCAACAGGTATCCACCGTACGTGCAGGTTTTTGACGGTGGATACCAATCGCTGATGCCGCATGTACACGCCGGCATTGCGTTATCAACTGAAGGCATCGTGTTGCCCCGGAAGTTCCGACAGATCCTGCGGA